>WBOK01000010.1:0-394199 GCA_009289805.1 Alternaria gansuensis
TTTTAGTTAATATATAAAATGCTTTAGCGTTAAGCTTTTTTAAGTATTATTTTAAGTAACTTATATACTATCTTTAGCTTATTAGCTGTAGCAATAGCTACTTCTATTTTCTAGCTTAGAAGTGTTTATATAAAGAAATTTTAGTATCTTTTATAGTTTGCGTAGAATAGTATTTATTTTATAAATTTAAAATTTTATTATTATATGCTATTTATACTATAAGTAGTAGTAATACCTAATTATTTTACTGTTAATTAACATATATCTTAAAGTAAGCTTTTATTATACAATTTGTTTATTTAGTTTATTTATTTATTTATAAGTAGTAAGCTGTTAATAGCTTTTGTTTTATTCTAATTACAGCTAATAGTATTGTTTGAAAGTTAAAAGTAAAGAGCTTGTCTTTATTACTAATAATTAACTTTAGTATGCTGTAATGTCTAATAATTTAATTATTAATAATATATGCTAGCTATACTACTATAAAATCTTTTCTATAGGCAATGTACTCTGCTTATTTTATAAACTAGTTAACTACTACAAGAATTGCGTTATAAGCTACTTTAGTAATAAAGTCTCTTAAGACTAGTAGTCTTATAACAAAGTCTATAGAAATGTCTAACTATAGTACGTTAAGTAGTTCTATTACTTACATTTCTTTATAAGATGCGTAAGTACTATACTTGTTCTTCTAACAGTTTGCGGACTTAGTAATAAAAAAAGTAACTTTATTCTTTATTTCTAGAAACTTATAATTTCTCTTAATAAGTTCTATAGTTTAGGTAATGCTAAAGTAACTATGTATAAAGTTATTATAATATTCTTTAATAATTACTTCTTGTAATTCTTCTAGTACGTCTGGTGTAATTTATAAAACTACATTTAGCGTTTTTACTAGTCTTAATAATTTGTCTTTATTAATCTTAAGTATTATAGTATTAATAATTTCTTTTATTTCTATAATATTATGTTGTTAGCTAAAATTATCTGCTCTGCCATTGTTTTTTCTTAGTATATATATAATCTTAAACTTGTATTATTTAAGTAATTCTAACTATTTTACTTATTATTAGTTAAGTACTTTAGTAGTTATAAAGTTAACTAAGTTTTTATAATTTATAAATATCTAAGTAGCTTTTTGCATATACTCTCTAATACTATAAGTATATAATAATAGCTAGTAGCTCTTTATTATAGACGTTATATTGTTCTTCTAGTCTAGAGAATTTTTATAAATAGTATATAATAAGGTGCTATCTGCTTTTATACAGTTAACTAGCACAGCCTTCTAGTATAAAGTCTAATATATTAGTTTTAAAGCGTAATAGTTGTTCTACTTAGAATATATAGAAGTATAGTAGTTCTATAATTACTTTTTTAAGCATTTAAAAAGCATTTTTTACTTTTTTACTTTACTTAAAGGGTGTTTTCTTTCTTGTAAGTTTTATTAACAAAATAGCAATTTTAAAGTAGTTCTTAATAAACTGTTAGTTAAAGTTTAAAAATTTTAAAAATAATTATATTTCTTTTACTATTATTAGTTTTAGCTATTTCTTAATTATTTATATTTTTTCTTTACTTATTTGTACTCCTTGTGCTCGTACTATATATTTAAGAAAAGTAACTTTATTTTTATAAAATTTATATTTCTTTAGTTTAAGTTAAAGGTTAAACTAGTTTAAGCACCTTAGTACTATACAGACGTGTTCTACATAATCCTTTAGGTTTTTAAAGTAGATAAGAATGTTATTTAAATATACTATCGGTAACGTATGTGTCCTTACCCTCCTCCTCCATCTCTATCGCAATCTTGTTGCCAGCCATAGGCTGGCAATCGCCGTTGAACACGTACTATAACAAAAATATTTTAGTATACTCTTAATATATTATTAATAAGTTTCTAAAATGTTGTTAGAGCGTTTATAAGCCTAAATAGTATTATAGTATATTTATAGTATCTAGATTTTATTTAGAATTCTGTTTTCTATTTTTTACTTTTTTTTATTTTAATAAGGTAGTATTTATTTTAGAGGTCTAGTGCTGTAAAAACCTTAGCGTAAAATAATTAATCCTAAAGCTCTATAATATTTAGTGATAGGTATTAGTTTTTTACTATAATAGCGTTAAGTCTCTAGTAGTTAACATACATCTATAGTAGCCTATTCTTCTTTAGTATAAAGAGTATAGGAAATTCTACTACCAATATTAAAAGTTTAATATTTCCTTTTTTTAAATCTTTATTTAGCTTAGTTTTTAGTTCTTTAAGTTCTATCTTTAATAGTTAATAAATTAGCTTAAAGAGTAAAGTCTTCCCTTCTTCTAGAACAATTTTATAGTTCTAGAGTTAGTATCTTAGTAAGGCTTTACTATTTACTACTTTTATAAAGAGGTGCTAAAATTCTTTATACTTTTTTAAAATATCTAAAGTTACGTATTACTCTAAAACTTTAACTTTGTAACTTAGAAGTGCCTTACTAGTATTTATTAAGTATAACTCTTATGTTATAAAGCTATTCTTAGTTAAAGCTTACTGTCTTTTAGTAATATTATAAATTTTTCTTTTATTTACTATTATAGTTGTTAAATGTATAGGCTAGCTTGTAGTTGCGTCTAATCTATAGTACTTAAATAAGAACCTTTTTAACTTTTAGTTAATTTGTAGGTTATATTTTTATAACTAAAAAGTATTTAATATAATATTGTAGGTAGCTAATTTAAAGATGTCTAGGTCTAATTCTTTTTTATATTCTTAGATGCTAAGTGTTACTTTATTAACCTTGTGCATAATAGTTATCTTGCCTAGCATAGGCTAACTATTTGCTATATATAGTAAGTAAAGTTCTTATTTCTTTAGTGTTTATAGACTTGCTACTTACACTACTTAAAGAGAAATGAAGTTAGCTTAGAAGCTAAAATCTATTAATACTATTATTTAATATCTATTAAGCTTTACTAGTAGCTTAAAGAGGCTTAGAGAGTTAATTATATTTATTGCCCTAGCAGTTCTAAGTGTTTAGGGCGTCTATCTAAAAAAGACTGTATACTAAATCTATAAAACTTTTTAGCAACTATATATAGTTTATATTTAATATTAAAATATATATACTATAAGGGCTAGTTATACTCTTATGCATAAGTTCTATTTTTATAATTCTTTTACTGCGTTATATGTATTTGTAAGTTTTCTTTTAAATTATTATATTTATAAAAGTATAAACTATATTATTTATTCTATATATAAACTACGCATGTATTATTTAGGTAGTTGTAATATAGGTACTTATATCAAAGTATTTCTTTTAGTTTCCTTAGAAACTATCCTAATCTATACTTGTCTAAGTAGTATATAGTGCAGTTATTGTGTATATATATAGTCTATAAGTACTTTATGTGTTCTAGGTTACACAGATCTATCTAATAGTATATACTATTATAATTAACTTTTTATACCTTTTACCTTTAGCGTGTTGCCTAGAGTTCTTTGTAAATTTTCTTTTTTTTTTATCTAAAAGTTAATATGTTAGTTTATTCTAGAATGTTTTAGCATTTTAGGTCTATTTTTATATAAAGTTGTTGTATAAGGCTTTATTAATAGTTGCTTTTAAAATATTTTTTTTTTCTGTAGTTTCTCTAGTAAATTAGTTTACTAGTAGTATTTTATTAATATTCTTTTATAAAGTCTTATAAAGATATCTTTAGGTTATATAAGCTACCTAAGTAGAATATTAATTTTCTTAGCTAAGTTATTTAAGCATTGTATTTTTAAGAGTAGTAGTACTTAGGTATTTATATCTTGTTTGTCTAGCGTAGTATAGTATTTCTATATAGCTAGTAGTAAAATTTCCTTGTCTTAAGCTATTAGTATTTCTTTTACTACTAGTATAGAGAGCTAGTAGGTTTCTTAGAACTTAGCTATCTTTCTATACTTAGTCTAGTTAGCTAGAGTTGCTTTTATTTCTTTATTAAGCATTATTTTAAAAACGTTGTTATCTAAGGCTTTCTTTAGAGTAATTATAAAAAAGTTATCTAGACTATTAATGTTTGCCTAGTTCTATTCTTAGACTATAATAGTAGGTTAAGTAATAACATTCTATTCTTCCTTTAGATTATTGCTAACTACTATATAGTAAAGAATATTTAGCTATTATATTACTTTACCTTAGCTCTAGTAGTCCTGCTTTATATAACCTTTTTTACTATATATAAAGTAAGTAATCTTTTTTTTACTACTTTTATTATTTTAAAACTTGTTCTTCCTAAGTCCTTTGTTAAAATTGTTAAAGTACATAAGCTTATAGCTATTAGTTATATAATATTTTAAAATTCTAAAAGTGTAGTTTTGTTATTTACTTTAGTTAGAGTATAAACGTTAAAATATTTAATAGAGTTAAACGTCTATGTTTTTAGGTACATAATTTCCCTATATAAATAGTTATTCTTTTAACTTTAGCTTATAAAGATTATTGTTTACTTAAATAGCCTTAGCTATAAGTTTATTAAGTATATTAAAGGTAGCTCTACTTTATATAAGTTTTAATTATACTGCTAGTTTAAGACTTTATTAGTATATCTATATTAAAGCATTGTTGTTTTATTTAATTACTATTTAGTACTACTAAAACTTTATTATATAATTAGCTGTAGAGCGCGTTTATTGTAATTTTTAGATCTTTTATTTTACTACTACAAATTTTTTAAAGAGTAAAAATACTTTTCTTATTTTTATTTTAAAGTTGTTTTAGTTTTTAATAAGTGCTTTATTAATATTATTGTTAATAGTAATATTAATATATTAACAAAGAATAAAATTAGCTTATTTCTTAGTAGCTTCTTATAGAAACGTAAAAGTCTATACAACTGTGTTATTATTATTAATTTTAGTTCTTTTAATATAGAAGTATTTATTAACTTAGAGTAGCTATTTCTTAAGCTTATTATAATTACTATAGTAAGTATTAAGCTTATTAGCTTACGTAGTTATTCTTGTAGTTAAGATATTAGCAGAGGTGTTTATTATAGTGTTACTTATTTTAAAAGTATTTAAAGTATAAAAATTGTTTATAGATAATTTATGTTAGTTCTCTTAAAATAAGTAAGTGTAATAGATAAGAGGTGTACTAGCATAATTAGTAAATTAATATAATAGTATAAGATTGTGTTAGCACGTTTAGTAGAATAATATAATAATATAAAAAAGTTAAAAATCTAGTAATTTTTAAATTATACTTAAAGTTAAACACACTAAGCTATAAGAGCTTAATACCTACTACTATATACTAAGAAAGTATCTTGCTATTTTATAGAATTCTATGCTGTCCTATGCGTAGGACGTATAGAATTTTATAGTACATTGTAGAACGCATGTGACTTGTCCTATAAAGGATTTCTGCTAAGGTCCGTAGGATCACGTGCTTAGTGCGGGGTGGCGTTATTTATTAGCGCACAAAGGCGTTGCCCTTTGTTTAGGTAGTCTAGGATCTCTTCCTGCCTCTATCCTTCATACATAGTCTGTACCTTCTCTCTTCTTAGGTTTGTAACATAGTACTACCTAGTTATTTAACTATTAATTAATATATATCTTAAGATAGGCTTTTATTATATAATTTACTTATTTTATTTATTTATTTATTTATAAGTAATAAGCTGTTAATAGCTTTTGTTTTATTTTAATTATAGCTAATAGTATTTTTTGAAAGTTAAAGATAAAAAGCTTATCTTTATTACTAATTGCTAACTTTAGTATGCTGTAGTGTCTAATAATTTAGTTATTAATAATATATGCTAGCTATACTACTGTAAAATCTTTTCTAAAAGTAATATACTCTACTTATTTAATAAATTAATTAACTACTACAAGAATTACGTTATAAGCTACTTTAGTAACAAAGTCTTTTAAGACTAGTAGTTTTATAATAAAGCTCATAAAAATATTTAACTATAGTGCGTTAAGTAGCTCTATTACTTATATTCTTTTATAAGGTGCGTAAGTACTGTACTTATTCTTCTAACAGTTTACACATTTAGTAATAAAAAAAGTAACTTTATTTTTTATTTTTAAAAACTTATAATTTCTTTTAAAAAGTTTTATAGTTTAAGTAATACTAAAGTAACTATATACAAAGTTATTGTAGTATTTTTTAATAATTACTTTTTATAAATCTTTTAGTATATTATATAGTATTAATAAAATTGCGTTTAGCGTTTTTGCTAGTCCTAATAATCTATCTTTATTAATCTTAAGTATTATAGTATTAATAATTTTTTTAGTTTCTGCAACATTGTGTTGTTAGCTAAAAGTGTCTACTCTACTATTATTTTTTTCTAGTATATATATAATTTTAAGCTTATATTGTTTAAGTAATTCTAACTATCTTACTTATTATTAGTTAAGTACTTTAGTAGTTGTAAAGTTAACTAAGTTCTTATAATTTATAAATATTGTAAGTTCTAAGTAGTAATACTATAAGTATATAATAATAGCTAATAGCTCTTTGTTGTAGACGTTATATTATTTTTGTAGTCTAGAAATGTTGCGAATTAACCTCCAGGCTCATAACCTGTTGTGGATTCAATCTCCAAAGCTAAGTTGCTTATTCTACTATCAACTCAGAGGTAGAGGTCTCTGCCTTCTACTTGTTTGTAGTAGACTCAGAGGCAGCCTAATCTAGGCATAAAACCTAGAGATTGAGGAGGAGGCGGAAGTAGAACAATAAGAATACGAGAAATAAATATAGAGACTAGGGGAAGAGAGTAATTAAGTCTTATTATTGTATTGTATAACTGCTTAATTATAATTGTTTTTTCTTTTAAGAACTCTCTCTTATTTTCTAACTACAAGCTAAACTACAGTTTATATATACCTGTTACTTGCATTCTAAAAAGATCTGTACTTACGCAATAGCTTGCGTAGTAAATAATACAATATTTTGCAATCTTATGTAATTTTATGTAATAAATTGCGTAGTTGCTGTAGATTAACTAATAACAATAATAAGTTATACTAGTAGCGTAATAGCTTCTAGTAATTAATTAATTGTAGGTTAATTGTAGATTCTAGGTGTAATTTTAAGCACCTAAATCTTGTAGAGAAACAGCTAAGTAGCTTAATCTCTAACACGCTCCTTTAAGCTAGGAAGCTGTTTTACTAGTAATTTAAGATATATTAACTAGATTTGCATTTAGTAAAAAATCTCTAATTTTATTAGAACTTATAGCCTTTGTAAGACTATCTGCTAGTAGGTAGCTTATATTTTAATATACTAGCTTAATTTGTCCTGCTTTTACTTTCTTGCGTATAAAGTAGAATTGTATATTAATATGCTTTGTTCTAGCATAGTAGGCAGGATTTTTTAGCAGTTATATTGCGCTTTAGCTATTAAAGTAAATTATAGTAGCTTCTATTAATTTAATTTAACATAGCTGCTTTATTTTATTAATAAACTGAGATAAATAAATACTGTATTTAGTTGCTTTTTTGTAAGCTATAAACTTAGCCTTTATACTTAATAAAGCTACTATTAGTTGCAACTTTAATAGCTAAGAAATAGCGCTAAGAAATTTGTTAACTTAAAGTAGAAATATATATTTTAAAGTAGAATTTTTACTACTATTATTACCTCCCTAATCTGCATTACTAAAGCCTATTAAATTAATCTTAGGCTCTGCTTTTAATAGTGCAAATTGTACAAAATTATATAGTAAGCCTATTTATTTAGTTTAAGCTATATAGCCTTATAAATAATTTAGGCTACTGAAATACTTAGTACTTATATTAGCTATAAATCTTAATAGCAGATTTACTGTATAAGTTATATTAGGCCTAGTAAAAAGTAATAAATAAGTTAAAAAGCTAATTTATTATTAAAATATTTTAATATCTTTTAGCATAGCTTTCTAATTATTATTTTTTAGCTTTATATTCTACTAAAGTAGTAATTTTTTAAGCTTAATTTCTAGCTTATTATATTTAGCTAGTAATTTCTAAGCGTAATTTTCTTAAAGAATAAAAGTTAATTAATTTAATCTAATTACCTGTACTCCTAGAAACTTAAATACGTTGCCTAAGTCTTTAATTTTAAAGTTTAATATATTTAAAAAAAATTTAAATAATTAAGTTATTTTCTACTTATTTACTCTAAATATAAGCAGATTATCTACGTAAGTTGCACTTATAATCTTCTGTTTAATATTAATATTTATAGCTATATTAATAGACAGAGATTAAAATTATAGTTAGCTTAGTAGGCTAGCTAATAGTTTTTGATATTATCTACTAGCTTATTTTAAACTAAACAAAGCTTTATTAAGTAAGTAGACATACTAAAGATTCTTTAAAATCTTAAAAACCTTTTAGTTGTTTAATATAAATTGTTGTATTAATTAAAGCGTTTAGAAATACTTATTTAATATTCTAGCTTTTAATTAGCTAGTTAAGTGTAGTAGCTAATAAAATTAATAGCTTTATTAAATTAGGCTTTGTTGTATTGGCAAAAGTTTCTTTATAATTAATGCTAAATTTTTGTTAAAAGCTTTTTATAACTTAGTGTGCTTTAAATATATAGTTGTTATTTTATTAGTACTTTTTATTTAGAACTTAACAACTTTATAAAACTAATTAATTTATAAGTCTTAGTACTAGTAACTAAGTGTTGTTTTTTGTAATTAATTAAGAAGTTTTTTTATTACTGCTAAATAGTGCTCTTTATTTTTATGTTTAAGCACTTTATAAAAGTTTTTAAGATTATTTATATCTTTAGAAGTAAAAAGAATATCTTCTAAAATTATATTCTTCAAACTAGCAGCTTCTGTAGTTAGAGCTATTTATAATAATTTAGCTCTATTTTTTATTAAAATAATTAAGTTTCTCTTTATTACTTTTATTAAGTTTAAAGCTTTCTGTTTAGTGTTCTAATTATCTAGTAATTTATTTTAATTAACTTAATTAAAATCTTAATTATTTTCTTACTGCAATTTAGAATTAGAGAAGACTAAATTATTAAATACTTTTTTTAATACCTTAACGTCTCTTGCAGTTGTTATCTTGTTTAATTTAAAGTTAATAAGGCAATATAAATTATTGCTAAAGTAGCTAGTAATATAATAAGGCTTAACTTTAAAATTAAGGTTACTAAAAAATTCTTTTAGCTTCTTTTTATATGCTAAAGATCCCTAAATTCTAATATTGCTAATATTTAGTTTTTAGCAATACTTAGCTTTAAAAAGTATTAAGTAGTTTATAAAACTATAAAAAGTCCTATTATATAAGTATACTACTGTAAGTAAAGCTTCTGCCTACAACTTTATAAGTATATTTAACTTAAAAAGTAGAGCTTTTATCTTATTAAACAGCGTTTTATTAATCTTCTTAGCACTGCCTTTGCCTTCTAGATTAAAGAAAAGAGTAAATTATAATTAAAATTCTTTTTTATTTAAGAGCTTTTGCAGATCTAAAGTATTAAGCTTATTATTTAATTAAATAAGCTTAATCTACTTTTTATCTTATACTTTAACTTTTTTAATAAAAGCTTTAACTAAATTTACAAGCTCTAATCTAAAAGTAAAAAAATTACCTTCTAAATATTTAGTTTTATAGTCTAGAAAAGTAATATAGTACTTATAGCCTTTATTAGTTTTTAGCTTAATAAGTCCTTTTAAGTTACAGTAAATAAGATTGCTAAATCTATTTATAAGCGTTGTAATTACATTTCTACTAATCTTACTAGTAAATTTGCTTTTTAAGCAAATCTTGCAGTTGCTAAAAGCTTTACTAGTTTTTATTTTTAATCTTACGCTACAAGTATTATTACTAAGCTTATTTAAGCTTATTTTACTAATATAGCTAAAGCGTTTATACAAAAGAGATATTTAATCTATTTAATTAATTTAATTTATCTTTTTTAAGTTATTAGTTTCTACACAAGCTTAATTGCTTTTAATACTACTAATAGTAGTAAATATAGCAAGTCTTCTAGTATACTTCCTTTTAGCTAGTATTTTACTAAATTAAATAATTAGGCTGTTAGCCTTAGTAAATTAAAATTTAGCTTCTTTTTAAACAGCTTAGTATAAACTAAGTAAATTTACTTTAAAGTCTAGTACTAAGAGTATATCTTTTAGCACTACAAATATATTTGTACTAGTAAAAGTAATATAAATATCTTTTTTTGTAATTGCTAGTAGTAGTGTAGCTATATTACCTTATTTAATATAGGTATTGCTTTGTTAAGACCTAGAACTAAGGCTCGTGGAGAAGTCTTTACGAAGACGTCGGCATTCTTAGACAATAGCCCGACGAGCAGCTAGCAGTTACGTGATTGCTTAGTGCTTAGTGCTCTTAGTATGACTAAGCAATACTAATTACACTGCAGGACTGCTTAGTGCTTAGTGCTTAGTGCTCTTAGCACAACTAAGTATACTAATTACACTGCAGGACTGCTTAGTGCTTAGTGCTCTTAGCATAACTAAGCATACTAAGCAGAGTATATACTTATTAGTATATAGCAGTAGGCATTAAGCCCTTATAGCTTAGTGTGTTTAACTTTAAGTGCAATTTAAGAATTACTTAATTTTTAACCTTTTTATGTTATTACATTATTTTACTAAACGTGCTAACACACCCTTGTGCTATTACATTAATTTACTAATTATGCTAGTATAAACCCCTTGTCTATTGCACTTACTTATTTTAAGAGAACTAACATAAATTATTTATAAATAATTTTTACACTTTAAATACCTTTAAGATAAGTAATACTGTTATAGACACCTCTGTTAATTCCTAAACTACAGGAACAACTACGCGTGCTAACAAGCCTAAAATCTACTATAGTAACTGTAATAAGCTTAAGGCATAGCTACTTTAAGTTAACAGATACTTCTATATTAAAGAGACTAAGATTAACAACAATAATGCAGTTATATAGGCTTTTATATTTTTATAAGAAGTTGCTAAAAAATAGGCTAACTTTATTTTGCGCTAATACATAGACAACATTATTAATAACAACACTAATAAAGAACTTATTAAAGACTAAAACAACTTTAAGATAGAAATAAGAAAGATATTCTTACTCTTTAAGAAATTTGTAGTAGTAGAACAAAAAATTTAAAGGTTGTAATAAACTTACTTTATAGCTAACTATATAACAGAGTTTTAATAGTACTAAATAGTTATTAAATAGAACAACAACGCTTTAATGTAGATGTACTAACAAGGTTTTAAACTAGCTGTATATATAGAACTTATGCAAAGCAGAGCTACCTTTAATACACTTAATAAACTTATAGCTAAAGCTATTTAAGTAGACAACAATCTCTATAAGCTTAAGCTAAAAAAATAACTATTTTTATAAGGAAATTGCACACCTAGAAATATAGATATTTAACTATATTAAACTTATTAACGCCTGTACTCTAACTAAAGTTAATAATAAAGCTACACTTCTAGAACCCAAAGACACTATGTAACTAATAGCTATAAGCTTATGTACTTTAACAATTTTAACAAGGGTTTAAGAAGAAATCAACTTTAATATAATAAGAATAGCAAAAAAAAAATTACTTGCTATATATGTAGTAAAGAAGGTTACATAAAGTAGGACTACTAGAGCTAAGGTAAAGTAACGTAATAGTTAAATATTTTTTACTGTATAGTACTTAGCAATAATTTAGAGGAAGAATAGAATATTATTACTAGACCTACTATTACGGTTTAAGAGAAGAACTAGGCAAATATTAATAGTCTAGATAACTTTTTTATAATTACTCTAGAGGAAGCCTTAGATAATAACGTCTCTAAAATAATGCTTAATAAAAAAATAAAAGCAACCTTAGCTTACTAAACTAAGTATAGAAAAATAGCTAAGTTCTAAAAAACTTACTAGCCCTTTACACCTGTGGCAAAGAAAGCACTAATAGCCTAGAACTAAGAAATTTTACTACTAGCTGTATAGAATTACCCTACTACGCTAAATAAATAAGACATTAATATATAAGTACTACTACTCTTAGAAACACAATGCTTAAATAACCTAGCTAAGAAGATTAACGTTCTACTAAGGTAGCTTAGACAACTTAAAGATATCTTTACAGGACTTTGTAGAAGAATATTAATTAAATACTACTAGTATACTAACTTACTAGAGGAACTGTAGAAGAAAAAGATTATTCTAGTAGCAACTATTAATAAAGCCTAGCATAACAACTTTGTATAGAAATAAACTTAAGATGCTAAGGCATTTTAGAATAAACTAACGCAGCAACTCTTAAACAAAGAAAAAAAGAAAATTTATAAAGAACTTTAGGTAATACGCTAAAAGCGTAGGACTTAAAGTAATAGCTGCGCTACTAATATATATTATTAAATAGACCTGCGCAATTTAGAACACGCAAGGTACTTCTAGATAGCATGTATATATAACAGCTACATAATATATTATTTAGATAAGTATAGATTAGGATAGTTCTCTAAGAAACTAAAGAGAATACCTTAATACTAATACTTATAGTATAACTGCTTTAATAATAAATGCGTAGTATACTTATAGAATAAACAACATAGCCTATACTTTTATAAATATAATAATTTAGAAGAGACCTTATAGATGTACATAACGTAGTAGAAAGATTACAAGAATAGAACTTATGTATAGAAGTATAACTAGCCCTTATAGTATACATGCTTTAATATTAAATGTAAACTATATATAGTTGCTAAGAAGTTTTATAGATTTAGTATACAGTTTTTTTTAAATAGACGCCCTAAATACTTAGAACTGCTAAGGCAATAAACGCAATTAACTTCTTAAGCCTCTTTAAGCTACTAGTAAAGCTTAATAGATATTAGATAATAGCATTAGTAGACTTTAGCTCTTAGGCTAACTTTGTTTTCTTTTAAGCAGTGTAAGTAGCAGGCCTATAAATACTAAAAAAATAAGAACTCTACTTACTATATATAGTAAACAGCTAGCTTATGCTAGGCAAGACAACTATTACGTATAAAGTTAATAAGGTAATGCTTAGCATCTAGGAACACAAAGAAGAATTAGACCTAAACATTTTTAGATTAACTACCTATAATATTATATTAAGAATTTCTTAGTTATAAGAACATAACTTGTAAATTAACTAAAAGTTAAAGAAGTTTTTATTTAAGTGCTGTAAATTAGACGCAACTACAAGCTAGCCTATGTATTTAACAACTATAATAGTAAATAAAAAGAAAATTAATAATATTACTAAAGGATAGCAGACTTTAACTAAGAACGGCTTTACAACACAAGGGTTTAACTTAACAGATACTAAAAGGGCACCCCTAGGTTATAAAGTTAAAGTTTTAGAAAAGTATATAACTTTAAATATCTTAAAAGAATATATAAAATTTTAACATTTTTTTATAAAAGTAGTCGATAGTAAAGCCTTACTAAAATACTAACTTTAAGACTATAAAATCGTTCTAGAAGAAGGGAAAACTTTACTCTTTAGGCTAATTTATTAATTATTAGAGATAAAACTTAAAAAACTAAGGACTAAGCTAGATTAAGATTTAAAGAAAAAATATATTAGACTTTTAATATTACTAGTAGAATTCCTTATACTCTTTATACTAAAGAAAAAGGGACTACTATAAATATGCGTTAACTACTAGAGACTTAACAATATTATAGTAAAGAATTAATACTTATTACTAAATATTATAAAGCTTTAAGATTAATTATCTTATGCTAAAGTTTTTATAGCATTAGACTTTTAAAATAAATACTACTTTATTAAAATAAAGAAAAGTAAAGAATAGAAAATAGCGTTTTAAATATAATATAGATACTATAAATACACTATTATGCTGTTTAGGCTTATAAACGCCCTAGCAACATTTTAAGAACTTATTAATAATATATTAAAATTATATTTAGATATTTTTATTATAGTATATTTAAATAATATCTTTGTTTACTTTAAGAACTTAAAGAATTATGTAGAACATGTCTGTATAGTACTAAAGTGCCTAGACTAGTTTAACTTCTAGCTTAAACTAGAGAAATGTAAGTTTTATAAAGATAAGGTTACTTTCTTTAGATATATAGTAGAAGTATAAAAAGTATAAATAAGCAAAAAAAAGATATAAGTAGTTAAGAAATAGCTATACTTAATAATAGTTAAGAAGATATAATTATTTCTAGAATTTTTAAACTTTAACTAATAGTTTATTAAAGACTACTTTAAAATTGTTATTTTGTTAATAAGACTTATAAGGAAGAAGATACCTTTTAAGTAGAGTAAAAAAGTAAAAAATGCTTTTTAGACGCTTAAGAAAGCAAGCATAGAACTACTATGCTTTAGAATATTTTAAGTAAAACAACTATTGCGCTTTAAGACTAATATATTAAACTTAGCACTTAGAGGCTGCGCTAGTTAATTATATAAAAGTAAATAGCACTTAATTACGTACTATTTATAGAAATTCTCTAGACTAGAAGAATAATACAACGTTTATAACAAGGAGCTACTAGCTATTATTATATATTTATAGCATTAAAAAGTATACGCAGAAAGCTGCTTAGAACTTACAATATTTATAGATTATAAGAACTTAGTTAATTTTACAACTACTAAGGTACTTAACTAATAATAAGTAAGATAGTTAGAGCTACTTAGATAATATAAGTTTAAGATTATATATACACTTAGAAAAAATAATAGCAGAGCTAATATTTTTAGCTAACAATATATTATTGCAGAAACAAAGGAAATTATTAATACTATAATACTTAAGATTAACAAAGATAGATTACTAGAACTAGTAAGAACGCTAAATATAGTTCTACAAATTACACTTAACGTACTAAAAGAATTATAAAAAGTAATTATTAAATAACATTATAATAACTTTGTATATAGTTATTTTAGTATTACACAAACTATAAAACTTATTAAAAGAATTATAAGTTTCTAAGAATAAAGAATAAAGTTACTTTCTTTATTGCTAAATGCACAGACTATTAAAAGAATAAGTACAGTACCTATATACTTTATAGAGAAATATAAGCAATAGAGCTACTTAATATACTATAGTTAGATATCTTTATAGACTTTGTTATAGGCCTACTAGTCTTAAAAGACCTTGTTACTAAAGTATTTTATAACGCAATTCTTGTAGTAGTTAATTAATTTATAAAATAAGTAGAGTATATTGCTTTTAAAAAAGACTTTATAGTAGTATAGCTAGCACATATTATTAATAACTAAATTATTAAGCACTATAGTATACTAAAGTTAATTATTAGTAATAGAGATAAGCTTTTTACTTCTAACTTTTAGACAACGCTATTAGCTGCAATTAGAATAAAATAAAAGCTATTAATAGCTTATTACTTATAAATAGACAAACAAATAGAATAAATAAATTACATAATAAAAGCTTACTTTAGAATATATGTTAATTAATAGTAAAATAACTAGGTATTGTTACTACCTATAGCACAAATAGCATATAACAATAAAATATTAGAGTTTATAAAATAAACTCTATTTTATGTAAACTATAAAAGATACCTAAATCTCTTTACACGTACATTTCTAAGCTAGAAAATAGAAGTAGCTATTGCAACAGCTAATAAGCTTAAAATAGTATATAAGTTACTTAAAATAATACTTAAAAAGGCTTAATACTAAAGCATTTTATATATTAACTAGAAACGAAAAATAGCACCTTAGCTAAAAAAGGGGGATAAAGTATATTTGCTTACAAAGAATCTCCGCACTAAACAACTAAATAAAGGACTTAATAATATTAAAGTTAGACTATTTTTAATTCTAGACTAGAAGGGACTAGTTACGTATACACTTAACTTTCTACTAGATACAAAGATCTACTTAAGATTCTATATTAACATATTAGAACTAGCAGACTTAGAAATGCTATTTTAGAAAACTTTCTACTACAAGATAAAAAAAGAAAACAAATTTAAAGTTAAGAAAATTCTTACACACTAAGATAACAGCAATAGCAAGAAATATCTAGTTAAATAGTTAAGTTACTTAAATAGTAATAACATATAGAAACTAGATATAAACTTTATAAACTGCTATCTGCACTTTATAGAATACTACTAAGATTAAAAGCTTTTTAATAATTAAGCAGCAAGCCCTTAAAAGCACTCTAAGTGCTAGGTAAAAAGTTTAAAGCTAAACTTTTAAAGACACTAAAAAACTCTATAGTTTTCTTAGCCTTCTTACGCTCTAACTCTTTAATTTTATAAAACTTAACTACTATTGCATTTTCTACGCAATAGTTTAATAAATTTATTTATAAATTTAGCTACTTTTTATAAGCGCGCTACACGCGTAACTTTTTTAATACCTTTTTATACATTTTTATTATAGCATCTTGCGTATTATAACTCTTTTTTATACATGCGCGTAGCCTTTCCTTTTCTGCAGCTAAATACTTAAACTTTAACTTTGTTACCTAGATGTTATACTGTTAGCCTTAACATAAACACTTGCTATACTTTTTTAAATAAATATATACTTTGTACACACGCTTGTTGTGCGTATAAGTAGAGTATTTTTAAACTATAGCTTTTTTAAAGAAATTAATAAAGTTGCAGAGACAGTAACAGCAATTAGTATTAGTAAGAGGTTTCTGCTTAGGCATAGTAAGATAAGAATAAGGCAGCTAACGCTACTTATAATAAGAGGATAGCCCTGTTATAAGCTAAGACTTTGCTACTATTATGTAACTTAAGAACAACTTACTAGAAGAAAAGGAGATAGTGTTAAGACCTAGAACTAAGGCTTGTAGAGAAGTCTTTACAAAGACGTTAGCATTCTTAGACAATAGCTTAACAAGCAGCTAGCAGTTACGTAATTGCTTAGTGCTTAGTGCTTTTAGTATAACTAAGCAATACTAATTACACTGCAGGACTGCTTAGTGCTTAGTGCTTAGTACTCTTAGCACGACTAAGCATACTAATTACACTACAGGACTACTTAGTGCTTAGTGCTCTTAGCACAACTAAGCATACTAAGCAGAGCATACACTCGTTAGTATATAGTAGTAGGTAGTAAGCTCTTATAGCTTAGTATGTTTAACTTTAAGTGCAATCTAAGGATTACTTAATTCTTAACCCCTTTGTGTTATTATATTGTTCTACTAAACGTGCTAACACACCCCTGTGCTATTACATTAATCTACCAATCGTGCTAGTATAAACCCCTCGTCCATCGCACTCACTTATTCCAAGAGAACTAACACAGATTATCTACAGACGATCTTCACATGCTTATACTATAAAGGTTTTAAAATAGATTTTGTTGTAGCAAATATATACGCTTGCTCTACTATCTAGTACCTACTTAATAATTTCTATAGATCTAGTAGTATTGCTATTAGCAATCTTCTAATCTACTAATACTATAGTTAAAAGAGTATGTTTAGAATTATCTAGTATATTAGATATCTAATTTACTTAATTCTTTTAATTAATTTAATTGTTTAAAGCTTTGCTAAAATCTTTTATTTAGTATTTTTTTTCTAAGTATTTTAGTTTTTTATAGTAATTATAAATTATTTTTAGACTTTTTTTGTTATTTAATTTTTAAGTTAATAAGAACATTTCTACGTTTTAAAATTAAGGAGCTAGTAAGCTATTGTAGCTCTTTTGTTAATATAGCCTCTCTAATTTATATTAATTATGTTTATTATTGTAGCCCTTCTAATTAGAGCTATTTTTTAAGGCTTTTAGACGTCTAAACTTATTTAATATTTAGCTACATATTACTTCTAGATTGATTATTTTATTTAATCTAAAGCTTTAAGTAATTGTAGTAACTAAGTAGTTAAATTCTAAACTTAAATTATTAAGTATTAGAGCTGCAACAAATCTAGTAGGCAATTTAATATTCTTAGTCTCTAAGCTTAAAACTAGCCTATTAACCTTTTGTAGATAAGTTTCTACATTATTCTAACATTAATATAGTATAGTATTAATAAGATCTCTACACATTAAAAAATGGGAACTAAATCCCTTTTAAGAATTTAATTTCTTTAGGTAATTCTAGAAAAAATAGGGATTAACAATATCTTTTAACTGTAATAGAGGTTTATTCTTAAGGCTAAGACGTAATATTAATAAGGCTTTTGCCTTTTAGTTTTTTAGCGTCTAATAGTTATCTAGATAGTCCTCTTTAGTTAATTTGCTAGAATTAATTATTATAATATTCTTGCAATCTTATTGTACAAGGATTAATTAAATCCTAAGTGCCTATATATTGTAGTTAGAGCTGCCTTTAAGCTTAGGCACTCTAAAAATACTATTATTAGCTATTTTAATCTACTAGCCTAAGCCTAGAATAATTGGCTAAGTAGATAATAATTAATTTTACGCCTAGTACAGCTATAGTTACTGTCCTTACTATAAAGAACTCTAGCTGCTAATTAAATTAATCTTTTGTTACTAGCGTATTAGAGTTTCTTAGCTTATAGCCTTAGCTTACTCTTAATCTTTTAACAAAAATAAGCTTATATAGCTAAATAACTTTTGCTATAAAGCTTTTTGTATGCTTAGTTAGATACTCTTTCTAGCGTAAAAGAGTTTTTAGCCTTTTTTTACCTTAGTTTACTCTTAACCTAAAAGACTTTAATAGCAGAATTCTTTTTGCTATAAACTAATTATTTGTCTAGTTAAATTCTTTAACTAGCGTTATTAAGTTGTTGTGTTGTAATTCTAGCTCTTGCTAAGAAACTAGCCTAAAATAGTACTAGTTTTTACGTGTGCTTGCAATTTAAGCAAATATAAATTTTCTAAATTTTTTATCTTATTGCGTAATCTTTTATTAATTCTCTAGGCTTATAACCTGTTATAAATTAACCTCTAGGCTTATAACCTGTTGTAGATTTAATCTCTAAGGCTTAGTTGCTTGTTCTACTATTAACTTAGAGGTAGAGGTCTCTGCCTTCTACTTGTTTGCAGTAGACTTAGAGGCAGCCTAATCTAGGCATAAAACCTAGAGATTGAGGAGGAGGCGGAAGTAGAACGATAAGAATACAAGAAATAAATATAAAGACTAGAGGAAGAGAGTAATTCAGTCTTATTATTGTATTGTACAACTGCTTAATTGTTTTCTCTTAAAACTCTCTCTTGACTCTCTTTGTTTTTAACTACAAGCTAAATTACAGTCTATATATACCTGTTACTTGCATTCTAGAAAGATCTGTACTTACGCAATAGCTTGCGTAGTAGATAATGCAATATCTTGCAGAGCACCTGAATCCTGTGGAGAAACAGCTAAGTAGCTTAATCTCCAACAGAAAATTTCTATAAATAGTATATAATAAAGTTCTATTTGCTTTTGTACAGCTAACTAGCGTAGCCTTCTAGCGCAAGGTCTAATGCATTAGTTTTAAAGCATAATAGTTATTTTACTTAAAATATATAGAAGTGTAGTAGTTTTATATTTACTTTCTTAAGCATCTAAAAAGCGTCTTTTACTTTTTTACTTTACTTAAAAGGTATTTTCTTTTTTATAAGTCTTATTAATAGGATAGTTATTTTAGAGTAATTCTTAATTAACTATTAGTTAGAGTTTAAAATTTTCAAAATAATTATATTTTTATTATTATTATTAGTTGCAGCTATCCCTTAACTACTTATATTTTTTCTTTACTTATTTGCACTTTTTATGCTCCTACTATATATTTAAAGAAGGTAACCTTATTTTTATAAAATTTATATTTCTCTAGTTTAAGTTAAAAATTAAACTAGTCTAGGCACCTTAGTACTATACAAACGTGTTCTACATAATCCCTTAAGTTCTTAAAGTATGTAAAAATATTATTTAAGTATACTATAATAAAAATGTTTAAATATACTTTTAACATATTATTAATAAGTTCTTAGAATATTGCTAGGGCGTTTGTAAGCCTAAACAGCATAATAGTATATTTATAGTATCTATATTATATTTAGAATATTGTCTTTTATTTTTTACTTTTTTTTATTTTAATAAAGTAGTATCTATTTTAAAAGTTTAATGCTGTAAAGACCTTAGTATAAGATAATTAATTCTAAAGCTTTATAATATTTAGTAATAAGTATTAATTTTTTACTATAATAGCGTTAAGTTTCTAGTAGTTAATACATATTTTTAGTAGCTTATACTTTTTTAGTATAAAAAGGTTAAGAAATCCTGCTAGTAATATTAAAAGTTTAATATATTCTTTTCTTAGATTTTTATCTAGCTTAGTTCTTAGTTTCTTAAGTTCTATCTTTAATAATTAATAAATTAGCCTAAAGAATAAAGTCTTCCATTTTTCTAGGATAATCTTGTAGTTCTAGAGTTAGTGCCTTAGTAAGGCTTTGCTATCTACTACTTTTATAAAAAGGTATTAAAATTCTTTATACTTTTTTAAAATATTTAAAGTTATACATTACTTTAAAACTTTAACTTTATAACTTAAGAGTGCCTTACTAGTATCTATTAAGTTAAACTTTTATATTATAAGGCTGTTCTTGTTGGAGATTAAGCTACTTAGCTGTTTCTCCACAAGATTCAGGTGCTTAAAATCACACCTAGAATCTACAATCAACCTACGATCAATTGATTACTAGAAGCTATTACGCTACTAGTACGACTCATCATTGTTATTGACTGTAATTTAGCTTGTAGTTAAAAACAAAGAGAGTTAAGAGAAAGTTTTAAGAGAAAACAATTAAGCAGTTGTACAATATAATAATAAGACTTAATTACTCTCTTCCCCTAGTCTCTATTTATTTCTTGTATTCTTATCGTTCTACTTCCGCCTCCTCCTCAATCTCTAGGTTATTAGCCTAGGATAGGCTGCCTCTGAGTCTAGCAGAGACCTCTACCTCTGAGTTGATAGTAGAACAAGCAACTATACCTGGAGATTGAATCCACAACAGTTCTTAGTTAAAGTTTGCTATTTTTTAGTAATATTGTAAATTTTTTTCTTATTTACTATTATAGTTATTAGATGCGTAGGCTAGCTTGTAGTTACGTCTAATTTATAGCACTTAAATAAGAACTTTTTTAACTTTTAGTTAATTATAAATAATATTCTTATAACTAAAGAGTTCTTAATATATTGTTGTAGGTAGCTAATTTAAAGACGTCTAAGTCGAACTTTTTTTTATATTTCTAGACATTAAGCGTTACATTATTAACTTTATATGTAATAGTTGTCTTGCCTAGCATAAGCTAACTATTTACTATATATAGTAAGTAAAGTTCTTATTTCTTTAGTATTTATAGGCCTGCTACTTGCACTACTTAAGAAGAAACAAAGTTAGCTTAAGAGCTAAAATTTACTGATACTATTATTTATTATTTATTAAGTTTTACTAGTAGCTTAAGGAGACGTAAAAAATTTACTATGTTAATTGTTTAGTAGTTCTAGGTGTTTTAGGCGTTTATTTAAAAAAGACTATATACTAAATATATAAAACTTCTTAGCAACTATGTATAGTTTATATTTAATATTAAGGCACGTATACTATAAAGGCTAGTTACACTCTTATGTATAAGTTTTATTTTTATTATCTTTTTACTATATTATATACATCTACAGAGTCTTTTCTAGATTATTACATTTATAAAAGTATAAGCTATATTATTTATTTTATATATATACTGCGTACTTATTGTTAAAGTAGTTATACTATAAGTATTTATATTTTAGCATTTCTTTTAGTTTCTTAAAAAACTATTCTAATCTATACTTGTTTAAGTAGTAGATAGTATAGCTATTATATATATATACTATTTATAAGTACTTTGCGTGTTCTAAGTTACGCAAATTTATTTAATAGTATATACTATTATAGCTAACTTTTTTTACCTTGTACTTTTAGCGTATTGCTTAAAGTTCTTTATAAAATTTTTCTTTTTCTTAGTTTAAGAGCTAATACGTTAGTTTATTTTAAAATACTCTAGCATCTTTACTCTATTTTTATACAAAATTATTATGTAAGTTTTTGTTAATAGTTACTGCTTAAATAATTTCTTTTTTTTATAGTTCTTCTAGTAAATTAGTATACTAATAGTATTTTGTTAATATTTTTTTATAAAGTCTTGTAAAGATGTTTTTAGTCTATTTAAGCTACTTTAGTAGAACATTAATTTTCTTAGCTAAGTTGTTTAAGTATTATATTTTTAAAAGTAGTAAAACTTATATATTAATGTCTTGCTTGTCTAGTGTAGTGTAGTACTTTTATATAGCTAGTAGTAAATTCTTTTAGTTTATTAGCTCTTTTTATATAACTAGTATAAGGGGCTAGTAAGTTTTTTAAAACCTAGCTATCTTTTTATACTTAGTTTAGTTAGCTAGAGTTACTTGTATTTCTTTATTAAGTACTATTTTAAAGATGTTGTTGTCTAAGGCTTTCTCTAGAGTAATTATAAAAAGGTTATCTAGACTATTAATATTTGCCTAGTCCTATCCTTAGACTGTAATAGTAAGTTAAGTAATAATATTCTATTCTTTTTCTAAATTATTACTAAGTACTATATTATAAAAAATATTTAACTATTATGTTACTTTACCTTAGCTCAAGTAGTTTTACTTTATATAACTCTTTTTACTATATACATAGCAAGTAATCTTTTTTTACTACTCTTATTATTTTGAAACTTATTTTTTCTAAGTCCTTTATTAAAGATATTAAAGTATATAAGCTTATAGCTGTTAGTTATATAATATTCTAAAATTTTAAAAGTGTTATTTTATTATTTACTTTAGTTAAGGTATAAACGTTAGAATACCTAATAAAGTTAAGCGTTTACATTCTTAAGTATATAATTTTTATATATAAATAGTTATTCTTTTAGCTTTAGCTTATAGAGGTTGTTATTTACTTAAGTAGCCTTAGCTATAAGTTTATTAAGCGTGTTAAGAGTAGCTTTACTTTAGATAAGTTCTACTTATATAGCTAGTTTAAGACCTTATTAGTATATTTATATTAAAGCGTTGTTATCTTATTTAATAACAGTTTAGTACTGTTAAAACTTTATTATATAGTTAGCTATAGAGCGCGTTTATTATAACTTTTAAATTTTTTTTTCTACTACTTGTAAGGCTTAATATCAAAGAGAGATACAGGATGCTAGAGATAGAGGGATAATAGTATATTACCTGTGTATGAGAGACGAATCGATATCGTCCGGACTACAATATCGTATCTCTACTTATACTAGGGTAATCTAAGGTTATATAACCTATTTAGACCTACTAGCCTTGTCTAACCTTAGCCGTGCTAAACTAGTCTAGGCTAGCCTAACAAGATGTCCGACCTTAACATTATCCCCTTTCTTAGAACTAATCCTCCTAAATTAGTAAGACTAAAGTAGAATAGCCTATTCTTAGCTATAGTACTATAGTAGATACTATATTATTAAGTAGGAGGTAGGCTTCTTTTAGAGTGTAATTATGTAATTTTTAAGAACTTTATATTATATTTTACTTTTACCTTAAGCGTCTGTGCGCTAGAAGCTTCTAAAAGGCCTACTAGCGTTTTAGTAGAATTATATAGGCTTCTTTTAAGTTTTTCTACTTTTTCTTTTATACTCTACTTAATAATAACTAGTAAGTCCCTCTAAATTTTAAAAATCTGTCTAGTTCTAGTAAAAGGCTATTATATACTATTATAAACTATAATAAGCTAGTATAAAGTTTAAAAAACTAACTTTAGTTTAGTAGCTTTTTGTAACTTATTAACTTAGCTTTTTTTTAATAAATTTTGCTGTTTTTACCTACTTTAGCCTTATTATAGCTTACTATAAAGTACTATAAGTTAGAATAGCCTATATTAGCCTATATAATAGTTGCCTCTTTTAAAATAAATACTATTAAAGTTAGTAACTCTTATATTAGTATAAGTTATACTTTTATATATTACTATAGTTATTATATTAACTTCCTTACTAGTAGAAGTGTTTATATATTTAATAAAGTTAGCTGTATCTTTTTTATAATTAATAATAATACTATAAAGCTTTTTAAGACTTAAATGCATAAAAATAACTTTAGTAAAAAAATTTAGTATATAAAGTATTTTTGCTGCTAGTACTAAGGTTAAGAGTATTATACTATAAGTTAATAAGCTATTTTTAGTTATTATAAAGTATTTTAGCTTATACTAATATAATATAGCTTTTTGCTGCTAAGATAGATTTTTTTTATAGTATTAGTATTCTATTTAGGTAAATTAATACTAGTAAGCGCAAAGTAACTATTAAAAACTCTTATTATAACTTAAACTCTACTTTTTAAAAAAGAGAGATACTAAAGCCTTAATACTATTATTAGAAGGTCTTTTTTACTTTAAATAAAATTAAAAGGCTTTAGGCTAAGCTAATTATGTAGGCTTAGGCTTTAAATAAAAAAATTATAAAGTAAGTAGACTATTATAAGTTATTTTAGCTTATTATACTTTATTTTTAGCTTTATTAACCTTTTTTAGCTAGTATAAGCCTTAGGCAGAGGAGCTTTTTCTATATAATAGTGCTATTTGCTGTAGTTAAGATTTTAAAAGTAACTTATATTTTAACTTTTATTTTTACAACAACTGTACTATTAAGGCTAAGGCTAAAGCTAATAAGTTTTTAGAGAAGCAAGAAATAAA
The DNA here is from genome assembly GCA_009289805.1 of Alternaria gansuensis. Lineage (NCBI taxonomy): Eukaryota > Fungi > Ascomycota > Dothideomycetes > Pleosporales > Pleosporaceae > Alternaria > Alternaria gansuensis. Next base: position 24,639 of record WBOK01000010.1, read on the forward strand.
GAAGCTAATTTTAAGTACTCTTAAAAAAGTATATATATTTTATTATTAGCTATACTAAGCTATTCTAACCTAGTATAGTATAAAATTACTAAGAGTAGCTATTCTTTGTTTAAGTAGAAAGTATATTATATAAATATAAAGTTGTTAGCTTTAGAGTTCTAACATGCAAGCGCTAAAGGCAATAATAAAGGCAGCTTAACTAGGTCTATTATAAAGCTTAAGGCCTAGATTTAGAAGGCTAAAGACAAAGTAAATAGACTTTAAATAAGTTAATATAAGCTATAATAGGCTACTTTAGGCTACAATAGGTGCCTAAAACCTTTAGTATATATATATAAAATGTACTTAGGAGGTGCTAGCTTCTAATAAAGTATTATAAGTTAAACTAGGCTATAATAGCCTAGTTTAAAGCGTTTTAGTAGATACCTTAATCTGCATAAGTTAAATAATAACATAGTTTTTTTTAGACTTAGTAATTTCTTGCTAGTATAACTTTTCTTTTTTATAAATTTAGGCTATTTAGCCTTAATTATATTCTAGTCTTATTGCCTTGTTAGCTTTATTATACTTTAGTAGGCTATATTAGGCTATTATAGGCTAGTTTAAGTAGAAGTTCAGTATATAAAAAACGTCTTTATTGTTTTAGGCTAAAGTACTAATAAATACTTAATTAAAAAACCTTTTATAAAAGAAAAAAATAAGTAAAAGTATACTTTAATTATCTTCTCTTAATTTACTTAGAGTTATTTCTTTTTTTTTAAAAAGGTTATCTTTAACTTTTTTTAAGTTTTACTTTCTTAGTTTAGTAACATAAAAGTATATTATTATTATTTTAGAATTTCTTAAGTACTTTTGCGCTTAGGTTAGAACTAAGTTCTTGAAAAAACATTTTTAAAATAGCCTTTCTACAAAACTAAGTATTTTTATTAGTTAGCTTTGTTTTTTTTTTTAGTGTATAATCTACTTTGTATATATTATTACTTAACTCTCTTAAAGTGTCTATGTTCTGCCTTTTTAGGTATAGTATTATCTTTGTTGGGTTATATAGCTCTAATAATAAAGTATAAAAAACTAAATAAATATTTTTTAACTCTAGCATATTTAATTTAAACGCAAATAGCTTAATTTAAGCTATAATACATATAAGTTTTATAAACTTTTAGTGTATTTTCTTTTTTAGCCTTGTTAATTGTATATAACAATTTAATACTAAGACCTAGTTTTCTACTTTAAATATAATAAGTAACTTTTTTTTATTAGTATGTGCCTTTTAGTAAGTATTAGCTATAATAATTTTTTATTTATATTTGCTTTATAAACTTAGTACTTTAAAGGTAGTTTGTAGTTCTATAAAGCTTTTTTTATCTTCTAAGGCTATACTAGGCTATTCTATGCTAATTAGGTCTATTTTATAGTATACTTAGAAGGGCGTAGTTCCTATAGTTGCATATATGCTGTTATTATAGGCAAATTCTCTAATAGAAATTTATAAAGCCTAATTATCTTGCTCTAAAGTATAGTAGCACTAAAAGTATTATTTAAGTATTTAGTTCTACTTTTCTATCTGTCTATTTGTTTGTAGATAAAAAGTAGACGTAAAAACTTTTTTTAAGTTTATATAATATTAAAAAGTGTTCTAGTGCTTTACATTTATAAGCAGGCCTTTATTTAAAATTACTTACTTTAGTACGCTATATAGTCTAATTACTTTACGTATTTAAGCTTAAGCTAAGTTAGTACTATCCTAATTAGCTCTTACTAGAATATAATAGGCTATTTTAGTTAATTAGTATACTACTATAAGTATTATATTATACACTTAGCTTAGTATCTTGCTAGGAGGCAATTTTATAATAAAGTCTATTGTTACGTCCTCCTACAGCCTGCCTAGTAGAGGTAGAGGTTTAAGAGGGCTATAGAGCTTATAACGCGCTAAAGTTAACTTCCTATAAGTAAGGCAGTTATAATAATACTCTATTATGTCTTTTCTTATATCTTTCTAAGTATATTACTATTATAATTTCTTTAGTATTCTTCTAGAACTAAAATAACTTATAAGTAAGTTATTATAGCATTCTTTTAGTTCTTGTAACTTACTCTAAGTGTTAGTAAGCTTTTTTAGGCGTAATAAGCTTATTCTAGGCTTAAATAGGCTATTCTAGTCTAATTCTATATTAAATTTATCTAATGTAGCTTCTATGTCCTTATTAGTAATATAATAGTCTTTTAAAAGTTCTAAATTCTTAAGTATAGTTTTGTCTACTTATTTAAACTCTTTTAGTACTTTTTTTAGAGTAGCTTACTACTTTATTTACTTACTTAACTAAGTAAGAGTTACTGCAATAATTAAGCTTTATTTACTTTTATTACTTAGAATTATTTTTTATTAGTTGTATAAAAGCCTTATTATACTTTTATGCTAGTTTCTATAACTTAGCTATATAGTTAGGACGGCGAGATAGGCCATCTACTAGATTAGTACTTCTAAGGCAGTAGTTTAGAACAAAATTATAGCGTGTTAGCACTAAGTACAACTGTACTTAGCAGTAGCTAAAAATTTTAGTTTTTATAAACTATTTAAAGTTTTAATAATTTATTAAAATCTTAAAATAAATGGTTTCTAAATAGTAGCAATAGTGTTCTAAACTCTTAACTATTATAAGAAGTTCTTAGTTATAAATGTTATAGTTATATTTAGCCGCGATTAGCTTACATAAATAGAAGTTAACTAGCCTTTATTATCTTGTAGTAGGTAATACTAGGACATATTAGCTTAGAATACCTAATATCGCACTACTAAAGGCGTCTACTTCTATTTTTGTCTTCCTATCTTTCTTAAAATGCGCTAGTAAAAGTATATTTGAAAAGAAATTCTTAAGTTGTTAAAATACCTTTTTTGCCTCTTTACTAATATTTAAAGTTTAACTTTCTTTCTTTTTTATAGCGTAGCTCTTTTTAGCTAAGCCTAGGCTTTTCTAAGTTAATATAGTTAAGGGTAAAGCTAGCTTAGAGAATTTTTTAATAAATCTTTTATAATAGTTTATAAAACTAATAAATATTTTAATATCCTGTACTATACGTAGAATAGGCTAATTTTAAATTATCTTAATTTTATCTTTATTAATTTTAACACTATTTAGTATAACTATATATTCTAAGTATTTTATACGCTAAGTATGCTATTTACACTTGCTAAGCTTTATATATAGCTTAGCTTTGCGCAATTTTTGTAATACCTCCTTAATATAAGTTTTATATTCTTCTTTTATTTTAGAGAATATTAGAATATTGTTTAAATAAACAATATAGAATATATTAACTAAGCTAACTAGTATTTAGTTTATATAGGCTTAAAACTGCGCAAAAGCATTTGTTAGGCTAAAAGGCATAATAGTATACTTAAAATAGCTATATCTTGTGTAGAAAGCTGTTTTCTATTTATCTCCCTCCTAAATACGCACTCTATAGTACGCTTCTTTTATATTAAGCTTAGTATAGTACTTAGCTTGCGCTAGTCTATCTAACAACTTTATAATAAGTAAGAAAAAATGCCTATTTTTTACTATAATTTTATTAAGACTATAATAATTTTTATATAGCCTTATAATACTGTTTTTTTTTTTTATAAAAAGTATTAGTGTGCCTACTAAAGACTTAAATCTTTTTATTTATTTTCTTACTATATACTTTATAAGGTATTTTCTTAATAGCTTAAACTTTATTCTTAATAAGTTATATATTAGCATATGTAGTAGATTTATACTAAGTAGTAAGTTAATTACTAAATCTTATAGTCTATGCTCTGCTAGGACTACAGAGTTCTTCTTTAAATATATATTTATATATTTAGCGTATTATAAAAGAAGCTAGCCTATTTTAGCTAATTCTTAGCTATTCTAGCCTATAGAACTTATAATATACGCATATATATCTACTATAAGATTACGTATGCTCCTTTTAAAAGTTTCTACGTCTTCTACGCTAACTTTTTAAAAACTACTTAAATTTTAAAACTTCTTACTTTAAAAAAGCATATATTTTATTATATAGCTTATTTTTAAGATGCAAGAGTTAATTTATAGTAACTTAAAGTAAATTAAATACTTTTTTAAGTTTAATACTATAAATAAGATATATTGCGTTTTAACACGTTTTTATAAATTTATAATAGTTATATTTACTTTAGTTATGCTATAAATAGTAAGCTTACTTTTATTTACTTCTTCTACTAATAGGCTAGGTAAAAAATTAATAGTTAAGTCTTGTTTCTTTACTAATATAGTAGATATAAAATTTAGTTATAAGCCTCTATTAACTATAGCTTCTATAAGCTTTAATACTTTAACTATATACTTTACAGTTAAAAGCTACACTAGTTTAAGTAAAATTACTTTACGTAATATGCCTAAGTTCTTGTTCTCTTAGTAGAGAGTAATGTAGGCAGTAAGGTAGAACTTAAGTTCCTCTACTTCTAGTTTTTTTTTAACTTAGGTGCAGTAGCGCTGTTACTATCTTTTCTAGTTTACCTAGCTTATAGTAGTTAAACTTATAATATCTAAGTTCTTTATACTTATAACACTGTAAAGTGCGTTCTTTAGCGCTTTTTTTGCTTAGTTTACTCTACTTTAGGCTATAATAGCCTATTCTTACCTACTTAGTAGTTTTTAAAGTTTTTTTTATATTTTTTAAATTTTCCTAGTCTTGTAGTGCTTTTTTTTTTTTTTTTAAGTATTGCAGTTTAGATTTTACTTTTTAAGCTTTTTACTAGTAAATAAAGTTTACGTGTTTTTTTACTTATAGTAATATTACTTGTTGCTCTACTAAAAGTAAAAGAAAACTTTTTTTAATATTTTTACGCAATGCTACTATATATTCTAAGACTTAAATATTTAGTATATAACTTAAGCCTAATTCTTCTTAGAACAGTTTTATATAGTTTAGCAAGTTTGTAGAATTCTGCTTTAAAAGTTAATATGCCTGTTTTAGATAATTATAGGCTTATTATTTATATTTTTAAAGTAATTATAAAGAATTTAATATAACTTCTTTTAAATTAGCCTATTTTAGTATTTAAACTAGCAACTTCTGTTTCTTTATAGTTTAATGTACGTGCTATAGCATTTTTAGTAGTTTTAAAATACATATTATTTTAAAGTTAATTTTTTAAGTTTTATTTATAAAACTTTATAGTACGCAAAGAAAGTATAATTTATAATTTTTTTCTTATTAGTTGTATTATGCACAGCTAGCCTTTAAGAGCATATATAGTAGTTCTAGATATAAAAGACTAAATAATAAAGTTAAGTTAGTTTATTTACTTAAAACTATATTTTTAGGATTCTTATTAAGTATGCTTAAGTTTTTTAAAGTTACTTTATTATATATTTTTTTAAGTTTAGCTAACTTATGTTATTTTAGTTATTTTTCTTTCTATACGCACAATTATGCTAGTTCTTAGTCTAGAGTAGCCTTTTCTAGGCTATCTTAGCTTTTTCTAGGTGTGTATAAACGTTATAGCGCAATTAAAAATTAAAATACGTTAGTTTTTTTATCTTTATTTATCTCCTAGTTAGTAGGTGCCTAGTCTTATTTTTTTTTAAAAATTAGTGCTAGTTCTAATAATCTTGTCTCTTAAGTTCTTAAGTTAGATAATTCTTTCCTGTTATTAGTAAAAGTATAGGCGCGGCTATTTATACACATAGATTAAGCACTTATTATATAGCATAAGCGTATTTGAAAAAAATTAATCTAAATATAAGGCTTAATATTAAAGAGAGATATAGAATGCTAAAAATAGAGAGATAATAGTATATTGCCTGTGTATAAGAGACAAATTAATATCGTCTAGACTACAATATCGTATCTCTACTTATACTAGGGTAATCTAAGGTTATATAACCTATTTAGACCTAACCTAGCCTTGTCTAACCTCAGCCGTGCCGAACTGGTCCGGGCTAGCCTAACAAGATGTCCGACCCTAACACTACTACAAATTTTTTAAAAAGTAAAAATACTTTTCTTATTTTTATTTTAAAGTTCTTTTAGTTTTTAATAAGTGCTTTATTAATATTATTATTAATAGTAATATTTACATATTAATAAAAAATAATGTTAGCCTATTTTTAAGTAGCTTTTTCTAGAAATATAAAGGCTTATATAACTGTATTATTATTGTTAATCTTAGTTTTTTAATATAAAAGTATTTATTGTCACGGATGGTTGCGTGTTGACTGGGTCCGCCAAACTCGCTTATCGTTAGCTTGCCCACCGGCAATTGTGCTTATAAGGGGCTTAACTTAAAATAGCTATTTCTTAAGCTTATTATAATTACTATAGTAAGTATTAGGCTTATTAGCTTGCGTAGTTGTTCCTATAGTTAGGATGTTAGCAAGAGTATTTATAGTAGTATTATTTATTTTAAGAATATTTAAAGTATAAAAATTATTTATAAATAATTTGTATTCCTTCTTTTAAAATAAGTAAGTATAATAAATAAAAGTTGTACTAACATGTTTAGTAAAACAATGAAATAGTACAAAGTTATGTTAGCACATTTAGTAGAATAATATAATAATATAAAAAAGTTAAAAATTAAGTAATTCTTAAATTATACTTACAGTTAAATACACTAAGCTATAAAAGCTTAATACCTACTACTATATACTAAGAAAGTCTTATACTGTCCTACAGAATTTTATACTATTCTATAGAATTTTATGCTGTTCTATGCGTAGAACGTTGTAGAATTTTGTAGAACATTATAAGACGCATGTAACTTGTTTTATAAAAAAATTCTGCTAAGGCCTGTAAGATTACGTGCCTAGTGCGGGGTAGCGTTATCTATTAGCACACAAAGGCTTGTCCTTTGTTTAGGTAGTCTAGGATCTCTTCCTGCCTCTTAGGTTCGTAACAGTAATACTTAACTTTATTTACTACTATTAAACTTAAGCTTTTTAATTTACTAAAAAATACACTTTTAATATTAACTTAACTGCCTATACTACAATATAGTTGTAGCAAAACACATTCTAACTACTTTTAAAAGCTAGTACTTTATTTTCTTTGCTTAAGCCTAAAATAACTTTAAACTCCTCTTAACTAAATATAAATATATTAAACAAATACATATAGTATTAAAAGTATAACTATACTTTTATTAGTAATATTTTTTATAAATTACAACTAGCTAAAGGAATATAGAGAATATAATAAAAAGAAAGCAACTAGCAAAAATATTAAACTAAGTAAGAAAGTAAAAGAAAATAAAGCGTCTAAAGCTATTACTATATTAGATAGTAAAGACTTAGATATAAAGATTAATACTTTTATAGTATTATTAAGAATAATAAATACGTATAACAAAAGACTACGTAAGGTTAGTATATATATTAATACTCTCTTTACTAGTAGCTTTTTATTAAACACTTAGCTAACTAATTCTAGTACTTTTTATTATATATTTAGGAATATTAACAACTTTGTCTCTTTTTAATGTATAAAAGGAACAATAACTGTCGCTAAATAATAAAGAATACTAATTAATAAACAAGGCATTATTTAACTAACCTGCGTGCTCTTAAATAGCTTAACTTAACTTCTAGAACTAACTAATATTTTATATAGTAACTAACTTAAGTCTACTTAACTTTTTAGCTAGTCTTATATTTAAAATAAAGAATGCAAAGTATAAGCCAAAAGCAACAACTTATACATAACTTATTTTAATAATAGTCATTACCTCTAGGCAATATATAGGTATGGCTTAATAGAGATCTAGACAACTAATTTTATTATTTTAGATTAATTTGCAACATTGTTATTTGCCTTATATTAAGAAATCTATTATGCTATTAGCTACTTTTATGTTTTTAACTTTAAACGCATATACTAAAACTTTAAATATATACTTAAGCGCCTAGAAAGTCTCTACTGTAATAAATATTATTTTGCTAAATTTATATATAAAAAGCTAAAAGAATATATTACTTATACTATTTATGCATTTACGAATATCTACTTTAATTTTTTTAAAAAGTTCTCCTAATAGTTAATATCTAGGTTCTAATACTTTATTATATTTATAAATAAGGCTACTTGTTACACTTAGGTTTAGTTTTTTTAAAATAAATTAGAAGCTACTTAGGCTATTTAGAACTTTATTACTTTTATAAAGCTATAATATTAAGCTAATATTTGCTAATTCATAACTAAATATAAAAGAGAATATTTCTCTAAAGACTTAAAAGCAAAGCTAGATAGTTTAGATATTATATATTACTCTATACTACTATATAGCTATAAGTTTAATAGCCTAATAGAGAGATTTAACTGCATAATTATCATATTAGTAAAGCAATAATTACTAAAGACAAGTATATATTTCTTTAGCTTAAAGCTATTTTAACTGTAGTTTTTTTCAAGAATATTATACTATATAGTACTTTATTTAACATACTATACTATAAGCTTATAAGCAGAAAACTATTAGTTGAATACTTATATTTATTTAGTTAATTATTATATGTTTATGTTTTAACTAAAACTTAGCTACTAAGTACAGAACTCTACTACTATATAGAGATTAGTATCTTTATTAAATATAGTAAATTAGTTAAAGCCTAACATGTATATATCCTAGATAGATATATTATTCTAGAGTTATAGAATACTAACTTTAGACTGTAGGTCCTGCCTATATTTATACTAAGCGTATTATAGGAACTTAACTCTTAAATAGTAGTTTATAATAATAACTTTCTAAAAGAGAATAATAAAAGTATAAAGCAATAATAGTAAATATAAACTATAAACTTTATAATTTTATTAATACTGCTATTACTATTAAATAACTTATCACTATTTATACTATTCTTAATCCGCACGCAGATATTAAATTAACTATAGTAACTACTTAAACTTCAACTTTCTTTAACTTTACTTTTATAGTATTATGTAAAGTTAAACACTCTAAACTCCCTAGTTATAACTTGCTCTAGCTAAATAGTTAGACTAATAAATAAAACAAGGAGCGCTTAAAGTAATATAATAATAAATATATAAGTAATATTAACTAACTCACTTAAAGTTATAATAGACATCTATGCTTTTACACTTGCTACTTTTAATATTTTATTTTTATACCTTAACGCGCAGTAATCTTTACAATAGCTATAATAAAAAAAAGTAATAAATAATAAAATTGCTACTTACAGATCTACTAGTACTTAAAACAATACTAATAGTAATTTAAAATAAGTAGTAGGCTTGCGCTAGGTATATAATATTAAGCTAGACTAAAATAAAAATCTAATTAAATTTAAGGCAAGAGTTGTTACTTAAAGCTTTTTATAACGCCTTAGCTATAACTACTTTAATACTTACCCTTTAGTTATTTACTATAACATATTATAAATACTTATATACATAGCAGTCTTACTTAACTAGAAGATTTACTAAATCAACTTTAACACTATCTACTTTAATAAAATTCTTAAGGAAGTTATTTATATGCGTTAACCTCTAGGCTATATAATAAATAGCAAATACTTAAAGCTATAAAGAACTATCTACAGCCTTAAGTAACTTAAATAAGAATAGTAGCACATACTTAGCAAGAAACTTTTAGAAATAGGCTTTTAGTAAATAAAATTTAATTCATATATGTTTATATATCTTTACTTTTAACTACTTATTATTACTATCTATGTTAACAGCTTACTACTTATAAAATATAGTTAGCGCATTTGCAAATTTAAGTTTACTATAGCTACAAAGTTTAAATACAAAAACTTAAAAATTATATACAACTTTTTTAAAATAAAAATAAACTAATATAATAACTAAACTACTTTTAGTTAACTTTTTTATACTTAAAAAGTTCTTTAAAAGTTTAAAATAAGCTCTTGTAATAGTTGTAAAACTTTTTTTAACTTAAACTTAATTTTACTTTACTTTTTAGTTAACCTAAATATAAATTTAATTAATAGGAGTTAATGCTAAAACTACTAATAGCTTACTAGCTTTAGTAACTACTTAGTTATTAAAACCTAACTAGACCTAGCTTATACTAATATTATGCTTAAAACATTTAATTTTATTTCTTTAGAGCTATACTACTGCATAGCACTTTAATTATTAAGATATATTTAGTACTTTAAAGACTATATCTTTACTTTCTAGTAACTAAACTTTATGCTAGAGGTTTAAGAGGTTAAAATATATTTAAATGCTTTATAAAGATTAGATTTAGATAATACTAAATTTTTTCATAAGTACATTTTTTAAATTAATAAAAGTACTATTTTATAGTCTTTTAAGTGTTAAGTATCTATTGTAAAGTCTACTTATAAAGCTAAGTATATAGTATATTCTTATGCTACTACTTACTTAGTTTAAACACGTTAGGCACTTTAAGAACTATTTAGCACTTTTTTATAATTTAAATTTATACTTATTATAAATAATTAAGCTGCTATTATTTTTGCAAAGGATTAACGCATTAATACATACTTAAAATATATTACTATTTATTACTACTTTGTAAAAGAAAGATATTTTAATAAAGAATTTAAAATTAAACATGTTAGCTATGCATTAAATATAGCTAACGTCTGCACAAAAGCCCTGCCGCTGCCGCTACTTTAGAACATAAAGGACATAATGGACTTGCAATAAATACATAATTTGTTAGTGAAGGACTATTAGTGGAAGGAACTAACTCATATGTTGTTATTGGTAGATGGTGTTGCCCGTTCTATCACTAGCGCGATAACTATATAATGAGCACCCTCCATAGTTTCAATGCATTACCTCTTTACTCTCAATAGAAGGTAAACAGCATTACCATGCCTCTAGACAGAACCTTCAAGCTTGAGATTCAACAGAATCCTCATACCGCATTGACCCGGCTTCGGCACATCCAGGCATATTAGTAAGTTCGAAGCAATTACGAATATTGGAGAAGATTTATCTTCTTAAAGAACGCAGCACCAAAAGGGTGAGTAAATTGCCATGGTGAGACACCCGAGACGCACAGAAGCGTGGGGAAAAGCAAGAAAAGAAGGGAGTTAGCCGTGTACTACGTTTAGATTCTGGCAGGACTTTAGCTACAGTCACAAAACCATCGATACGAAGCTACTAGGAGTGTTTCAAGAGTGATGAAAATGACTGCAGTTGCGTCCATACCGATAGCAAGAAACCTCAAAAATAAGGCGTCACCGGATATCGGCAATGCAACAGAAACCCCCTAACATCAGCGCGTCATCTCCAACCTATTTTCCGATAACCTAAACCACCCAGATTAGCCACCGCCCCTAAACCGAAAAAAAAAATACGTCGACATACCTTGTCAACAACCGCCTGCCCCATCATCGCCGCATTAGCAAGACTACTCTCCACCGTTCCACCCACCCTCATAAACGTCACAGCCAGAACCTCCAACCCCTTCTCCTCACAAAGCCTCTGCGCATTAAATCCCCACCGATCCTTCAAATCCTGCATCTCACTCTGCTTCCCCTGCACCGCCGCCGCCCATTCTTTCTGCATCTCGCGCAATTCCTCAGGCCGCACTTCGACTTTACCGGAGCCGCGTGCAAGGATGAAGATGTAGCGGTGTGGGCGCGAGTAGAGGTAGTTGGGGAGCGGAGCCGGGCGCACGTAGGGCGAGCGCTCAGCGGCGGCGTGGTGAGAGAGGGTGCCCGAGGGTGTGCTGGAGAGGTTTGTGACGAGCCAGTGGCGGACTTGGCCGCAGTAGGTGTCGTTGTTCATGAAGAGGTCTGGGTCGACCATCATCAGGACGAGGTTGTCAAGGGTTTCGGACGGCTGGACGCGAGCTTAGTGCTGTGATGCGTGAGGCGCTTTGCTGGTGCTTACGGTAGGGTTGATGGACACCTTGGGTTCGGCTTTGGTATCGCCGCATTCTAGCTCTCTACCTGGGGTGTGGAGCTTTGCATTTGGCCATTCTAGCGTTAGGTTGTAGGAAAGGTTGACGTTGTCTGGAAGGACATCTGGGATGACTTTGTGCTCGGATAGAGCTTGCTTTGTTGCTTGCGTGTTCGACATGCTTGGGCTTCTGGATGTTTTCGTGTAGGTAGAGGTTTTGGGAAATTGGTGCGCTTTCAATGCAGGTTATTTCATTCGAGTATTATACATTCCAATAGCCGCATATGCCGGAGAAAACGCACATTGTGAGCATTCACGCATCATGCATATTACTTTCGGAAGCGATCTGCTCTCGTTGTTGCCCAGCCAAGTCGCCTCGACGAGCTTTGTTTGGTTGGTGATGCGGATATGCAGGCATGTTGGATGTCGTTGTGGTATGATTGTAGGGATGACGTTGATATGACACACAAAGAACGCGACGAAGACTAGAATATGTACACGGCAGCTTTCGTTCGTGTATTACATTCGCGCTCAGCAGAAATGAGTTTCTACCATCAGCCATATAATCTGTAGCACGCCAATTCGTCTCCAAAAGATTACTTCGCCTCTTGTGGTTGAATCTGGTCCCCAGCCACTTCTGCCGGACCTTACGTAGCCGGAGCTTCATGCCTATAGGCTCGTTATAATGCCTCTTTAGCTGGCTCGTCATAGCCCTTCTCACTTCTCTCACATCCTTTCTCTTCTTGTGCGACCTTTTCCCAATAAAGACACTCATGGCAATCATCTTGAGAACACTAAAAGCGGCACTCACACCAATTTCGACTTTCTAGCTTGTCGATAGGCCACTACTGTCGTCATTTGATGGTGTTCTAGTAGGTGGAAGGCTTAAAGGGCTGGTCAAGCTAGAAAAGCCTGGCGCAAGAGAAGTACTCGAGAACGAAGGGGTTGTAGAAGTCGTAACAGAACCCAGAAACACACGATCGACTCTGTACTTCTCAAGGCTAGAATCCGTACAGCAAGCATCAAAAGGGCGGCCATCGTACTCCACTCGAACATAGACCTTGGCTGCCTCCGGCATCCCAGTTCGATAGTGTACATGAACTCTCTAAGTAAAAGATCTACGACAGCGAGGTAGAATGCCTTCCGGAAGACAAACGTCTGCATCTTTGCAACCGATGTTGCCGAGCGGATCTGAAGTGTCGTCGGAGCAAGGCTGATATTTGGTAATTTCCTGCGCGCCACCGTTGCGCCAGAGACGTGTTTGCGCAGAAGAGAGTGTGACGGAAAAGAGCAAGGAGAACAAATCCTTTGATAACGTCTTGTGCTGTGTTCTAGATTGGAAGCTGCAGGGCTGCAAGCCTGAAGCGGATACACAGTCAATCCATGCGAAAGGCAACCGATTGTTAGTTATAACATAGTGTTATTGCTGCTAAGCACTTGTAAATTTACCAAGCTGCAAGTCTTGTGGGCCGAGGGATTTCGCTGATCCCTTGGGTTTGTTAGTTTGTGTGCCGTGTGTGGCTACTACAACCGGGTGAAAGCTAACCTGTGAATCTGGAGGCCGCAAAGCCCACTCTGGTGGCCCAAGTCGCTGATTCCGCCGCTAGGGGTAGTCTTTGAACAGCTTCACGGTCAGGTTAGCAGCGTGAGTGCGGGCGCCGATGCCTGCGTTAGGATCTAAAGAAATCCAGCAACCCGACCACAAACACACAGAAGGTATAGAGAACATGGATGAATATTTTCGCCCTGTTCCAAGCCCAGCATAATCCATATATACGCATGTCTCTTTCCCCCTTTCACATACCATAGCTGATCGACAAAGCCACTCCTCACAGCTCCGCTCTCAGATCTTTTGCCACCAACGCCTTGTTATGCTTGCGCATCTGACCCATATGGTCGAACGCATGGAACTTCAGAAAAAATTACAAAGAATAAGAAGAACTGTAAAATATAAACTAAAAGAGTATCTCGCTTGCATGCTATGAACGGGGGCGACCGCCGCTCACTGGATGCGCCTGTTGATCGGCAGAGCCGTTTGTAAGAGGCGTCGCAAGCTGCATGGGGCTGCCATAACCATCTAGTTGGAATGCCATCTTACTTCCTATATTTCCTCTCTCCGTGGAGTCGGGGAACGACGTGATGGAGGCGTCATCCATGGGCGTGAGGCTGGCATCTTCCACGTCTGTCGTTGCGGGTGGTGGAGGTGGAGGTGGAGGTGGAGGCGCTGATTGCTCGTCTTCTGAGCTTGTTCGCGTTCTCTTTGGTGAGCCAGATCGCCCCTCTTCTTCCCTCTTCCGCTTCAGGTCAGATGTTGAGTCGGCGGGAGAAGCCTCATTAGCATCTCCAGCTGGTCCCCGTGGAGTGCTGGGAGAATCGTTGTTGAGATCGGACAGTATACCGCTTTGTGCGGCCTTCATCTTCTGCCGCTCTTCCTTCTTCTTGACAGCCTTGTCCATGAAGACTTTAACGTATGCCTTGATGGTGCTCTCATGGTTAGAACTGATCTTAGCCGTCGGGTCCTTTACGCGACCGGACTTGTAGTCGCCTCGCACAAGCTTCTGTGCCACCTCTTTACTAAGTCTTTTGATCTCCTGCTTTTCAAGCTTCTTGCGATAATGACTCGTTACAGCCATGACGTGTGGTGAAAGCTGTGAAAGTTAGATTTGCTTTCGCGGGGCATTGGGTGGGACTCACGGTCGCTTCGTACACCTTTTCCTGTTTTTCTATTGGCAGGGTACGCCACTTTTCATTGCCTGAAGCCGTTTCCATATCCTCGTTGGCGACTGGCTGTGGAGTGGTAGATGCGGAGGGCCCAGTAGGTGTGCCATTCGATGTGATACTTGATATGATATCTTGTAACAACTGAGTATCACTCCTAGCTTTGTTCGGCGGAGGAGGTGGGGCATCTGCAGGCTGAGTCGGCCGCTGCCACTGTGTGATGCCGGAGGAATTGTAGAAATACGTTGAACCATTCTCAGCTGTGGCCTGGAACCAACCCTGTGGAAGAGCGTTGAAAGGTCTAGGTCGCATGATTGGTCGCGGAGGAACGAAGAAGCCAGCTGGGCCGCGAGGCGCATTTAAGACACGAGGGCCGGACGGGATGTTTGCTGCAGATGGGCCCTTGGGCGCAATCGTAGATGGCGACTTCGACCTTGACCTAGAACGCTCACGGCCTCTCTCGCGTCGTTCGAAATGATGCTCGGTTCGGGCTGGTGTGCCAGCATTTGGATCTCTTTTGAGCCGTGGTATCCTGTAGCCGATCTCCAGCTTGCTCCATGCGGTCAATAGTTCTTTGGCGGCTTCTTCTACCCGCTCCTCTCCGCAGTCTTCGAGTTTCCCTATCTCATCTTCGATTCCGGAATCTTGAATCTTGTTACGAGTAATGCGCGGCAGTCTGCGGAGTATGTCCAGCACCTGCAGAACAACATTATAGTCATCCTTCCATTTGTGCAAAGTGTTCTTGAGGAATTTATAACCGTGGAACTGGACGATGCGATGGCCAATCTTCTCATTGTCGGTCTGCATACGACTGAGAAGCTTGACTGCAATCCACTTCTCTTCACAGCTGCGCAAAGCTGTTAGGACCTTGTTGACTGCATCCTCTTCAAGCTCGCGTGGCTGCAAATCGCTGATGTATTCCTCGTCATCCTCGCTTGCCTTCTTCTTGCGGGGCTTCTTGGCGACTGCTATACCCCAACCAGCACCATCGTCGATTCCAAGAGCCGCAATCGTATCGTGATTAAGGTTTGTCGCATTGTCGGATTGTGTTTTCCCGCCAATAAAGCCACTGCAGTTAGGCTCGCCACAATAGCAAGGCTGCGGATCCGCGCCATATCTATCGACGTTGTAGTTGAAGACAAGCTCCTCGCCTGCTCTGACGTTGCGCTCAACGAATATGCCCATGCGCAATTTATCCCCAACAACCCATTTGTCAACGAAACAGTTAGGATTGCATGAGTGGTTGCAGAAACGACCAAGGTTACCCTTTTTCGTGGCATCTACAAATTCGCCCTTGGTAAGAGACATGAAGTAGAAGTGCTTGATTCCCTCCTCATCGTATTGACCCATGCGGCGGCGGAAGGTGCGCTCGTCAATGACTTCGCCAATGTACTCGAAGACAAAGTCACCTGGAGCCATGTCTTTGTTGGCGCGAAGACCAAAACCTTTCTTCTCCGTCTTTATAACCGTGACATCCGCGTACTGTTTCCGTTGAAAGCGCTGGTTCTGGCATTTCCGACCGCAGCCGCAATCGGCCAGGCACTCCATCTTTGTCGCGCGGTTGATGCAATCAGAGTCTTCGCCACAGGCATGATTGGTCCTGGTTGTGGTGTCGTATTCTTCTTGACAGTCGCATTCGAGCGCAGGATCGGTCGTGCCGATGGTCTTGTTCGCGTACGTGCATTCTGGGAGGACTGCAAAGGTTTGTTTCGCAGCGTCGGTGGAGTCGGGGAGTTGGAGGTATAGCGGAGGTGGGCGTGTGATGACTTTTTGGGACGCGGTGCGCGAGAGCTTTGGTGCCTTGCCGGGTTCCATCTTTAACGTGATACCTCCACCTAGGATTTCTTCATGGGCGCTGCCGGGCGATGGAGTATCGAACTCGCGTTTTGCCATGGGCGACTGGGATTTGGATCGCGTCTTGAGCCTTGGAGGTATGGCGAGAGGCGTGGGCGCGCGGTCATCTACCTCTACCTTTACCTGACTGGTGCTCTTGTCCTCACCTGCTCCATCCAAGGTCGCAGCTTCCAGCTTCATCTCGCGTAGCTCCGGCTCTAGTTGAGCAGTGTTTTGGTCCGACTCGCTGTCCGACATATTGTTGAAAGTCGTGGGGTTGGTGGAAGGGTGCTGGAGAAGAGTGTGGAGGATTACGAGAATCTCAGTGAGAGGGACGCTAACGCTCGAGTCCAATATCACACATGCAGAGCCAGGAGCCTATTCACCTCATAGTCCATGCGACACGCATACACTAAACAGTCCCAGCGTAGCTCCTTGCAAATGCGAGTGAAAGGCGGCAGACGAAGACAAGAGACTTGGCCGCCTTGGGCAATGACTGGAACAAAGTTTTTGCTTCCCCCTAGGCACGAGGCAACGCAGGACAATCCAGATTCGCTATGCGCCTACACCGTACTCGACGCACCCAGCGACAAGAAACTAATGGAGGTCTGTATGTTCCTGACGCCGTCGCCGTCGCCATGTAGGTGCGCGGGTTGGAGTGGTCGACGCAGCCAGGCGTTTCGCGGATTTCGAGTCCTCCTGTCTCGACGACACGACAGGTGATTCTTTCTAGTCCCCAAATTTTACGTATGTGAGCCTGAGCAAGCAGGGTCGATCAGTGGACAGCGGATTCGAGTGGTGGTGCTGCGCGCGACGCGATGCGCGGACTTGGAGATGATACATTGGAGATGCGAACGAAAACTAGCGTTGGCCCATTGGCCCAGCCTCGGCCTTCGTGATGCAGGGCCGCTCCGGTCCTGTCTACCATGGGCGCACGCAAACATGTCAAACGAATACAGGATGGACCCAATGATGATGATGATGATGATGATGATGATGATATCATTACATATTCTGGATAGAGATGTGCGAATGTTGGAGGGTACTAGACTACAGAGCTCCTGTGCGTAAAGTGAAGTCTTGGCGGCTCGTGGACAATCTAAGCGGTTGTCAGAACGTCGTAGCGAGTTGGTTGCTGCGGGCAACAAAGGACTAATTACAATCTAGTTTCACTCCTTCAAAGGGGGGTTCTCACCTACACGAGCCCATCCGTTGCTTCGGGTGAAGACGGTGTGTCACGTCAAGTCGCTGAGGCGTCATGACTGTGTTAGGGTACTGGGAAAGCCCAACGTGTTGCACAGATCCTTACCGGATGGGGAAACTACTATATCCTCATGTGCAACTGCAATAACAAATGTCACTAATTACCCCTGGCTTGTTGCTGCAGCCGCGGCTTACGTAGTATGGTGAAGGAGCAGTGGGCAATGTATCAGAACAACCTCGTCGTCGGCGCATTACACGCGAGTCACCGACACGTACGGTGTTCGCGGGCCGAGGGACAAGTTGAACAGTACTGTGTAAGCGCAATCAGTCGTCGCGAAACGTTGGATGGCTGGTTGTCAGAGTCCGAATGGCTCGTTCCTTTTTTCGAGATGCAGATCGGCCGGAGCTAGCGCGAAGCCAATGCTCCAAAAAGAATGGGTGTCTTCGCGGTGAGGTTGGAGATGATATGTGAGACTGAGACTGAGACTGAGACTGAGAGACGCGGAGCAACATTCGGAGAGACTCGACGCTGGCAGGCCGTTCATGGCGCATCTTGACGGCTTGGCGGTGGCTTGCAGCGGGCTTACCTAAGCGAGCGCAGCTGCGCGGGTCCGCAAGCGTACTAGCGCAAACTCTGACTGAACGGCTCCCTACTCTGCACAGCAGCACCCATGGCTGCCGGCACAACAGCTGACCTGGCCGCACCCGCTAGACTTCGCCGAGAGAAGAGTCTTCTCTCAGCGAGATTCGCACTGCGCAGACGGCCGCAATTTTCATTCGGGGCTATGCCGCATCGCGGGCCGCTCCCCATCTTCGACTTGGACTGGCTCAGCTGGCTCCGCGTAGCATACATAGTACGGTGCGGAAAGACCAGCAGGAGAGTGCTACGTGTCGATGCATGTGCGCACTTCCGTCTCGGACCAGGTATAAGAAAGAGAGCATCAAGCTACGCAGCTGCGACGTTTGTGCCTCTCGACACACATTTCTCCAGCAGCAGCCCTGGACCGGAATACTATGTACCCATCGCACTGTTGAAGACAGGGATGCCGACGCCGTCTTCCGCAGCCCCATCAGGCGCGACGCGCTCACGACGATCCGCGCTGAACCGTTCTTGCCAGATGGCGCGTAGGACATGGACGCTGCTGCGCATAGCGACACTTCAGCCTCCTCGAAATAGCGCTTGCCGTCATGTCGAGAAGCACGGCATAGTCAAAACCCCCCCCCCCCCCCCCGTTGGCCTCAGGCTAAACCCGATACGGCTGGTGAGACACGGCTTGGCCCTACCTTGTAGCGATTGGCTCAGCCGTTTGCGCAATCGTTTTCAAACATCCGCTGAGGCTTTCGAGATGGGGTAAAGCGCCGCCGGATCTGTGTTACATACGCAGGCTTCGTTATCGATTTGCGACAAGTACGGATTTGGACAGGTACCGTGCGGGAAGCCTTGGAAGCTGCATTCTGGGTGTGGGGACTAGTCGCTTCCCATTCGCCTTGGAAGAAATCCGCTAATGTATAACATACCGGGTCGCTCTCCCAAGTAATCTCTCACGGGAAGCTGTCTCTCCTAATTGTTTTGTCCCAGCCTCATGTGGTCCCTTTTGACACACACTTCTTGCCTGCTGGCATGAAATCGACAACCAGAGCCCGCCGCAGGTTTCTTTGATTTTAGCGCTCTTCTTCTACCGCTCGTTACTCTTTCGTTTCAGCACTCTCGTTTGTTCTGTTGGTAGACGCTGCTATACAACCGCGCGCGAGGGCGCGTTGCTCTTCGCGCCGGTCCACTTACCCTACAGCTTTGTGGTCGATGCTCAATTAGTCTGGTTGCATACAGCAAGCCTTTGCCGTAGCTACTTCTTAGTCTCTGTTCCTCGCGTATTTTGAGCGTCTCGAGGATCACGACATGGAACCCTCGAGCTTGCGCGAGCCACCATGGGCCGAGCATGAAAAGGTACCTATCTCTTTCATACACGGTTATACAGGAAACTAACCCAACTACTCTAGGTATATTTACTTGCTGAAGTACTAAAAGCGGCCCCGATACCGTCTCATGTTCTCTTTGGATTTATACGCGACGCCAACATTCAGCCACGATGGAACGATATGGCTTTGCCTCCAGGTACGTTCTTTCTGCCCCTCCGCCCGACAACACCCATTCATCATTGCAAAATTACACGTAGCACTTGCAGTAGAAGAGTAGACTAACGCGATGCAGGCCGATCTATTCGCTCCAGTCAGATGGCATTCGAAAGCCTCGCAGCAACCTACGTCGCGCCTGGGCAGGAGTATAGACGCCCTCAGCTACCTGCCCCGATGGTATATCCCGGTCCCGATATTTCGAGAAAGCGACCACACCAGCAAGAAGCTTCCACGCCGATTGGCCGTCTGCTACAACCTCGCCCCCCGCATTCCTACCCAGGAGATTTTATGCCCGCCGGCCCTGCTTACACATCTATTGCAAATCCATCTAGCGAACCAGCAAACAAAAAGAAGCGTGGAAGACCGACAAAAGCGGAGGCACAACAGAGAGCACAAGAGGCTGCTGCCAGGGGCGAGGTATATCCACCACCAAGGAGGGGAAGACAATCTATTACGGCACTACCCGAACCGTCACCACTCGGACCAGAGCCTCGCCCGCACGATCAAACACCTCCACCCACGGCGCCTTCTCAGCCGGCAC
Organism: Alternaria gansuensis; assembly: GCA_009289805.1. Taxonomy (NCBI): domain Eukaryota; kingdom Fungi; phylum Ascomycota; class Dothideomycetes; order Pleosporales; family Pleosporaceae; genus Alternaria; species Alternaria gansuensis. The sequence goes on from WBOK01000010.1 coordinate 44,947, forward strand.
CTGCGATAACACCACAACATCAAATCGGGGTAGAACACGGGTCGGAATCTTCATCAGGGAAGAGAAGACGCACAAGGCCACATCCATTGGAATTAGAAAAACACCACGCAACCAGCGAAATGGAGTCTCCTCTTGCATATGGATCAGGCGATCCTAGTCGCAGCCAACAATACTCAACATTCACGCCCATCTCTGCGCCCTTGCCATCTTCCACCGAATCCAGGGACAGAGATGTGCGCATGGAAGGGGTCGAAGAGGCTCAACCACGAACAACGACACCTCACTCGTTTAAAGACACAGTCGGCATATGACAGCGTTTCTTTTGTCCACAAAAGCAACATACGGCGGTTATCCTGTTTTGAAAGCGTTCTGTCAACGACTTTACTTACGCACTCACGATGAACTATGGCCATGGTACCACGGTGGCACGCTCCGCCGTTTATATTTGCTGCTACTATTGATGAGCTCCAGTCATGGGCGCGCATCACTTATCATGTCCATGTTGTTATTATTGCTCTGGGGCTGTTTGTTTCCCAGACACTATCATTTTTCCAGACAAGCTCAATTTCCTTGTCACAGCCTGTTTATTCGTTTCATCATTGACTGCATGTCGACGCTTTACGAAAGTCGAGATATGACGAGCCTTTACCTAATGTCTTACTATCGCTATCTTACGACTAAAGAGTTTCATATCTCTTTCGGCAGTAAGGCGCTTACGCCAGCCATCTTGTTTCTTTCGCAACGTGTACGATAGATGGATTTCCGATCAGCTCCGCATTACGGCCTCTGTACAAAAAGCACCTATTAGCAACCGCACCAATAGTAGACTTGGCCATGGCCAATTAGTCCGCAATCTTCCAACGCTTCGAGCGAGCATTTCTCGTACCATGTCGCACCTCTCTCCTGCATGTCAATGTATGTATCCTGGTGTCCATTCATCTAGCGAGCACCAGCATTTCACGACGTCAATTTTCTGCAGGCTGACCAGAAAGGCAGCATATGAAGGGGTTGGGAGGCCGAACCGGGCAGCGTAGGGCAACGCGAACCGCGGCGCGCGACACAAGCAACGGGTCTCATTTCACCTATGAATACCCTACGAGGTTCGGTGCTACTATCGGCCGTTGTCGTACTTCATACACAAGGTCGCGACGCATGGGTACTTTCGCTACTCCGCGCAAGATGTTCGGCAATCTGCATGTAAGCGCCCTCCAAAACATCCTCCAAATTTGACAAATCAATTGCATCCACAGATTTTTCATCGGGGAAGGGGGTAGGCGAAAGTTCGGAATAACACCTATGAGTATTGGTTGAGAGAGTTTTAAGCAAATGACTCGAGTTGCAGGTTGTGGCTACGCACTTGCTCTGCAGATGACTGCTGCAGCACGAAAGGGGAGTCGACATGACGCCAACGCATGCACGCATCGACCAAGTCCCAACACCGCAAACCAAAGCAGACACATTGTCTGCCCAACCAACTTAGCCTGCGGCAAACATTGCGGCTAAAACGCGTAAAATTCAAAAACATAGATTCTACATACTTTGGCGTTGCGGAAGGACGTCATTCACAAAACACCCATGAAGCTCGGATCAGGGGATGAATGACGGAACCCAACTCCGCATAATCGCCGTATCAGATCTTGCCGAACCACCCCACATTGCGCCTAACGGCGGCGGCATTTATTCTCAGCTTAGCAGAACGAAAACGAAAAGTTTTACCAACACCCTAGGCCTTTGGGAAACGTTCTTTCACTAGAACGAAACGGCGGCCCCCAGAATCTTCGATCTGAATGGTTGGTTGTCATATGAACATTTTTTTGTTTGATATGTGGCCCAGCAACCAGGTAGCGTTTCGCGCGTGGCAACGACACCAGTGTTTTGCCATTCGACATTGCCAATACATGTTATTCTCTGAGCCCAGGCAATTCCCGCAAACAAGGCAGGAGGATATATGAATGAATACAGTTTCACGCATGGACCAAGCGTTCACAATATTTCCCTCGGGAGATTCGGGGATTCTGGGTGGTTAGTTTGGTAGTTGACTTGCTGTTGTTGTTGTTGTTGTCATGATTTGTATCTGAATGTAGTTTGGAACGTCTGTCTGCTGCATGCCATGCACGCACGATGTATTTACATGTACATCGTTGACGATGTGCAAACTAAGCCGCGAGACATTACTTTACGTCCACGATACCTCATAAACTCAGACGCTGAAAGCGCCCGCCCATTGTCGCTTTTTCGCTTACACACACCCAATCCCACCTGGCGATCATAGAACGCGCTTGTATAATATCACCATAATCGTCATATCATCCCCTCACTACAGCCATGAAATCATCGATTCCGCTCGCTCTCTCTCTCTCTCTCTCCCTCTTCCGCTTATCCTTGCACCTCGGTTACGGCATCCGGAATGTGAATACGTAATGTGCATGCTCTTAGATGAAATGGTGCTTTGTACCTGCATGCTATCCATGGCGGTCCAACATGTTAAAACGATGGAGTCTTGCATTGGAATAATCTACTTGATTGCTCTGTGGAGGAAACTGGGTGTGAGTTTATTGGGGATACGCATGTGTGTGTGTGTATGTGTATGTGTATGTGTGTGGAAATGGGGGCGGTGGTGGTGGTGGTGGTTGTGGGTGTTATGAAAGACAATGTTATTGCGGGGGGGGGTGAGATAGTCATGGGTGGTAATTTGCTGCCTATCCAGGACAGGATATTTTAGGCGAGGAAGGGATGGGGGGAAATGGAGGTTAATATAGTAGTGGGTTGTATAGGGCGTTTGTGAGCAGTTGGCGTCGAGTGTTTCGTGCACCTCTTTGATTTTAGTGAGTGAGGTTGCTATCTAGGGTACATGGTTTGCGGTACGTTCTCTTCTGGTTCATGTTTGTGTACCGAGTATGGATTATGTGCGTGGTGACAAAAGGCTTTCCTGGGTATCTGTTTGACAGTCTTGGGTAGCTTTGTATCATGGCAACGTTGATAGCAGGGTACTGTTTGTGCGGCGCGATGTTTTGGCGGTGGCGAAGATGCTTCAAGACGGGTGGCTACGACATCTAGACAGAGAGGTGGCAGGTCTTTCTAATGCGTATCAGAGAAGATGATGAAACTTCTGAATAATAGTATTTGGATGATATATCAGCTTCGAAGTAACACCTCACACGCTTTCTTTCCACTATGAAACCATGCAGTTCAAGGGATGACCTTTGGCATAACAGAAAACGCCTGAAATTGAAGCTAATTCAAAGACGCTAGTGGTATCAACAAGGAATCCGACGAAGTTGTAATAGTCCACCCGAAACAGAAAACATAAGTCGATGCTGGCTTCATTGCCGATCCCCTTCTCTTCCAGAACGCCAGACGTAATCAAGAAAAGAGTCAAGGAGATAGATACCTTGCTACGGCGCTACCGATTCTTCGACAGAGGTATACTAATCCGCTGTACTAGGACTGCCCTTGCAGTCGTCGCAGGTCCAATTTTGTATTTTTGGGTCGAAGAATAATGCTGATGTTCCGGAGTGCTGTCGCACGCATGTGCGATGGAAAATTCGACGTATACACTCCTAAGAAGATGTCAGTCCACGGATCTACATGTGCTTCTAGGGTTCGTAAAACTTACGATGTTTTTACAGGCGATAATACCTAATGGGCCCGGTGTAGTCGATGCATCTTCGTTGCAGTAACACAAATCGTACGGTGGATCAATATCCTCATCTTGAGGTGTTTCCAGGGGCTCTACAGGCTCCCTCAGCAATGCTTCGTTCATTTCCACATCTCCATCAAGATCTAGCGTGGTAGGAGTTTGGTAGCCATAAGATGTTCGTGTAGCTTCTTTAGCTTTGGGTTTCTGATCACCGACAATCTCCAAGGCTCTGTTATGTACCTCCTTCGAGATCACATCTTCCTCCAACAGTTCGCCCAGTTTCTTCGTGAATTCGTTCATGGTGTTGTCGCGCCATATCCGTGCACCGCGTTCTTGCACGAACCGTATGATCGAATCACCCGCATGCACATCTGATTGCAAATATTCTTCGTGCATAAAATCGTCGAAGACCTTTAAGAATCGCCTGGTCGTTTCTGGTAGGTCTGATTTATCGATTTCTGCATGCTTTCGGCGATACATCCATCCTTCATCCAGCTCGTCATCGCTCTCACTGACCACTTCGCCAGTTTGAAGTGGTCTTTTGCTAATCGAACGGAAAAAGGTGACACCATTTGGCGCCTTTGGTACGACGAATGTCTTTTTCCCTCTTCGGGGCCTCGATTGCACTTGATCTGGCGGTTTGCGCAGTCTGGGCACAGGCGCAAATTGTGGACCACTTGTCGCTAGCTTCGTCTTTGCGTTCCTTGACGGCTTTCCCATTCTTGCAGCTTGTTCGTAATCGTCCTCGCCTGCCAAATACCGTCTTCGGTCGAAGGGCCGGGCTGGTGCAAGCACACGCACGTCGAGAGGTTCGTCAGCGTTATCACTTGCACGTTGACCTGCTCTATAATTCGCCACTTCGCTCTCAAACCTCCAGTGCTCTACCCCATATTCGTCGACTCCTTCCTGGGTCACTTGGTAATCAAAGTACTCGTGCCAACTGATCACGTGCATCTTGAGATCTTCAATGTCAGTGGTTTTTCTCCTAGAACAGTGTGGGCACACGAGCTCAGACCGCTCTAGGGTGTCATTGCCGTACACGAATGTGAGTTTGTATCGAAGTTCAATCTCAAGAGGTGGTGTCGGATATGAGCTGGCAGGCACTATTGTGCTTCGGAGATGACGGTTATAACTTGTTAAAACGGAATCTTTTTTAAGTGGATTCCAGTGCATGCTAACTTCCAGCCCAATGCCGAGTTGGTTTCCAGATGCTTTTAACGGTAATACCACCCTCTCTTGTGGCGCGTTGAAAATGTTCCTATACGAAGTTGACAGGCGGGCTGATGTATCCGAGATGTTGGTGCCAATGAAATCATAAAGCTGCTTGGCGTTCGTATGGTTCTTAAAATTGATGCTTAGCATTATCCTGTGGAAATCATTGTCATCGATTTTGCTCGGGTCCGTATACCAGTTCTCGCGATATATGATAATAGGTTCCATTTCGATCGTAGCCCTTCGGTCCGACATCCTATTAGTCCCTCGCAAGATTGCTTCTTGTTCAGGCGGATTTCTGCATGGCGCAGTGGGAGACGATGAAACGACTGACGTCTTAATCGAAGTCGCTAACCGTAACACAGTCCGCACTTTCTTCGCGGGGTCATTCGCATCACCACTTTGAGGAGCTTGCTGGCCGTTCTGTAACCGGATACCATGCACCTGAAGAACGAAGGATCCTCCGGCCTTTTCTGCCGAGATCATGTCGTCTAGTAAATTCCGTGTTGGAGGTTGCCACTTGGAGGGGAAACGAGATTCCATCTCTTCGTATTGATCCTCGTTGCGGCTGTGCAATGGATTTTGGTAAGATTGCACCTGCTTCCGATTGCGCTCTAGGAAGGGTAGTCTTTTCTTCTTATACAAATAGTCGTACAGTAGTATATTTCCAGAAAACCTGTCTCGCCGTCCTAGCATACTTTGCTAGTGCACATGCATGTTAGAGAATGTCTTGCTTCAGGTGAATTTTTGGTACACTCACGAAGATGAGGAGTGCTAAGGATCCTCGGTTGCTCAGTTGCACCCTATAACAACCGGGAATGCGTAGTGAGGGCGCGCATTTGGTTAAGACGGGTAAGAGAATTGATTTTATAGCTGTCCTTCGCTGCTGTTTTGAGTGTCGGAGTATGGCATTGTAGTTGGGAGATGAGTGGGGAAACGAAGATGGGGAGAAAACAGGGTTGTTGTTGGTTGTAGCGGTCTGACGGCCCCTGGCTTGCGTGCGACTATCCCACGATATAAGCCGGTGCGCAACAAATAAGCACCGTTGGCTCGTCAGCTTTTGGTCTGGCTGACAAAGGGCTGGATCTGTTGTGTTGTTGCCGTCGCTGATTGTTGTTTCGGAGAGGTTTGTGGCGCGCGATGGCAACCAGGGACGACGCGATAGCGCACAAGCAGATAGCGCTCAGCTGGCGAGTAGGTTTATTGCATCTATTCGCAACCCTCAGTATAGAGCAATGCGAACGCCTCAGATGCCCACACGCTTGATGGCTGTGTGCGTTGCGACAGATGTCACGTGCACGGGCGACGCCGCTAAGCCGCATCGGCTGGCTGATGGTGGATGATCTCATGGGTGCCCTCTTACCTCCGTAATCCGCATGCATCGACATTTCACTGTCGCAGCGCTCAACCCCAATCATCACAAGTTTGAGTCGCACTTTGGCCTGATTCATGTACCTCCGCGACTGATTTCGAGGGCTGAAGTGCCCCTTATAGGCCAGACCCAGAACCAATCGCCTGCAGTCTCCCAAGCTGGCCCACTACAGTCATCAGACCCTACCTTGTACGACATGGCTGTAACACTGAAGCGCAAACGCGGTGCCGTATCGTATAAGGAGCCGAGCAGTGACGAGCATCTCTCCGAAAGCTCTGGCTATGAGCAAACTACCAGAAAGCGCACCGCCCCTACTCGACGACCGACTCGCCGCCCACCAGCCGCCGATGAAGCCGCCAGCGAAAACGAGCACTCTACACCAGAACCTGCTCCTACCAGGAGTCAACGTGGCTCACGACGTCGAGGAGTGCCAAGGATATCGTACAAGGATGTCAGCTCAGACGAAGGAGACGAAGAGGACCCTGATGCCGACTTCGAGCTGGAGGAGGAGCGCGTCATGACAGTAAGGACAAGGTCGCGACCTGTCGCGGCACAGACGTCACGATCGGAGAAGGCTGGACACACGAAGAAAAGCAGATCGCGACGCAAAGCGGCCATAGGCGCACCACTAAAGCCGAACAAGGAGTGTCAAGTCGAGCGCAAGACGAATATACCCTCCGATGGACACAAGCCAGTATGTCTGCTATTTTCAATGCATCTACAAGTACTGACTTCCATGTCTAGGCCTGGGCTTATCTGCCATATCATGTACTCCTCCAAATCTTCGTTTACGCCTCCCATCCGCTTCACGACGGGAACATGAAGCCTACTTCAGCAATACCATGGCTTATACAGATGGCCAAGATGTGCCCAACTTTTACAAAGCCAGCTTTGACAGCTCTATACCGCAATCCGCCTATATTTGCAATGAGGCAGACGCGGAAAGACCTCGTTCACCATCTCATCACCCCTCCACCTGGGGCGCACGACGACTATCGCGTCATGGTCAAACGATTGGAGCTGGATGCTACGCAGATGACTGCCCTGACGGATTCGGCGAACAGCGTGACCGACCTTGCGGCCCTGGTTCAGTCACTGACGACACTGCGGGAAATCGACATTTTTGATCCCATGGATCGGCCACCCTTTCGCCCGCGGCTTAGGCGACTTCGGCGTTGGGTATATCCTTTCGAGCTTTTCGATGCTCTACGGCAAAGCAGCCTACGCTTGAGAAGCTGGCGGTGGAACAGCACATTTTGTAGCCAAGGACCTCTATGGATCAAAGCCATCCACGCGGACCCTGCATTCCAGAGCCTTAGCGATTTAACGCTCACCAAATTTCATCCTGAAGCTGCTCGCGGGGATCCCGAAGAGACTCCGGGTGAGCCAACAACAGAAGAGCTGCTGGCAACTGCGTTGGCTGTGCTCCCCAATCTCAGAAGCCTCTCTTTCGAGACTTGTGGTGTTGTCAGCGGGCGCCTCCTTCCTTTGCTGTCCACTAATCTCACCAGCCTGAGTATCATCAACTGCGGCGAACTGCTCTCTGATGCATTCTCGGATTTTCTAGCTACACATGGCTCCCAACTTGAGGAGCTGATTCTCAATCATAACCAGGCTCTCGACATGTCGTTCTTGATCGACTTGAAGTACTCTTGTCCCAAGCTCGAGGTTCTGAGGATGGATACCACCTACTACAGCTCTCTAGTCATGTCCTCTGACAACGAGCCTCTCTACGAGACCCTTCTTGGCGAGGGCGAAATTCCCACCTGGCCCACTACACTTCGGACGATTGACTTTCAGTATCTACGGAACTGGAATTCGGAGTCTGCGGGCAATTTCTTCAACTCCCTTATCAATTCTGCAGAACAACTTCCCTGGCTGCAGGAGATTACCATTATTGCAATGGTGGACACGGACTGGCGGCAGAGAGCAGAGTTTAGGCAGAAGTGGAGTGCCAAATTCAAGAAGGTCTTTGCAAGAAAGTGGGAAGGACCTGATTCCAGTCTTGTGTCATTGAAGGCCTTTAGAGAATGGAAGCAACGTGGTAGTGAGGAAGAGAAAGTAGACTCTTTTATTGAGGGCATCTCAGAGGAGATGACAGAGAAAATCGAACCGGTCGTTGTGGATGACGGCAGTGGTAGTGATAGTGATGTTCCTCTGCTACCATTGCGCGCGCAGAAGCAAGAGGAGCGATGGGGCTCGAAGCGTCTCCGTTCTCGCTCAAAAGCAGCGACAAGTTACGATGAGGAATCGAACGATGATGCTACTTCAGAGGAAGATGCAGTGTCAGATGAAGAGGAGCCATTTGTGCAAGGCCGGTGCCACACAGTCATCTTCCGCATCGACAATTTCCGACCGCGCGAAGAAATCTTCAACGAAGCCGACTTCCTTGACGCGGAACCCAGCGGCGATGAGGAATGGAACGGCAATGAGGATCATGATCACGACGACGGAGGCGGTTATGCGTGGTAATGCGCATTTCACTAGTGAGAACTCGGTGTTTTGGGCTTCAGGCGCCGCGCTTGAACAATCTTGCTCGGATCAAGACAGGAACCATGCATTAGGGAGGCGTTGATTTGGTTATTGATTCAGATATCCCTGTGTTGGTGTTGGGCCCGAATCGGGCGCAGAGGTTGGGCTCTGGCGTGTTAGGTTGGCGGTAGCTGTCTCAGCCACATGTACTACGTAGGTTGTGCATGTCCTAAGCGATCATCGAATTTGCCGTTGAATGTGATTAGCGTCCTAGCACCCTGGCCAATCCCCACCACGACCGTTAACAAGGACCATCCGCCCATTGCTGCTCGCACTTCTGTCATATAACCGCTGTCTGCGATGTGTTGATATCCCCGGCCGTCTCTTTTCCCACCCTACATCTCCGACACTTTCCTATTTCCTCTATCGCATCCTCCTCTTCCTGCCCCGCCCATCGCCTATTCTCTCCACCACCACAACAACGACATGGCAGTACCCACACCTCCCATCCCGCCTGTCTCGCCAGACTCGGGCCCTACCGACCCTACGCTCCCCAAGCTTCCTGCTGGATGGATAGCGCAGTGGGACAACTCGTATGTCTCCCCGTCACTCAGAAGCATGCCAGGAGATGCTTTAGCTGCCCCGCATCCGCAGTCTTAGCCACGCGATACGAGACTAACAGACACTCCAGATCGCGAAAGTACTACTGTACGTAGACTTGGCTGCATGATGGCGCGGCCCCATCTGCCCAAAACAGCCTCAGCCTGCGAAGCGACGCCATGCATACTGACCCGTCGCGATAGATGTCCAGATCAGCACCGGCGTCTCGCAATGGGAACTGCCCACCAGCGAAGCCCCCGTAGGCGGCTCCTCAAACCACAGCACACCCGCGCAACAAACGAACCCATACAACGTACCCGGCGCTGCAGGCCCAGATGCGGGTGAAGGACAAAGAGGCATGGGCGACGGGCCGACTGGCGACAGGGCAGGCGGACTGGGCGTATGAGACACTATACTTGGGCATCAATCGGGCTGTGGCTGACAATGGGATATAGGGCTTTGCGATGAACGCGCTTATGGGCAACAAGCAGAGTAGTGGTGGTCATGGCGGCGGCGGCGCCGGTGGCGGCTCGGGAAACCTGGTTGGCCAACTCGCTGGGTCGTTCCTTGGAGGTGGGAAACAGCATGGGGGTTCGTCTGGCGGACACTCGGGTGGTGGTGGCGCAGGTCAACTTGTTGGGCAGCTTGCTAGTGGTCTGCTAGGTGGCGGGAAGCAGCATGGAAGTTCGTCTGGTCACGGATCGAGTGCTGGAGGTGGTCTTGGAGGCATTCTTGGGAGCGTTCTCGGCGGCGGATCCGTATGGCGCTGTCTATGGTCATGACCCCAAGGAAAGGCGCTGACAACTTTTAGCATAACAAGACAAACACTGGTGGCGGCGACTACGGATACTCTGGCGCCTCGTCAGGCGGAACCTACGCCGGCACCGCGCCACCGACCTCCTACAACCCCAGCGCTCAGGGCGGTCAATACGGCAGCGGTCCTCCAAGCCACTCGAGTTACTCATCGTCTGGCCCCGGACAACAATTTGGTCAAGGTCAAGCTCACGGAGGCTACGGCTCACAACAACACACTCCCCAACCGCATCACGCACAGCAGCAACACGGCTACGGATCGCAAGCTGGCTTCGGTGGACAATCAGGATATGGTGGGCCGGCACCAGGTTACGGTCAAGGACCACCACAGGCAGCCCCACCAGGCGGCTATGGACAACAAGGTACGAAACAAAACATCGACGAGAGAAGAAGAAAAGAGACTCGTAGAACTAACATTTGACTAGCTGGCTACGGAGGTCCAGCATATGGCGCACCGAGCGGCCCTTACGGCGGCGCTGCGAACTACGATAACCACCAGCACAACCAATACGGTGGTGCCCCGACACATGGTAATCAATATGGAGGTGGTCAACAGTATCCTCCTCCCCCTGGTGGTAACCAGACTGGTTACAGTGGGCCGCCGGGTCATCATACGCCTCAGCCGGGCTGGCAGTAAAATTCTCACATCTCGGGTTTGCTAAATCGTGCGCGATACACGGATAAAAGGACACAGAATGCAGGGTATTTTCCGTGTAGAATAGTCCAACGCGGTATGGCGATACTGCGATGAGAAAGAGGGGCGCATGATGCTCAACGGGTTGGAACATTGGTTGTTGCTAGAGATGCCTTTCCAAACTGTGTAGATTCAGTGATATTTTTTCCTCCTTCCTGAATGCTGTCTCGTGGTATCTCCGGTACCACTACCGTGGTGATTTGGCATGGGAGTGTTTCCTGGCTGTTTGGAGTGTCTGTGATGTAATATGCGCTGATAGTTGTGGTCCTTGACGTCAACCCATTTTTTCTTTCTTTCTGTTCCCTCCATGTCCCCGTCTGGGATCTTTTGTAGGTGAAGGATCCGAAGACGACGCATATTTGTGGAGGGCGAATCGAGGGTTGGCGGGGCGATACCAACATCTCTCTTTCTCCCAAATTTTGCGCAGCATACGTGATCCCGAGCCCCCCCCCCCGTCCTCTGATTCAGCGTGTTTGTTAATAACCACCACCTTTCCATCCCCATACATCATCCCCCAACCCTCGTCATCCCAAAAACATGCTCTCCTCCACTCCCCAGTTCAACTCCACACAACACACCCCCTTCCCGGACAACCCTCCAGGCAACACCCACCCTACCCATTCCCCGTTCAACACCCGGTACCTCATCCCCCTCACACGTGCCCACCCATCCACTCAGACTAGCCCGGAACCCGCGTGCATCTTGCCTGGGAACACGCAGCCAGATACTCCGACCGGAGATTTTGAGCATGTCGATGGGGATGGCGGCGCCGGTTGTGCCGAGGTAGGATTGTAGCGGGCAAGTGAGGAGGGAGGAGAGGAGGAGGGGGGATAGCTGTGTTGTGTCTGTGGTGGTGGTGGTTGTTGTGGGTGGTAAGGGAGCGGTACCCGGTGTGAGGAGGATGAGGTGGAAGTATGACCAGGTTGTTTTTCGGAATGTGGCTTGGTGGAGCATGTGGGCGTGTTTGTCTTGGGGCTTGTCTTTGCGTTTGCGTTTCTTGGGGTGGAGCGGGCTGGTTGGTGCGGGTGGTGGTGGTGGTGGTGGTGGAGCAGGAGGAGTCGCGTCCGGGATGGATGTATCGGTGTCTTTGGGCACCGAGATTGTAGGGTTTGATTCAGCGGCTGTGGAGGTTGTGAATGGCTCTTCGGTGGGTATTGGCGCCATTATGGGAGTTTGTTGGCGTGCGCAATGTCTCGTTTTCCGTGTGTCAGTGTCGGGAGCTCCGAGGTATCTGACGCGAAACTTTTGGCGGGGTTAATTTAGCGCGTTTTCTTACCTCCTCCGGCTATCCCATGCACTTGATGATTACGAGGAATGCAACTGGCTGCAAGGGATAACTTTGAGGCACAGCATTACAGCATCATACGTACATGTAGCATCGGCACGTTGATTTTCCAAACACTTTACACGATATTCTACCGTACAGTCGCTTATCCATCACTATACATGCCAACTCCTCTCTGCTCTCTCCACCACCACTTCCACACCTGACAGTCGCCCAATGAACATCAGGACTTAATATCCACAATATGCCTGGTGAAAGGACTTTCTTTTACACCACAAACGTCCAACTTTATAGGACTTACTTTTGAATATAGTGGGGTAATTAGAATGAACAAGAAACTTAAGAGCTTGGAAGTAGAGCTAACATTCATCAAATTTAGAATCGCAAGACGCACAGAAAAGACCGCGAGGCCGGGGTATCATACATATCATCATATCCTGCTGCAAAGTCTCAGTACCCACTAAAAACGCCAGTAAACCACTCTTTCGGCGTGTAACAACACCACATTAATGGGGTACAAGGATAAGACCCAGAGAAAGGAATGTCAAACTCCTGTCTGATGGTCGAGCGAAGAGGCAGCTTACTGCCTATTGCTTGCTCTTGCCCTTCCCTCTCGAGTTGCCAGACTCGCCGTTGGTCTCGGGTTGACCGAGTGTTGGTAGGTAGTACTGCCACTCCAGCTTCAACGGAGCTACAGATGAGTTCTGATTCAGACTTTCAACGATTTGTTGGAGTTGCGCAATGACTACCAGCGCCGTGCCCATCAAGCCAAAGAACTCCCGATTCGGCTCAATGTACGTACTGACCGTGGTATCCAAGTCTCTTCGCATCTCGGCGGCTGCCCCTTGAACATCGCTGAATCGTTCCCAGATTCTAGAGCGTGTAGCTTCGTAATCACTCCTGATCTGTTTTAGTTCATTGAAATGTTCCCTAGTTTCCTTCTCCAGGGTTGCAATCTTGCCCGATCCGACAGTTTGCTTCAGATCGTTGATAGAGTTGTTAATTTTGGCCTCCATGTCTGCACGCGTGCTGCGGTCGGCGTCCAAAGTCGTGCGCAGTTGTCTTATGCTTGCGAAGCGTTCTTGTCTTTCTTGATCAGATTGAGTCTGCAGGGTCGCAATGGTTTGCTGCAAAGCGATGAGCACATCAGCTTTAGCGAAAGGAGATGCGTTCGAGTTCAGGTTATGAAGAGATCTCTGCAGACCAGACACTGAACCGCTGAGATTCTCGAGCGTCTTCACTTGGTCACTCAGTCGCTGCTCAGTCTGCACAGACTTGAGGTTTGCATTTTGTGCGTCAGAGGTGGCCTGCTCAGCTTTGGTATTTGCAGTTATTGCATCTGAACTAGCTTGTTCGGCTTTGGTGATGGCAATCTTAGCGTCAGCACAAGCTTGTTCAACCTCGGCCAAGGCCTGCGGCAACTCATCATGAGATGTGATGAGCGACTGCAGTTGCGAAGCATTGGCGACAAGCTGTTCCAGTGTCGGAGCGCTGTTTGCCAGACTATGCAGTTGTGAAGTTTTGTTTGCGAGCCCTAGAACCTGCGGAGTAACGTTTGCAAGATCCTGTAGTCGCGAAGCAATGCTTACAAGACCGTGCAGGTGTCCTGCATCGTGACTTAAGCCATTGAGAGCCTTCGCGTGATGGTCTATCCACACTTTCAGCGCCTTCAGTTGGCTAATTTCATCCTTGATTTGTGGTAGTCCCGGGTACATTTGCGTGAACCAGCGGACCATGCGCTGGTATAGGTCATCGGTACTGATGTTCTCCCATCGATTTTCCATATTTCGCAGTGCAAAATTGAATCCTTCTAGTTCTTGGCTTATCCTTTCATAGTCGGTATTTGTCAACAAAGACGATCTTAGAGCTGCAACATCGGTCTTTAATGTCGCTGCATCTGCCACTATCGCATCAAGCTGAGCTTGTTGCTGCCGTCCGAAGCTGTTCTCTTGTGACGACGGGTTCGATACTTGTTGTGCCAAATTGGAAATATCGCGGCCATGTGCTTCCAATGTGTCTTTGGTAGTGCGAAGCTGTTCCTCAATCTTGAGCTTGAAGGGATCGAAGTGTTGGTTGAAAAGGGTGGGGACGAAATCCTGTAGGACGGTGATGGAGTCATCTTGGTTGGAGAGACTGTCAAAGAGCGAATTGATGTCCGTTTTGATGTCGTTGATGTCGTTGATGTGCTTGTAGAAACCGCTCACTTCGGACTGCGTCGACTGAGTTATAGTGGCATCTGCTGAAACGGATGAGACACTGGAGCCATACATCCGGTTGCGCGAAGCTTGAATCTCTTCTATAAGACGGCGCAGTTCCTGAATCTCTTCCATAAGACGAGTTTCGAGCTCGCCAAGACTCCTATCCATGGCCTTACGCTCAGTCGACATCAGCGCTTTGACTTTTGTTTCCGCCATTTTTACCTGCTCGTCTGTGTTGCTTGTGGTTGGGGTGGTCGGAGCGGATGAAGAGAGAACAGGCGTTCCAACCCTCTTGAAACTGGGACCTTTGGGACCCTTGGTACCCTTCTCCAGCTCATCGATACGAGTAGACACTTCATTTAGATGCCGTGCTGCAGCCTTTTCCAGCTCATCAAGACGAATGGGAAGCCGTCCCAAATCAGATTGACCAACAGTGCTTTGTAGGTTCGTCACCCTTTGCAACAAGGGAAGGTTAGTCTTCTTATAATCGTCTTTGATTGGCCCAATATACTTTTTGATATCGCCTTGAAAATAAGACATGTCGGTTGAGAGTCTTTGCATGTTCCTTTGAGTGTCCTCTAATTCCTCGCGGTATTGTCCCACCTTGTCTTGTAGCTTGTCTATCATGTCTTGCAATTGGTTCATCTGGTCTGGCAACACTTCGTCTCGTAGTTTCTCCACTGCCTTCTGCATCCTATCCGCTTTGGCATAAGTTTTCAGTTCGTTTCGCTCAACGTTTTTGACCTTCTCGTGCAATGCCGAAAGTTCATTAGCGAGTTTCTGCTTCTCAACTTTCTCTTTAAAGCTCTGAGTTTCAAAAACAGACGTCATGTTTGCGGTAATGCGCTCAGCAAGCCGGTCGTTCATATCTTCTGCTTTCTTGTCTAGCGTTTTCAACAGGAGGGTCGTCTTTGCTTGGATCTCGTGCGTGATGAGAGTTTTGATAGTTTCCTCGGAAAAATATTTGGGTTGCGCATCTTTCCATCTCTTCAACGTGTCGATATCGACCATTTGCAGTGCGTTCGCAGTCTTCAACGCACGAACATCTTCCCCCAAATTGGACGCCTTCTCTGCTGCACCGTTGGCAGCTTCGAGCCTATCGAGCCTATCTGATAGAGACTTGAGCTCGAAATTCCCTACGGCGTTAGGTGTAGCTGATTGATTCGTCACAGTCTCCAGGTCTTGTAAACTCTTTCGTAAGTCTGGAAGTTCGGCAACTGACCGTTCTAATACTTTCAAGCGCTCCGTCAGAGGCTTGGCAGAGTCATCTACAAGTTTGAGTGTTTCTGGCCTGTCCATTAAGCCATCATAGTGTGCAGAAAACGCCTCCACCTGTTCCAGTCTGCGCATCAATTGATTACGCTCCTCGTCTTGCTGTTTCTTCAGATCGTCTTGCTGTTTCTTCAGATCGTCTTGCTGTTTCTTCAGATCATCTTGCTGCTTCTTGAGATGGTCAAGCTGATTCATGAGATCATCACGCTCCTTCTTCAGGTACGCGACATCTATCGCCTGGGCCATGAGCCTAGTGCCAACAGTTGTGTTATGACTGACTGTCATCTGATGGGCAATAGCTCTCTTCCTCTCTTTCAGCCTTCGTAACGACTGCATAGTGATTGGAGGAGTGCTATCCATAGCAGTGATGGTTACATCGCGTCGTTGCAGCGTGCTCAGTTCTCCGGCTGGCAGCATAGAAGGAGCGGGAGGTGCATGGTGTGTAGGTGTTGATGCCCCACTTTCTATGCTGCTCGGAGACAGAACCCGGACATGCTGACGCCTCTGGTATAGGGTAGTTTCTGGCCTAGGATGGTTAGAAGCTACTCTTGGACTGGTGGGTACCTTTGGCAATCCAGCCAACGAGCTCTTCTTTGACGATGGAGGGCTCGGTATCCTGGAACCTGTTGGATCAGCGTACTGATCGAGTGTTAGCACTGATGACTAGAGGAGGAGAAGCATAGCTGACCCTGTCTTGTAACGCCGATGGCGGCTCGGGTGGGCGACATCGTTTGTCGGGAGGACTATTACCGCGAGACGAATACTCCAAAGGTCTTTTCCCGGCGCGCGAGCTCATCGAGTCGCTGTGCGCAGGCGAGTGCGTAGCTGGTGTTTGCGCATACGGACTGTACAAGGTGTCAGTAGATAGGTTACACGCAACAAGGATTTTGGGAGGTGGATATGCGCTTGCACGGTCTCTCTTGGGACGTCTTAGACAGCACACGCTCGCGATTAGATGGGACTGCACCGTGTGACGCATGTGCCATTTTGAACCGCCAAGTCGAGGGCAGCTCGAGTGCGAACTTTGGGTGGCAGAGGTATGTAGTCAAGTGGGAGCGCAGCTAGGGCAAGACGCACCTGTCTGTGAAGATACGATTGCCACCGGCATTGTCCGTGGGAGTGTTGGTCAAGATACTAGGGAGCTGTCGGCGACTAGGCATCTTAGTGTGTTGCCGACTAGTAGTAGAGCGTAAGAGGGACGAGCGGTGGAGCTGTGACTGCCCGCAACCAATGCCGGGATTGGCGGGGGGCAGCAAGAGAGATGAGGAACAAAGGAGCAAAGTGCCGAAAAAGTGTTTTGTGTAAATTTCCGGGGATTGGACGGCAGCCAGGAAGGGGTAAAGTCAGGGATGCGGTCAGAGAGAGAGAGAGAGATAAAAGATGTAGCAGGCGCGTGGACGCGCGTAGTGGGTGGAAAGGCGGGGCCCGTGCGTCTCTACTGGAGCTTCCATCTTCGCGTGCGATGCGCGAAATGTCGCAGTCGCACAACGACGCCCGAAGCGCCCACACAGCACATCATCATGGCCATGGTAAGTGCGGGACGGCGGGCGGGCGGGCGGAGAGCACCTGGCTGACACTACGTAGCCCATCACCACCATCGCCGAGAGCAAGGAGCTCCGCGGCCTCAATCTCGTCGCGGCGCACTCGCACATTCGCGGTCTCGGCGTCGACGAGGACACGCTCGAGCCCAAGGTGTCCTCGCAGGGCCTTGTCGGACAGGCCAAGGCTCGCAAAGCAGCCGCCGTGATACTCAAGATGGCGCGAGATGGCAAGATTGCCGGTCGTGCAGTCCTCATTGCCGGCCCTCCTAGCACAGGAAAGACGGCCATCGCAATGGGCATGGCGCAGTCGCTGGGCCCGGATGTCCCCTTTACGATGCTTGCCTCGTCTGAGATCTTCTCGCTGGAAATGTCAAAGACGGAGGCGCTGACACAGGCCTTCCGGAAGTCGATTGGCGTGCGCATCACCGAGGAGAGCGACGTCATTGAGGGCGAGGTGGTCGAGATACAGATTGACCGCAGCGTCACAGGCGTGAGTACGAGGTTGATTGCGCCGCAGCAGCGATACTGACCCGGCCCTAGAGCAACAAGCAGGGCAAGCTCACCATAAAAACAACCGACATGGAGACCGTCTACGACATGGGCACCAAGATGATCGACGCAATGACCAAGGAGAAGGTCATGGCCGGCGACATCATCTCCATCGACAAGGCCTCGGGCAAAATAACCAAGCTCGGCCGCTCGTACACACGCTCTCGAGACTACGACGCAATGGGCGTCGACACCAAATTCGTACAATGTCCAGAAGGCGAGCTGCAGCAGCGGCGCGAGGTGGTGCACACAGTCAGCCTGCACGAGATCGACGTGATCAACTCGAGGACCCAAGGCTTCCTAGCCCTCTTTTCAGGCGACACAGGCGAGATCCGCAGCGAGGTACGAGACCAGATCAACATCAAGGTTGCCGAGTGGAAAGAGGAGGGCAAGGCAACCATCGTGCCAGGTGTGCTGTTCATCGACGAGGTCCACATGCTCGACATTGAATGCTTTGCCTTTGTCAACCGCGCACTGGAGGATGAGCTAGCACCCATTGTCATCATGGCCAGCAACAGGGGAAACACACAAATACGGGGAACAGACTATAGGTCACCACACGGACTGCCACTCGACTTTCTAGATCGTGTGGTTATCGTCAGTACCCACGCATACTCTTCGGAAGAGATGCAGCAGATCATATCGATAAGAGCGCAAGAGGAGGAGGTCGATGTCTCGCCAGATGCTCTAGCACTGCTTACCAAGATCGGCCAGGAGACCGGATTACGATATGCGAGCAACTTGATCACGACGTCTGACCTGATACGCAAGAAGAGGGGTGGACCAGAGATTACCGTTGACGATGTGCAGCGAAGCTTTGCCCTTTTCTACGACCCTACAAGAAGCGTCCAGGTGAGTTCTTACACATGAACATCTCCGACATGACTAACGCGACAAATAGTTCGTCTCCGACTCGGAACAGCGTCTAATCGGCGATGCAGGCGCAGTTTCCTTTTCCATCACCAATGGCGCGGAGGCTATGGATGTCTCATAGACAGCTTTACTATAATCCAAAAGGCGCACAAAGCGTTTTTGCTCGGATCTAGCATCTGCTCAAGAGTAGCAGCTTTCGGTAGGCATGGCAAAAAGTCTGGAAATGTAATACCAAATACACACTCATGGTCATTCTTCATCGTAGCAGCCATCGTTCTTGGTTCGAGTGACCGCATGCTCGAAGACGTAAGCACTTTTGATACCCGTTGATATGGCGGTTGAGTAGACAATACAAGCAAGTTGCTCCATATACCAAAATCCGCGTGTTTGGAAGACGGGTCGATGGTGGTGGTGGTGGTGAACAGCGAACAGCATCGGAGTTGAGTGATGACAAATTCCGATGGCGACCCGGGCGCCATCTCGTCACCGAAACAACGGGATGGCTAGAGCTCAGCCACATGCTGCGAAGCTTTATATCTTCATCTCTACTAACTCTGGTACTTAGGCTGTATCGTAGATTTCACCTACAAACTATCCAACCTTTCATATCCCTTCCTCACCCTTTTGCTGCCGATTACAACGATTCCGCCATGACAGAAGCCGACGCATCCTCTGCGCCCACAACACCTGGAAACGACATTGAGATCACCCTGACACACCACGGCAAAGCAATCGCACTATCCTTCGCACCAGACGCCACAATATCCGATCTCTCAGCCCGCGTCGCAACCTCTCTCTCCATACCACCCCCGAACCAAAAGTTCCTCGTAAGCGGGAAAATCGGACTCCAAAAACCACCTTTCAAGAACCCATCCCTCCCACTCACAGACCTCGTATCAAAGAAAACAAGTCTGATGGGCAGCACAACAGAAGCCGTATCCGCGCTTAACAGCACCATAACCGCCGCCTCTGCACCCCGTCGCCCCGGTCCCATCAAAGCCGCCACCCCAGCCCGAAATCGCGACTACAAGAAGATCCAAGACGAAGCTCAATACACATTCCACACTCTGCGCCCGTTGCCTTACCTCCCTAATCCAGATCGCTCTCTCCGCTTCCTCGAACGCCTCCGCGACGACGCGGGGATAAAAGCTGCAATGCGTACGCATAAATTCAGCGTCCCTCTCCTTACAGAGATGGACCCGGCTATGCATACCACGCAAGAATCACGCACCTTGGGGTTGAACAGAAACCAGGGCGAAGTCATTGAGTTGCGGTTACGAACGGATGCTTACGACGGATACCGCGATTACAAAACGATAAGAAATACACTGTGTCATGAACTCGCGCACAACGTCTGGGGGCCGCATGATAGGAATTTCTGGAACTTGTGTAAGCAGATTGAAAGGGAGGTTGCGAGGGATGACTGGAAGAGTGGGGGGACGAGTGTTGGGAATGAGGAGTTTTATGATCCGGGGGAGGGGGCTGGGGAGGATGAGGTACATGATCATGGGGGGTGGACGGGTGGTGAGTTTACGTTGGGGAGTGGAGGTACGGGCACGGTTGTTAGTAGTGCTGGTAGTGGGAGTGTTGGCATGGGTGGGTTGAGTAGGAGGGAGGTGCTTGCGAGGGCTGCCGAGGAGAGGGTCAAGAGGACAAAGAAGGCGGAGGAGGAGGCGGGTAGGAGTGGGAGTGCTTGAACTGTGCTTGGATATGTCATGGTTTGGTGGATGCGTGTATACCCCTCTGATTGCGCATGGTTGGTTGTAAATGGGAGAAGATATATGCATATATACTTTGTTTATTACATCAATGGCTCATTCCTCATCACCTCGACTTCATTCTCTACATCCTACATTTCCTTGTTTCCAGCCCCGACCAATGGCATCCACCGGGAGACCTACACTGCCGATCCGTGGCTTCGGATAGGACGAAAGCATATAAGCTTTCTCACCTCACCCCCATCTTCCCCAACCTTTAGCGTTGCCACCTGCCAACCTACAGCCGACAGCCTCCGCCTGTCTCCATCATCATCCTTAACCTCACTTCTTTTCCCTATTGTTTCACCCACCAAAACACACCATACTCTGAGGAGAAGAAAATAAAATAAAAAACCCCCCAACATCTATCACACTAGCCTTTTCAGCACCCACAAATGACTCTCTTCATCCCCTTCGCCCTCCTCATAGCAGCCATCTGGCTCACCGTCGGTATCTTCCTTGCAAAATGGCTCAAGCAAGCTGGTTACGCGCGGCCGTTGAAAGGACGGGATTTCAGCAGCAGAGAGTTGTATGGTGGTGGGGTGGGATATGGGAGGGTGGAGGCAAGTTTTGAAAGGGGAGCGGCGAGTGAGGGGAGGGGGCAGGAGGGGAGGGAGAGGGGGGTTGGTGTTCCGTTTTTGGGCGTTGGGAGAGTCAAGGGTGTGTGAGTAGGCGGTCGGGTGTGAGTTGGGGAGGGAAATTGAGAGAGGGAGGGGTTGGATGGCTGATGTGATGGAGTTGGGAGGAGGGTTGTGTGACTATGTCTTCTGGGGTATCGTGAGATGAGTATGAGAAATTTTTCCTGTGGCTTCAGCATCGTCTTGCTGGCTTGAGTGGGTAGGTGGGTTCATTTCGTTTGCATATTGCACGCCATGTTTTTCTCGCTCAACACCTATGGAACTAGGACTTTATCTACTTAATCCTACAGTCAACTGGTGCATCTAGCTTTTCGCTTGAATGACAACGCATTGCTTGCGCTGAGCCTTCATGTTATTTCGACCATCACATCTTTTGTCTGCTGTTTTGTAGCTCGAGAAATGCCGCAGCTGGACCTTTGCTGCGGGTATCAAGGTCTTCAAAGTACACGTTTCTTTGGTTTCTATGTACAACTTCCCCTACACATCAATATTGCAAGCACGGTATTTGTACGAATCGCGGCTTAATAGATATCAGACGCCAATGCGACTACCCTTACCACTGGTAATGATTCTTTACTCAATTCATGGTCGCGCGACTCAGCTTCAGTACTACCATAACCTCACACAAAATCCCTACACAAATCCTCATAGCTTTCTCACCCGCTCTTCTACCCCTTAAAAAACCACGCAAATTCCGACAAAATGGACTACAATATGGTTAGTCATCTCAAGATCAAGATGAATCCACCTATCAGCTTGACTACTACCTCGAGAACGGCGTCACAGATCTTGCGCGCAGCAGAGATGTCAAAACCTACATTGACAACGTCCATCACTACCAGAATACTATCCAAGCAAACTCAGGTGGCTCAACCAGCTCTTACACCCCCATCGTAAATACGCTCACCTGATATCTCTTCAGCGAAACCGCACTCCCATACTTCCCTGAAAGACACGGCCACCTTCTCCCGGCTCACATCACACAGTACCGTATCGCAGAGAGTCGCGAGCTCCAAAGGAAACTCCACAACGAGAGGCAACAGCTTCGTCTATTCAACAAGTGGATCCCGATGACTAGTCAGATACCGCATGAGGTTAACAAAGACCAGATTCTAGAGCAATGGAGTAGGAACAAAACAAAGAGCCTGATCCGCGCGCCCCAGGCATGATTGACAAGCTTTTGTGGCAAAGCCCTTTAGTTGCAAACCTTTTGCCAAGGACACGATGCAGGGTCGTGGTTAAGAAGAAACTCTAGAATCTGGCAAAGGGGAAACAGATATGGGCAAGAAATCACCAGACTTTATTTTAACTCACTGGCGAAGAGGAGGATAAAATGAAAGACTTTGGCGACCCTGTTCCATCTTCCCGACTCACAGAAGCCCACTCTACCCCTTCTAAGACGAAGGAGACTTCTCATCCTGCCCCGGTTGTTTGAACGCGTTTGCATACTTGACTTATTATTCTCACAATCGCGGACGTACGCCTTTCTCGCAGCGTATTATTGCCGTGTGGCGTAATGATTTCCAAAATCAATTTCTTTTTTTTATCACGGGAACAGGTTAGCTCACAGCATATTAAAAGGATTTCATGACAACGAAGATGCACGTACGCACAATTCGATCATCTCAACCAAAGCGCAAAATACAAAATCGATACTTTCATCGATTCAAATCTTATAAATCTACCCATTTTACTTCCCCCCCATTCTCCACATGCTCCCTGATTTCCTTCTCATTCTCCTTCGCCAACACACCCCCTCTCGTTGTCTGTACACCGACAACGGAGCTCCTCCTCCTCTCAGCGTCATGCGCCTGCTCTGTATCCGCATAGTCTATGAGCAGCTCCCCCTTCTTTCCGTACCGATGCGGTAAGTTATGCGCGATTCCCACCACATTAAATAGGCCCGTTGTATTGTGGAAGATTTGGTCCATTTCCTCGAGGGAGCGGTACGCGGTTTCCGGGAAGAACAAGTACACGGATGGGACCATTGCGGCGTTGATGACGGCGAAGATGATGTAGGTTTTGTAGCCGATGTTGGCAAAGGCTGGGGGTGTTATCATGACGACGAGGAAGTTGAAGATCCAGTTGGCGGTGGTGGAGATGGCGTTTGCGGGCGCGCGGATGGACAGTGGTGTTATCTCTGCGGGATAGAGCCATGTCATGCCTAGCCAGCCAATGGCGAAGAAGGAGTTGAAAACGAAGAGGAATACAGTCTGTGGATTTTCAGTTTTACGCCAAACGTGTAAGGATACCAAAAAAGTTCGGACTTACGGCAAGAAGACCCAAGCTCGTGTTACCGATGTTGCTGGTTGCGCCTGCTAGCACGGCCATGGACGCTGACATGCCAGCAGCACCAAACATCATCAAAGGGCGACGTCCAAACTTCTCGATTGTGAAAATGGCGATCCAACTAGCCATCCAGTATTCGGTGCCGTT
The DNA here is from genome assembly GCA_009289805.1 of Alternaria gansuensis. Taxonomy (NCBI): domain Eukaryota; kingdom Fungi; phylum Ascomycota; class Dothideomycetes; order Pleosporales; family Pleosporaceae; genus Alternaria; species Alternaria gansuensis. Next base: position 68,299 of record WBOK01000010.1, read on the forward strand.
GCATGCGGATAGGAGACGACTGAGGAAGGGAGAGAGACCGATTGAGTTTTCGAAGATGGTTGCAGCGTAGTATGTCACCAGATTAATACCAGAGATCTGTAGTATAGTTAGCTTCTGTCGCATTTCCTTTTTGTCTTGACAAAACTTACTTGTTGGAACATCTGATTGACATACGCCAACACTGTGCGGTGGAAGTTGCGGTTCTTGTTCATCTTGAAGCAGTCTCGGAAGCCACCTTGAGACATCTCCATAGTGACGTCCTTGACAGCCTGGAACTCCGCTTCAATTCTCTTATCGTCTGGAGGAAGGTCGCTCAACGCAGCCAAAACCTCCAAAGCCTCGTCCTCTCTGCCTTTAAGCACCAGCCAACGTGGACTTTCAGGCAGACCAGGGATCATGACAAGGATAAACAGGGCCAGGATGATCTGGAACGCAATGGGGAAGCGCCAGGCGATGCTGCTAGGCTCGAGGAAGGAGAAACCTAGGTCGAGCCAGTAGCTAAGCATGACACCAAAGACAATCATTGATCCCTCAATCATGACCATTTGGCCTCTGCGGTGTGGTTTCGATGTTTCGGACTGCCACGTTGGGACTGTACTTGTGTTCATGCCGTTGCCGAAACCGGTGATCCATCGTCCAATGATGAGCTGAGCGAGGCCATAAGATGCTGTTTGGAGTATGGCTCCTACGATCATGATGGCACTGCCGATGAAGATTGTCTTCTTGCGTCCGAGCATGTTGCCGAGCCAGATGGTTGCCACGGCGCCGAAGAAGCAGCCCAATGTGTAGGCTCCGACTGGACAAAGATCAGCGACATCGGGTTTGGGTGTTGAGCGAGTTTACCTGTGATGGCTTGGATGGTTGCAGCATGGCTGGTCGAACTCCCTGGTGGTGGGTTGACACTGTCTATCTCGGGGAAGTATTTGATAAAAGAGCGCAGTGTGAGCAATCCGCCCATTACACCTTGATCTATTCCAGTGTTAGGTCAAGTCTCGTTCGCGATGGCGTAGACGCTTACCATAACCGAAGAGAGCAAAATCTGTGCCTGCTATCACAGCAATAGCAATGTTAAGCTGGGTGCCCTTGAGGCCGTAAAATTTCCCCATGCTGAAATGCAACAAGAATGATCAATAGGCGTCTTGCCAAACAACAACAGAGGCCAGCTCGCTTCCTAGATACGTGCGAGGTCTCGATCGATGAGATGTGACAGCAGGCGCGACCACTCTCTTTATGAAATGTCGCGTCTCTACTGCCGCCAATGTAACAGTAGAGTCCAACCTCAGTCCCCCCATGCCAGCAAATAACGCCGAACCGCAATGGTGCTACCGGCGTCAACCCCACAACTTTGTTCTACGATGACGTCTGGTCTGGAGCCGCTGATGATCCCAACCCCGTGGAGTTTGGCGTGCGGAGAAAGACACTACTCAGTTGCACGGGGATACCAGGGTCGACTCGAATCGTCCACCGGAATTACCAAAAAAGGCTTTCCCGGCGTATGATGTCGACAATGGGGTTGCAAAATTTGCGAGGCCAACTCTGGGGTGGTGCTTCGCGCTGCTATTAAGCATCGCGAAGCCCCGGGTTAGTCCGATGCTTCGGCACAATCCAAGAAATTGCTTGGGCGGCTTGCCAAAAAGCGTAGTCCCGCATGCCAGCCTTCGCAACGTTTAGTACATGGCAAGTGCCCAGAGACGCCTCGTGTCGAAGCGGCAGAAGACATTGAGCCCAAGTACCTGGTGAATGTTGGGGTAGGTGTGCCGCTCGGACAGCGCTGCAGGCTGCGGGATTATCGATCATCAGGGACAGGGTGCCCCAACCACGCGACAAGACCGAGTTTTCCCAGAACAAGACTGTGGAGTCGATGACTTGGAGCGAGGCTTCCTTTGTGGAGAAAACACGAGAATGATGCCGTGTACTTGCATGTGAATCCCAGCACTTTTGCCTACTAGACTTATGGAGTAACATTGACCCCAAGTAACCCTGCGGCGTCACGCTCCTGATTCAGTTGCCATGGTATTTTCCATTAGATGCCGCTAGTTTTATCGTCGGCATGCCTTTGCCATGCATCTGGTTGGTGCGATGACGCAAGTAGTTCTATAGTTCACAATGCACATATAAAACCTGATCAGTAAGTACAAGGCGATTCAGAGTCATACCCGGTCTGTTGCTTACCTACCTATACCGCCTGACTAGCTACTACAATTAAGAAAGAAGCCCGGTCAATGCTTCAACACTCAAGGTCCTCTCGCCGTTACGCTCTGTCTCCATCAACTCGTCAAATCACCGGGCTTCCAAAACTGACTGGTCGTATTACCCCATTCATGGTAGGTGTTGGGGCCCTGGGTACCTCTAAATATTCGTTGTAAGAGTCAGCTTCAATGGGAGTAGCGGCGGGCGCATCAGAGACCCCAGCAACCCCAATACCTTGTGACTGCTTTTTCTTGTGTCCAGTTGAAATCATATTAGCTCTGGAATCATTCCGTTTCCAGCGAGCCAGCTTGCTAGCCCGTAGCAACCCCCGCGTGGTTGTATCGAAACGAGCTCGTACCGGCTTGACAATGCCCACGCCGACAAAACTATCAGCTTCCCATTCGGGCGCAGATTTGCTGTGCAAGAGCTCTGGAATTTCGTCGTCTTCCTCCGTCGCATCATATATTGGTCGCTTCAAAGGGTCAGTGGAAGCTGCTAACTCGCCAAACTCTTCATCATCCAGATTGGTGGCTTCTGCTTGGTTAGCGTCGGTCGGGATAGAGAGGTTATCTGTTGGGGATATGGGTGTCTCTGGAACATTAGAAGGGCTCTTGGAGGAAGTAGCAAGTGCACAATCTTTGCCCCAGGCGTTCTGCATAGACTCAGCTTCAGTCACAACATCCTCACTTGGCACGACATCCAGCGAGGGATTGGCTTGGGCTGCCGGCACAGCGTTGGTATGGCTTGTCATACTGAGTGGTTAGAGACTTCAATGTTCAGAGATGGGAGGAAAGCCTCTACTTGGATGTTATGATGTTTGATTAACATTGTTGATCATCGTAGGAACAATGTACTTAGAGCGCCATGTTTCACAACGTTCTCAAATGACTTTGCATAAAGCATTGTGTGAAAAGGTATCAAGCCGAGGATCGCTAGAATATGCGCATCAGGCGCAAAGATGAAGTGCTTTCCCCGAGGGATTGGAACGTAAACCCCACATCCCATCGATGGACGTCAACAGTGTGACTCCTATAGGTATCATACGCGCATATCTTCTCTCGCAGCGGGCTCCCTCTCCATCTCGTACTCGATCTCGCGTCTCGGGCCTTTTGAGTCTTTCGACGGCTTCTTTTTGGGCTTGGGTGGCGGGCCAGCAGGACGCTTGCGCTTTAGGTTCGCCAGTGTCTTCTTAAGAGCCTCTGTGTCTTCGTCTTCGGACTCGTCCTCGTCTTCTTCACTACCACTCTCATCGTCTTCGTCGCCTTCACCTTCGTCTGGGCTCTGTCCACCTATCCAGTCTTCGAAGTCTTCCATTTCGTCGTCGGATTCGCCCTCTATGTCGCTTACGTATTCGACCTCGCCGACACCGTTTTCCATCTCGTGTTCGTATTCGTTCTCATCTTCGTCTTCAATACCCTCGTCCAGATCTTCGTCACCCTGGAGTTGGCCTTCTTTCTGTAGGCCTTTCATGACGCGCTTCCAGACATTTGGTTCGACGTTGATCCTGTCTTCAAGTTAGTCTTAGTCTCATACAAGAAACAAGTCAATCCTTGGCTTTGTGAGGGTGCTCATTGACAAATCAGAGTGTTGATGTTGTTTTTGATCCTCATTGTAGGATCTCAGAGTTAAAAAGCGACAATAATCATTGCAGCAGCGGGGGAGAAAGAGAGATTGAACGTACGGTCGATCGCCGTATGCGCCACTTCGCAGACGGTCGATAAGAACTCGCTCAATGGCGCGCTCAACCTTGGCAGCTGCAAGAGCTTTTCGCTCTCGACCTTCCTCTCGTCGGCGAACCTTGGGTGCTAGTCTAGGAACAAGGCGTTCTCCTAAGCGCTCTTCCTCCTTCGCCAACTTCCTTATCCTGATGTTGACCTGAGTAAGACGAGTCAAGCGCTGCTTGTTCTTGTGCTTGAGGAACTTTGGAAAGTATGCAAGATGTTGGTCCACAAGCTCCAGGGCCTGGCCATAGTTCTTAGGTAGCTTTATCTTTTCCCACCATTGCGACGGGAGATGGGCGCGTTCGATCGCTTTGATGTATAGGTATAAATCGCCACTCGCCGGATCTGAGCGAATCGTAGCATACCGTGAGTTCGCGAGAGGGCACGACTGCTTGGAGCAGTAGCCCGATACGTTGTGTTCATTTCTGCAAAATGTTTGATCCTTTGTGGTCTTGAGTTCTGGATGAAGGAGATCAGTATGGTTTTATACATGCTTTTACTTAGGGTTACCAACTGAAGCTGCAGAAGTCAGTTCCAATGACAGACCATACAAGATCGTCTGAAGCCATGGCGGCGTGTGAGTTTTTTCAGTGGTTCACCGCGAAACAAGCAAGAAAATCTTAGCAGTATATGTCTTTCGACTGAGCGCGAAAACAAAGAAGATATTCTCTAGCGGTATGAAGTTTTCGCTGTGGCACGAAGGAAACGGGTGTTGTGAGAAGGTGGATGGGCGACAATCTCAAGAAATTATTATCTTAGCGTGCACGGACCATTGCGGAGGTGCAGCGGAGCTATGAGGGTGTCTTCAAGTCCACACAACGACGATGTAAAACCTCAGCTTGCGGAATGAGAGCCATTGCTTCATCTTTCCGTCGCAATACTTCTAGCCAATTGACGGTATTTCGAACACCACTCCCTTGCTTCATACGAGCTGCATTGCTCCACAATGGACCGCAGCGCCTGTACCATACACGCCATGAGGAACCAACGATATATGCCCTTTCTACCGCTAGTGGACGTGCAGCAATAGCCGTCGTTCGCGTCTCAGGTTCAGCATGTAGACAAGTCCGAGTCACCTTTCCATAACATATCCCCATGTTAACGCCTCGTAGATATACGAAGGACTCTGTCCCTCTACCGCCTTCCCAAAACCTCGCTATGCGACACTGCGCAAGCTATACAAACCTCATCTAACTCCTTCGCCCGCAACGATACTCGACTCTGGTGCCCTCATTCTCTACTTCCCTGCGCCGAAAACTGTGACTGGCGAAGACGTCCTCGAACTACACGTACATGGCGGCCCAGCCATTGTACGCGCAGTATTGGCAGCCATACCGGAATGCACGAAGGTGTCAGAAGGTCCCAAGTCAATGTGCAAGCAAATTCGGTATGCAGAGCCTGGAGAGTTCACTCGGCGCGCCTTTGCCAACAATCGTATGGACCTTCCCCAGATCGAGTCGCTAGGAGAGACATTATCAGCTTCAACTGAGGAGCAGCGTAAGATTTCTGTGAGAGGCACCAACTCCTCGCTAGCCGTACGATATGAGTACTGGCGCATGCTGCTACTACAGGCACGAGGCGAGTTGGAGGCCTTGATAGACTTCTCCGAAGACCAGCACTTTGACGAATCACCCGCTGCCTTTTGCGCCTCTGTTTCAGCCCAAGTCCGCGCCTTACAGGTGCAAATGGAGGCGCACATTGCGAATGCCGTTCGCGGAGAGTTGCTGCGCAATGGCATCAGCGTTGCGCTTCTTGGAGCGCCCAATGCAGGCAAGAGCAGCCTGCTGAACCGCATTGTTGGAAGAGACGCCGCCATTGTTTCCCAGGAGGCTGGCACAACGCGGGACGTGGTTGAGATAGGATTGGATCTGGGTGGATGGCTTGTCAAGATTGGAGACATGGCCGGTCTACGCCGGGCTGGTGTCGCAGGTGCGGATATCGTTGGCGCCGTTGAACAAGAGGGTATCAGGCGCGCGAAGCAACGAGCGCTTGAGTCAGACGTTTTGATTGTCGTTCAAGACGCTACAGCCGAAATGGATCCCGAGGTTATGGAGACGGCAAAGCAGTGTGTTGACGTCGGCATCGAAGCCATCGTTGCTCTCAACAAATGTGACCAACTCAATACACTCAATCTTTCGCGGACTGCATGGGAGGAGAAGATTAACTCCACACTTGGCCTTCATAAGGACCGTCTTTGCTTCATTTCTTGCAGGCCACCCATGACATCGTTATTCACAGGCACCAGCGACAATATCCCAGCATTTCTTACCACTTTACAAGACACCTTCAAATCTATGACATCTGCGCTAGTTCCCGATTCAGATCCCAGCCCAAGCATCTGGCAAGAGTCGTTAGGCGCAACCGAGCGTCAACGTCTTCTTGTCTCCGAATGTCTCAGCCACCTTTCTACCTTTCTCGCAACCGTTGTCGACCCCTCGGCAGATACAACTGGATCCGGTGAAGAACTACCAGACGAGGCCGACGAGGTCGACATCGTGGTCGCTGCAGAGTGCCTTCGCTCCGCCGCCGACGCATTGGCCCGCATCACAGGCCGGGGTGACTGTGGTGATGTAGAAGAGGTATTGGGGGTCGTTTTCGAAAAGTAAGTTACCCAAGCCTTTTTCTCGTATTCTTATGTTGTGTCATGTTCTAGAAGCTCTGGTAAGGCGTTCTACACTTTGGCCCCGTCTAGGTCAGACGGCAGCCTCCGAAGGGGGGCTAAGCTGGCTTTGCTGGGGAAAGCCACAACGCTTATAGTGAAGTGCGTCTGTGCGGAATTAATTGTTGTACGGGGCGTATGGATGGCCGAAACCGTTCCCCCATGGTGCTTGCCGGCTTACATAGAGCTGCGGTAGCAGATAACACGTGACGAATATTTGGCTAACCTCGTTTTCCCCGTAGGTTCTGCGTCGGCAAGTAGTCAACATAATGAAGATATCTGTTGTAATCCAAACGCTATACTGCGAGGACAGCGATGTATTGTGTGGTAGGCGATATCGCTACGATATCCAAAATCTATTGAGGAAATAGTAGGGGTGATCTCTGTTCTACAACCAGACCCGCTGGTCAATCAAAACATCCAAACTCCATAAAACACCGATCTAGAAGTGAGAGAAGGCAAACCTTGATTGGTGAGAAAGAAAAGCAAAAGAACAACTAGATCAACCATGAAAAACAGTTACGCCTGAACACCAAATGACTCCGTCTCTAGATCCAGTAGGTACCTCATTTCCATTGCCCAGTCGCTCAATGAAGAGCTTATCCCAGCCTTTCCAAACGCCTCAAAAATGCCATAACATACATGTTCCTGTGATTCCGTAATCCGTATCTTGGTGTCGAAAAACTCCGTCGCTTGCTTATGCCAATTGGAAATGAGAAAAATAAATAAATGGAGAGGAAGATGAAGATGAGAAATAGAAAGAGAAAAAAAGAGGAGATTTTGGTACATGATAAGAGAGAAGTGGTGGTGATGAAGTGATGAAAGAAAATGAGATGTTGAGAGAAGATGAAATGGCCAAAGCCTAGGAAATGGAAGAAGGTTGGTCAAGAAGTGGACTGATGATGAAGAGAAGCTGGCGTAATCTCCATCGTTCGAGGCGTCGTTTGCGTCGTGTTCGTGTGGCGGGTCGTGGGTAGTAGCGAGGCTTGATAGCGTGAGGCGTAGTCATGGTGAACCGCGCCGTGATGGTGCTGATGGGTGTTTCGGATTGCGGGAACAGCCGCTGAGCTTAGTTGTAACCTCCACGACCCATGTTGGCAGATTCTTCTTGAGGAGTTGGTGGCGACATTGCTGTTGGTTGATTTGTTTGTCCGAGTTTGGTGATGCTTGAGTGGTGGACTTGGTGAATGGAGTGCTGCGTCTTTGATGTCGGTATGGTTGCTCAGGTCTTTAGTTGTAACCGCCGCGACCCATCGAGATAGTGTCTCGTCTTGGAAGTGGTGTAGATTTGGGTGTGTAGTCTCCGAATGAAACAATGCTGATGGGGACCAGGGACGATATGCGTAGGGTGTATATCAGAAAGCCGCTGATGAAACAGTGGGATAACGGTAGAAGGCGGAAGTAGAAAGTGTGAAAGGATGCTGGATGACTGAAACTTTGACTCAAAGGGAAGAAGCGACTCGACTTATAAGAAACCAGAGGCCGGCACACACACACCAGAAAATGCAAGAAAGCTGACTAGGAAAGGGAAGAGAAAAAGGGCGTTCGGGTATTGTTACTGGAGTGATCGGACTGTTTGTTCTGCTTGCCTGCTTTCCCATGGTCCAGGCATCCAAACCGTCTTTATACGCACAGTTCACCTACATGTTCTGCCCTACACCACCAACCAGAACGGCGGGAACTGGTGGCAGAGGGACCCTGGTGCAAGCCACGAATAAGGCATCTAGTCATCATTTTCCTGTTACTCGCCGGACGGCTGCGCAGCATGCGGAGCGTTTTGCTTGGGTAGACAGGAATAAGTTCCAGGGTCTGTGGGTGGGTGCGTTAGTACTAGGATGCGTGGAAGCGTGGCAGTGAGAGGGGGGGGACCTGTGCCCGCGGGTGGAAACTGGAGCCGCAATGCAATGCACGAGCTAGGGTGGATAAGATGGGCGTGCAGCTGTGCGCGGCTGATAAACAATCCTTGCTGCTGATTACATGGAATCGTGCGGAATCGTGCAACAGCATCCCCCATTGGCATGTTTATGCGAATGCCGATTGCAAAGCAGAGAAAATCGCCGTCCTCGTGGACAGTGACCGGACGAACAAGGTGTGTTGTCAGTTGACGACGCCTGTCTGCCTACCACCACCACATATTCCACCTGCATCATGATACATTCGTCTCTTTCTTCACCACGATTACCCCACGCCATTACAATCGAAATGCAAGTAGTCCTCATCAGGGCACATTCTCGACAAGCGCGGGACGATTTGTCATTGGCCGGCTGCACGACACAGTCATACAACATCTTCACGACAAGCATCTTTCCCTACACCAGATAGCGTACCTGCGCAGTGCACTCACGCCAACAAGTCGCAGGAACCTCTTCGAGGCAATTCATCGTTTCCCGTAGATGGCGCATTTGGGCGACTTGCAGTTTCGAGTCAATTATCGCGCTCCGTCACACTGTTACTCATCCATCGCGATCTATCGACGATTGCTGTGCTGCATCTCGCTTGGACGGGGCCGTTTTCCGTGGACAGTGGTGCACGCCATGTGCAAGAGCGAACTACTTCTGGGCGACATTGCAACGTGCCGTTCCAGATTTGGAGGCCGCCCCATGGGCTTGGGTGGTCTGCCGTAGCGAATAGGGTTGCTGGAGTGGCCAAGGAGGCTGTTTCGAGCCCACCGGGGGATACAGTGCATGGCGGAGCGTTTGAGCCTTACCCGCCCATATGCCCGCTGCGTTAAACTGGTGGACTCTGCTCCCATGCCCGGCCGTTGGTGCCTGCATCTTGGGAATGATCCTGGTTTAGGAGCATTCGTATATGCACCAGTCGGCGAGGCGTGCAGCCCGATGGTGACGGGATATGAGTCTTCCGGTACTCTCAGCACACAATGGCCAGCTGGAAGCACCCCAAGGCCCGCTTGTTGCGATAATGCGCAGTCGTTATGCCTCGAACCGGCCTAGCTGCCGCTGCCATACACCAATTTGGCCGGAGACCTCCCCGAGATTGTATATAAAGATGCAGGAACAGAGATGGCGTGCTGCCGTGCGTGGGCTAAAAACGAAGGTTGTGCGCACTAGGGCTGTGAAGTAACTACTAGTTACGGGTGACGATTGTGACTAGTTCACACCTGCGAGAAACGCTCGTATGCTCCCTTTCGCGACTGGCTGGCCCGAAAATGTCGACCTTCACGCTTTGCGCGCACAGGCAATCGACGTCGCAAATCAAATCAGAATTCGGACAGCGACATGCGCCCCGAAGCTTGACAACGCCGCAGTCCACATTGTCCAGATATCGGTACGCCCTATCATTACACTTCCCATACCGTTCAGAAGCAGCAGGTGTGAGACTTGGCCAATACAACTTGCATAGACGCTCACGTTCTCTCGGCTTCCCGGTCAACTCGGCATCGGGGAAAACGCCACGTTTGTGTGACGGAAGGATGCCCACGAGCGAGCCAGCGTCACGGCATCCCGACAACTTGGATAGGAAGGCTTGTAGCAACACGGCAGTGTAAACCCCTGAGACTATCTATGGACTCTGACCACGATCGGTACCCGACCCAATGGGCACAGGCGATGAATGGCTTGCCAAATGCAGGTAAATACGCGATACTGGAACACAAGGCTGATCAGCAGGCTTTTTCGATCGTACAGTAAAGGTGCATTGTCCCGAGGTCACTATCGAATGTCGACACAGACGCTTGGTGCGTTCCTCGAAAATGGGCTATGCGACACTTGAGGACGACCCCAGCATTAGCTTTCGCCATACACACATCGCCGAAATTCCATCTTTCACGTGAAGACACATACATCGCCGACCTGAAAGCTCTACGCGCCCACCTCGCAGCATATCAACTCGGACTGACAAACGACTGCAAGAATATCTGCAGCTTCGCGTTCACATACACAGCCCCCCCAAAATAGGACCCCCAATCCATACCGATCTGGCATCCTTCAAACAAGCGCGACAAGCGCTTGTAGGGCTGACTGAGCAGTAAAGTCAGCGCTTTCACCCAATTCGGTATCTCCGCGTTGCTTTCCAGCTGAGCTCGCTCATTGGATGGACTTGCAGTAGCACGGATGTATTTTGGGACATATGTCAGCTGCAGGATTTTTACCTATCTAGGAGTTATTTGGCAAGAACTTGGTCAGGTGGAGAGCGGATTCGGGTTATTTTGGGGCCTCAGGATAGCTCGATTGGGATGTCACATGTGGATTACGAAGCCTTCTGTCAGCGCTCAGTGAACGAAAGAGGAGAGAAGTAGCCCATCGATCTTGGTAAGAAGCTTACTCACGACCTCGGATACGGACGGACGTATAATGCCTGCCTATTCGGACGACGTGGCTTACACCTTTCACAACACTCCGATATCTCCGGCAGACACACCACACCCCGGTGCAATTCACTAGCCACACCATAGCCTCCGCTACAATACCATCCGCCACGTTACTCCAATACCAGGCTGCCTCGCCGAACACATGTTCGTCGTACCCGAGAATGGAACAAAATACGCTTCCGCCTTCCCAGTGGTTGCACAATTACGCCTGCTGCTCATCCGTAACGTCATAGCGCCCGCGCCGCAAGAAAACGTTCGCAGAGCGTAGTACAGCGTCTAGAATGCTGTCACGTGACTTGTGTGACATGCTGCGTCACTGTCCGTTTTAGGTTTCGTGACCTGCCTGACCGATGTTCGACGTCTGATGCGTATGACAGGACCTCGGGAGTCATTAATGCAGTTTCGACTCATCGTCCGCATTCCGACCGCGAGAGGGATGTTTCGCCACGTCTTATGTCAATTTCCAATCTTTCGGCGTTAGGAATCATGATGTTCGTTCGGAGCCTCCGGCTTGCTTACTTGGTCTATAATCTCGTGCTCTAGGGCAAGGCTGACTAATCAGCATCCGATTTACAATTACTCTACACAATGCAGGATGAGGCTTGCCACGCGCATCGAACGTGGGATACCAAAACTACGGTTGCTTATTTATGACGACGTTGGTCATATTTATATGTCAAGATATGTAAGCTCCTTGATTCTGCTCGGAGAGACCGAGAATGGGTCGCAGTCGTTCGTCCTCCTTTCCATGATGAAATATAATGGTGCAATACATTCCGTACAATATAGGGTAGATAGCAGATGTGTGGATAATCATCAAAGAGATAGTCACTAATGTGATACATAATTGACTAACTTCCCTTTACCCTCCTCTTACCCAGATCAATCCAGAGGACAAACTTCGGCCTGCCCAACAAAATTTACCCCGACTAGCTCAACACTCTCCCCTTACTCTGAACCCGCAGCATGTACATATCTTCCGGTGCGCGTTGTTCAGTTATATAGATGGAGACCAGAGACACAGTGTTGGGTATTGTTGTGATGAACATGCTAGTGCTTAATTGAGGCACACACTATCTGTGACACTGTGTAAGAACGATGGCAATGCAGGTGTGTTTCCTAGATGCCTTGTTTTCAATACATGCAACTGTATGTTTTAAACAAATCTCATGCGGTCTGGAAGCATCAACTCCAGGGCGTACAGGCGTAGTGCGAACGTCCGTGAATCTTCTCAGAGACTTGGTGCAGTCTTGCGCTCAGCCTTGCGCTCAAGTCTGATAGATCGATCTAGCGGTTTGACAAGTTGTATCCGTGGTAATTGCACCCACAATAGCGAAGTTTTTATTCGAGACCGACAACCATGGTACTGTACGCGAGAAAAAAAAGGTATTAAATCTTCCCCTCCGCTACCTCTTGTCAAACCACCTAAATTGTTAATACATAGCGTTTGAATAGTCTATATAAGCACTACATACTAGTAGAAGGTATAAAAATCTGCGACTTACTCTCTTTCTCTTTAGCCAAGATTCACACGTTAAGAAAGAGATTTATGTATCAGGAAAGACATTTATATCAAGAAGGAGATTCACAACATCCCCCTTGCCTTAGAGTGTCGCATCTTCTAGAATCTTCAATATAACGTCAACCGCAAACATCACCAGAACGAAGAATATTCTTAAGGACAGCGTAGTAGAAGAATGTGTCGTAGCAACGACTACAGACCTTTTAACCGGCAACTATTTTACAGCAGAACTTCTAGACGTCATATTCAACCTAACACCGTTTGGCCTGGATTTCGGACACCGTCCCGAATCAGCTATAGAGAGCCCAGAAAACTTCCGGTACATCAGCGAGCTCAAGATCTTCTGTGCCAGACTTAGTATCAATCAAACCTACCCCGATAGTCACATTCCATTCAGAATATTCCTACATGAAAAGGCTTTAAAGCTTTACTCCAAGGACCCGAAAAACTACCCGGGCATCCAACACGCTGCAAGTCTTCTACTCCATGAAAGCAAAGCCAATGACGGCAACAACTTTAACCCTTTAGATTGAGTCCTTCAAGACATGCTAATAAAGGTACTAAACTGTCAATTTGCGGCTGATCTAGCTAGAGAACGATTCGTACCCGGTAAGAGGATCGGCGATGTTAGTAATGGCAATAAATAGGTCATTACCTGTCAGCTCTACGGGATCTCCGGTAGCTTCAATAGCGGGGTTTATTTTGTTAGGAACGCGATCGATCTGAATGACCAGAGGCGCATCATAAAGACACCTCCGTCGCCCACGCACTAACCCGGCTTCGCTAGTCGAGAGATCAGGATTTTACATGGATTAAAGCATGAGAACACCATCAAGTTCATTATTAGCTACGCACCAGAGTATTGACACGAGACGGGCTGGATGGTTACGGACTACTGCGACAGGGGTACGGTGAAGGATCTTATAGAGAAGTACCACGAGGCAAATACTTCGATCCCCGAGCCTTTCGTTTGGGATATCTTGGAAAACTTGGTACGTGCCGTGGTGTACTTGCATCATGACCCTACTCTTCTCAATGAGTTCGATCAGCAAAAGCCGGGAAGCAAACCCCTTAAGCCTGTGGTGGATCCGTCCTGGGATCCCATCTACCACCGCGACATGATCCCGGCAAACGTATTTTTCAATTCCAGTGCTGGATATATGTATAACTATCCAATCGTCAAGCCAGGAAGGAGACTTCGGCTGCGCCATGCGGCAATCAGAAGTTGGAACCAAAGACCAAAACGAATATCCCTGGGCAAAAGAAACCCCGTTATCGACGGCGAGTATGAACCGCCAGAAGGCTCTTGTGACACCAAAGCCGCCGACGTATATCAGATTGGAATGCTTATGTGGTGTGTTTTTGCAGAACACATGGAGTCCGTCTAGTCTTGATGAAAAGGCGATGATACCAACGAATACTGATACTTCAAGCTCTGCTCATTACTCACATGAGCTGCGCTATATCCTAAATTGTTGTATAGAGACGGAATCTGGTTACAGATTCGACTCTTTGCGTCTGTTGCACGCTGTTCGGTATTGGCGGAAGCTTTTAGTTTTGGAAGAGCGCTTGCCGTTTGTTGAGCTACTTCCTTGAGTTGAACAATTATTTTAATCCTCAAACCTCAATGTACTTTGCATAATCCCATTACACATATATCAGATAGAATCTCTTGTCTGGCGCCCTTAGAGTTCCTGTGAGGTGTACTTTGATGAGCCATGGAGCCAGCTCGTGGCAAACAGGCAGTGAATGATGCGAGCTGATGGGTGGCTCGAGAAGTTTCCGGAGTAGACGCTAAACAAAACCATCGAGGTAGGTTTGTCAGGAAGACTGCTCAGGCGTTCAGCATTTCAAACAATGTTTCCGAAAGCAAGTAGCCGACGAATGAATTTGTCCCCACTCTGTATAGCCGGGTATTGGCCCTCACCGCCACACCCCATCTTTATCTCCTGAACTGCGCCTTGCTCGCCTCATTCCACCTTTTCGTCGTTCAAGACGGAACTTCGCGACTTTGGCGACCTTATGGTTAAACCAAGGCCGAATTACCGTATCGCCCATCGCAAGATACTAAATCTTCCAATTCAATACGTACAACACATATCCTAAAGTACGCGTGTGTGTGGACGGGTACGCGTCCGTTGTTCTCAGGCATGAACATGCTCGGATATCACCTTGGGGCCGCTGGGTCCACATCGGGGTACGTTTCTGACAATGAGGAGACCTAAGTTAGACTAGTGGACTTGAGGGGAACCAGAACTTTTTGTCCGATCGCATCGCTGGCTCCAGCGTGTGGCGTAGTTCGCATCGTCATCTGCATACCGGATCCCATCTTCTGTGTAAGCCCCTGAGCTTTGTCGCCAAGACGTAGCCTTTTTACAGTGGACTAGTAAGGGGTTTTGTGTAACAATTTCCTCTAAAGTACAGGGTTGCAATCACAAATTTTTTAAACCTTTGATATACCTTTGTTACAAGACAGACTTTACGCACAGGGGAGCGAACTGGTTAAATAGATAGCATAGATTGAGAGTAGATAGCAAACGTAGATTGTATGATAGGATAAAATAACTAATAACGTAATAATATCTGAGGCTTCTGTGTCTAGAATAAACCACTAGTCGGAACGCTCTCACTGTTATGTGTATAAGTAGGCTTATCTTTACCTACGAGCATGGGAAACGACTTACCCATACTATTTCAAAAATTTCCACATCAACGGCTGAATCCCTACATGCTGGGCAAGTTCCACCCTCTGAAGAAGTACCTCCAGGATCAAGAGTCGGATCGTGTATTGGGTTTGTGCAGTGGGGTGCTGGTTTTGGCGAACTACTGCACCTCTTAAGGATCCGTGTCTCTATCTTATGCCGTACATGCCTTTGGCAATTTGTCTGCGTCATTAAGGATCTTCCGTAGCTGCACATGCTGCAAAATGTGCCTAGTGCAAAGGTGTTTAGTTATCGTGCTTGGTGTTAGTTTGCCCCGCAGGCCAAGGAAGCCCCCTCTGCGCATGCAGATCAAGATGACATAATCCTTGGCGCTACGCCTGACATGTGACCTTTAAGGGGGTACAACCCGAACGTCAAGCTTCGTTTCTTCATGCAACGCGAGCGATGACCCATTCCGCACCAAACCCGAATAAAGCGGAGTATATCACTGCCGGAAAGTCGGCAATTGTCTACGGCATTGACAGCAAAAGAGTTCTAAAAGAATACTTCGAAGACGACCGCCGCGATGTTGAATTTCAAGCTTACAACCGTCTTGGCAGCCACCCAAACATTGCAAGGTGCTTAGGTTGTCGAGGTCCCAATGCTATAATCCTTGAACGAGGAGAGCCTGTTCGCACAATATACCAAGGCCTGAATGAACACCGAATTCCGTTACACACGAAAACCCGCTGGATAAGACAAGCTGCAAGGGGATTACAATACATTCATCAGAAGGGAATTGTCCATGCTGATGTCGGAGTCAACAACATGATTATAGTAAACGACTGTTTAAAGATAATCGATTTTGAAGGCTGCAGCATCAACGGTAAACCGGCAGATTCTTGCTATCAATGGTTTTGTTATCGACCATCATCAACCGTAAGCATACAAACGGATATCTTTGCATATGGCTGCGCAATATACGAAATCATTACTGGCCAACCTCCATACCACGAGTTCGAAGGCTACCCTGATCGCTATGTCGAACAACTATATACAGCGAACCAGTTCCCCGATGTGTCTCGTCTTCCATTGGGCGAGTTAATGCTACATTGCTGGAATGGCGGATTTCAGACGATGGCTGAAGTTATCCAAGAACTGGAAGCTTTTCAGCCCTCAGCTTTCAAGCGGAGTTAAAAGGCGGTTACCTGCGCTGTGGCATCTTTACATCTAGTGTTCTTAGTCTTGACTACGTAAGTTGCCTAGTAGTAACCCTATTTCGGTAACTAATAAAACGTAGCATGTTTACCCCTCTATCGCCCTAGAACGGATCCCGAAACCAGCTACCGGGTGGCACTAAACGCTATTAAGGCTATATACTTCATTCGCATAGATGGTCCAAGAGCAATTATGTGTAACAGAAACTCGACGACGGCATTCTCTTTGTAGGGTGTGAGGTACTATTTGCTTTGGGCTTTCGCTTCTCTCGAGCGTCGTCCGCGGGCACCATGATGAAGGGTGGAGAGAGGGACACTGCCATGTGCAGCGAGAGGCAGCATATGTGTTTGGCATGCCTTTGGGAAGGCCTTTGGACGGTACTTGAGTTAGGTTTGTCCATATTAGCTTAGTGTAGATGAGAATGGGAAGAGGGAGTGTGGCTCAGCGAAATTAAAATACTAGTTGCGACTTAGTTAGCAGCATCAACATTAGAAATGACATGTCCGTAACAACAACAACTAACAGTCAAGCATGGTACCTAGAAATACCAGTCGCATTAATCTTATGTCCATAGTATTTGACGACTGGGACCCTGGATTGTTAAGCAGGATTTCTAGCACAGTGCAACTGACAAGCAGGGACTGAACCGATCTCCTATACACAGATATGATCATCATCGTGCTGAAACTTCCAAGACCGGGCGTTCTCCCTAAGATGCTCCATTATGGGATCTTTCATCCGAAATTCACCGAGATGGACTCGATCAAATTATGTCGAAGAAGGAGGACCATGCAGTAACTAGCAGTCAAGATCACTCCAGAAAAACGACTATTTTAGGTCTTTGGCTTGTAGTGACTTGCGGGTCGGCGCAGGCCAACCCTCATATTAACTCCACCACTGGATGCCTAAGGACGTCGGCAGCAATCTTCCGCGCTGAGAGCGCGGGTCAACCTTAGGCCACCGAAACTTGGCCACTTGGATCTGGTGCAACGGTCCGAAACAAGATACTCCGCTGCTGGTTGCCTGAAGATATGAATCGCAAGCCTTCACATCATAGACGTGAATGCGGTTTAAGTTCTCAAAACTAGGCCTATCCAGCATGACATGACAAGTCTGAGAAATGTATAAGTATCAGGCTGCTATCCTTCCAATAGCTCATCATCCAACACAATCTACCAACATCCAATACTCCACTTCAACTTCCACTTCGAACACTCCATCAGTGTGTCTCGCCAGCCTCTTTTGCCCTTGCCTCTAGCTGACCGAATCCCCCAGAAATCCAAAATGTATTTCACTCTCGCCTCCGTCATTACCATTGCTGCCGCTCTCGCTCCAGCGGTCAGCGCCTTTTCTGTTACCGTACGTATTCTCTTCTTCAAATTCTCATGGCGCCCTTTGTCTCAGCATAGCCTATGCTGACTTGATACCCGCACTTAGAACTGTGAAACCGGGCAATACACGAACTACGGTGCGAATGGCAACAGCTGCTGCAAGGGCTTCACAACTGGCAACAGGGTTGCATACGACAGTAACAAGGATCTCACCCTTAGGGTCTATGGATCGACCGACTGCCAGTGTGACCTCAAGTTCGAAACTGGTAAGTTTACCTGTATCAAAGCAATGCAGAACACACGACTCGATAACTCTCTTTTCAACCCAGCAAAACACTTGCGTTGACGTTGGTTTCAACGGATTGTCTGTTGAGGTCTTCTAGATTCGTAAACCGTCTCTACATTCGCAAGAACCGGAGAAGAAGGGAAATATTATAGATCCCACAGCGACGAAGCTTGGAGGCGACGCTATTCAACATAGCCTAATTGTCGCGTATTTACCTTAGCTATCCAGATCCATCATAAATAACCAAATGATCATTCGCTCGGTTAAAAGATAGGTCCACAGTTTGCCAGTGACCTTTTTCGCTGGAAACGACTCTCCTACACTCCTGGCCATCTGAGATGTGGCTTCGATGCGGCGAGTTCTGACATCAAGAGAGCGGAGAAGAACTTTCAATTAAATTCGTGGCTAAACGATACTTTCCATTTTTCCACCAGTGGTTGCATAAAATTTGCAGGAACGTTCTTCAACTTGCGCGTCATTGCTCAAGGGCTCCACGGGTCATGCTGAGACTACTCCAGCGACACATTACCGCCATTTATCACGATATGCGATTTAAACAACTAGTCATTTGCAGCACAACGACAGAAATTGTTACTTCTCTGGTGACGCCGTGTGACTTCTCTGCCACTCCTAAGGGTGTGACAAGAGCTTTGCCGACGGTAGGCGTTCGCTCGCAGAATTGGAGATTATCAAGGTAGTCGGCGCATATACCCAGGTGCCTTTGATGTTCGAACATCGAAAAGGGAATGTGTTAGACAGCATAGTGGTGGAATCCCTCGTAGCTGACTGACACCTGATTGTCGCAACATCATCGGGCCGATCCGACAGGTCCTTGAGAATTTTTGACGCGGGAATAACGACATTCCTCCATGCCGGCTCCACAAACTTCCTTTCCACCAAACAGCCTAACTCGATCTCCTAGCACCCCCGATAAGGCCTATCTAGATCAGTATTTCGCCTAGATCTACCGAGGCAGCAAACGTAAATGACGTCGCCATGGATCTTTCTCGGACGAGTCCGTCAGCGTCATTGTTCAGCAACGAACTCATAACCGCCCAGAAATGTGAAAATGTGAAAGCACTAATAACTTACTTGAGACCTCTGGTAATCGCGCACCAGATTCCAGCATATTTTCATCGCACTACTTACGAACGTCAATCTTATCATATACGACTACACATCTCTTTTTTGTTAGATACCCATTCACATTTTCAGCAAACATGGCACCACGACGATACCAAGCGGAGCACAGGGACCCTGCCCCATTGGGCAAGCCTCTCGAATTTGCCTTCTCGAAGAAGACTGCTCAGAACCGATTCCTTAAGGGCGCCATGACTGAACGTTTATCATCATGGGATCCCCAGAACCTCGAAGCTCGCGGTGTTCCCTCCAAGAACCTAGTCAACGTCTATCGAAGATGGGGTGAGGGCGAGTTCGGTGTCATCCTTACCGGCAACATCATGATCGAATACGACCACTTAGAGGCCGCTGGCAACCCGATCATCCCTCGAGACTCAAAGTACGAGGGCGAGCGATTCGAGATGTTCAAGGAACTTGCGACACAGTGCAAGAAGCACGGCTCTTTGATCGTTGGACAAGTCAGTCACCCTGGTCGCCAGGTACCAGAGAACATCCAGAAGAAGCCTATCTCTGCGTCGGACGTACAACTAGAGGGCAACATTATGGGCATGACCTTTGCTAAGCCCCGCGCCGCAACCGAAGAGGATATCAAGAACGTTATCGAAGGCTTTGCTCACGCAGCCGAGTACCTGGAAAAGGCCGGCTATGACGGCATCCAATTCCACGGCGCTCACGGCTATTTGCTTGCGCAATTCCTATCCCCAACTACCAATAAGCGTACGGATAAGTACGGTGGATCTCTCGAGAACCGTGCGCGTATCATCACCGAGATCGGCCAGGAAATACGCAAGCGCACATCGTCCAACTTCGTGCTTGGCATCAAGCTCAACTCTGTCGAGTTCCAGAACAAGGGCTTCGGCACGGAGGAGGCTGCGACTTTGTGCAAACTGCTTGAAGACAGCAGCTTTGACTTTGTCGAGCTATCCGGTGGTACTTACGAGCAACTTGCCTTTGACCACAAGCGCGAGTCGACGAAGAAGCGTGAAGCTTTCTTCCTCGAGTTTGCCGAGAAGATCACACCCTCGCTCTCCAAGACCAGGACCTACATCACTGGTGGCTTGAAGAGTGCTGCTGCCATGGTCGACGCACTAAACACTGTCGACGGTGTCGGTCTCGCTCGTCCGGTGTGCTTGGAACCAGAGCTCCCTTGCCAGATCATCAACGGCCAGGTTCATGCTGCAATCAACCAATTGACCGACGACAACGATTTCGGTAGCACCAACTTCGCGGCAGGTACGCAAATTAGGCAATTGGGTAAGGATCAGCAGCCTATTGACTTGAGCGACGAAAGCAATTACGAGGCGTTTAAGAAGGATATGGGTGCCTGGGCTCAAGGCTTCTCAGACGACAAGACCGGAAGCAAGTACGGTTATGTCGACATTGAGAGCGTCAAGGCCGTTCCTTACGGCACTGCCGCACCTGCTTCATAGGCGTGGAGTTGCACCAACAAACATGTATATAGATAGAACGAATAGAAACGAAGTCAACAACTGCTCTCCTAGCAAGCCCCCCAGCTACTCCGCAGTAACAGACCTAACATGATACTCCTCCTCACTAATCCACCTAATAACCTCAACCCTCCACCTCTGCGTCTTTCTCCCCTCATCTCTCTCCCTCAGCACAACCTCCCTCCCATCCGCTCTTTCACCAACATCCAAAACTTTCAATACGCCACTCGCTTCATTACCCACCCACCACGTCCCATCTCCCCAACTCCCAACTCTCCAATCCAACGCATGCGCCGTATCGTCCTCTCGCCTCAACACCACTTTCGACGTATCGTCTGCGTAAACATCGAGTTGACGACACGGCCCTAGCCACCATGTTCGAAGGCGGTAAGTATCGGGGGTGGTGGGGGAAGGGGCAAAGGCCCAGTATTGGCCAGAGTAGTAGCCTTCACGGGTCAGTTTGAGGAGACCGGTGCTGTTTTGCGTGCCGTGATCGTTTATGACGTCGAGGGTGGGGTTGGAGGGGTTCGAAATGTTTGTTACGCGATGAAAATGAGATGGGGAGAAAGGCGGTTGGGTTGGTGATGGTGGTCGTGGTGGAAGTAATAGTGATGGCATGGTGTGGGTGAGAAGGGAGAGTGTGGATGAATAGAAGGGATACTTTGGTGGGCGGTGGGTATTAATGATTTTACACTCCAGGCTTTGCATTCCTGAATGAGCGTGGCACTTTCGCAGGGTTAGTCGTTCATCAGCTCAGTTCGGCTTATGGCATCCAGCACAAGTCCCTTGGAATACGTAGAATAATACCCTATCAGAAGCTGAGATTCAAACCAACACAAAGTTCCATTCGATGCATTGGACAGGTTGTCAGGCAGCAATGAACGGAATCAGGGGAGTGCGTCGATCACTTGACCAGCTGACAGCAAGCCACCATGCAAGGCTCTTGTTAGTGCCCCTATTATAGTCACTCGTGCGTTTTGTTGGGAGAGATGGAGATTTTTGAAGTCGAGGTATTGTTGAGGTAGCGTTTCGTTGAAAGATGGGGTAGAAGAATATGGAAGATGTGCGAGAAGACTTGGCATGACGCCACATTCGACCATTGAGAGGAATTGCGTCTTCACAACCAGATCTTAGTATCTGTTTTTCATGACTCGTGCCATAAATAGGCACGTCCAGAAAAGTATTGGAGTACGATTTCGTTTAATAGGTTAGCGTAAGGAATCTCGTGGGAGACTGCCCGCTTCTCTATAATGTCAACTCATCCCTAATCGTCCTCAGTCCCATCCTCATTCTTCCCATCATACTTCACCCTTCTTGGCTCCTTTTCCAGTCCATCCCACAACTCTTTGCTGTAGTAACCAAAACAAACGTCACATTTTCCACATCTCCCACAGCCTTTCGGTTCCCTACGACCCGTATACACATTGAAGGCCCAATCCTCTGGCCTCTCACCCCACGGACCAGTCTTGAGATTTTAATTGTCAGGCGCCTCAGGAAATTCGATCTCGTGGCGCAGCTTTTTGCGATTCGTAAGTGTGTGAAGATCGATTCCCCTTTTCCTTGCCACTTCAATCGCGCGGCGGAACCAAATCTTGCCCTTTTCGTTGGGACTAGGGGGCTCTCCTCGCCTTGCCATAGGACCACTGCTTCTCTCTAAGTTTTCCAAATATACGGCTTCCATGCAAGTCTCGACGCCGTTTAGGACGGATATCACTGCATCTTCGAAACCTTGTTCTTCAGTTGGCTCCCACTGGATGTGGAAATTACAGAGCGACCCCCAAAGAACCAGCACTTCGTAATGTTGGAAATTTTCCAAGAAGAAGCGTTCCAGAAATGCTCCATCGCTTTCCCATTCTTCTTTACAGCCATCTATATTGTAAAAAGCTTCAAGCTCAATATCCTGTATGTTCATGCAGAGATGCTTCAAAGCCTTGTAATTGTTGAGTTCTTCTGGGCGGAAGGCATTGCAACGATAGCCGTGGATACTACCAGGATTGCAATGGTAGTTGTAGAACATCAGGCTTTCTACTGAGTTTCCCTGATAGGTTCCCAAATTGCTGACAAGGATGTCAGCACCTTCAAGCGTGGCATTGCCGGCGCGGAAGGAGGCTGTATTGAGAGCTAATGGGGCGGCAGCAAGGGCTTTGATGAACTGGCTATCTACTTCGCCGCAATTATCTAGAAAAAAGTGTTTGATGCTGGAAGATCCAGCGGGTAGAAGCAGGTGGCAAGGCGTCTCGTCGTCCAGTAGGCCTTCACAGTCTTTGAAGTATATCTTTTCCAGACGGGGAAGACGGGGGAATTGCGTAAATGTTGCTAGATTGAAAGAGCCTGTATTGGGATGATAGGCATCATCCATCCATGTTTCTGAAGGCAGACCAACAGCGGCTGATTGGAGGTTTTGCAACCCTGTGCCCCAGGAGGTTTTCTTGTTGTGGGAGTCGTTGATGAAGATATCGAGCCAGGCTAGACAAGAAGTTGTATCGACATCTTGGCGTGCTGGTGCAATAAATTTAACATCTCGAAGTCTTGGGCAATTTGTGATGAGGAGGGCTTTTAGGTAAGTGTCGTGACCGTCTAAGGTCTGCGTGCGCGCTATATCCACAAGCTCAGGCACAAGACCACCCTGTCCCTGTTTTAGTCGCTCAAGATAGTCATCGATCTCACCAGGAATGAACTTCCAGGTTGTTGGCGACTGCGTAGATTGGTCGATTGGGATTTCAAAGTCGAGCGTTTTCCATGTTTCCCATCCTCTGCGGTCGTACCAAACTTCTAGAGATTGAACGTGCCATGCAAGAATTGGATCGCCGTATCCGAATGCTCTTCGAAGGAGTGTGGGAATGGTAGTAGGGTCAAGATCAGACGAGACACCAAACTTCACATGAGCGTCATGATGGCGCTGGAGAACGTCTGCGGAGCATGCGAACAAATGCTTGCAGGTCAATGCGAAGTCGATCTGGGAAGTGGGTGGTGTATAATCGATTATGTGATGGATCAGTTCAGTCTCGAGATTGGTGAGAAAACACAAGCTGTCGGTGTCGACTGCGTACTCGTCGCTCAGGTTGGATGGGTGCGAAGGCATTGAGGCGGTGAAAGTAGCTTCTCCTAATCTGCCCATGTTGCGTGTGAGAAATTACAGCGTGTATACTTGTCTTGCAGAAATGAGCGTAGGCACTCTTTATACTGTCGTGAAAAGCTAACACAAAGCATGGGGCTTGGTCTCGAAGTAGTGGCCGGGGCTTGGTATTCTAGTCGTCGTCCAGTCGCCTTCAGCTAATGGCCTGCTACAGTACTAAGACAAAAGTTTATTCGCCCAGCAGCTACCTTACTAGAACTAAACTACTTATAATAGAAATGTCTTTACTTTTATATATTTAAATAACTTATACATTTTTTCAAGTATAAAACTTTACTTTAGCTTTCTTTAAGTAATAATAGCTACTATTAACTTTACTTTACTATATAATAGTAGGACGTGTTTCACTAGTGTGCGCTCCACCCTAGTGTGCGCCCTACAAAATCCTAGCACCTTACCTTTGTAATAATAACGCGTAATATCTTAATAATGCTAAACTTCAAAGATCTATACTAAAGCTAATATTACTATTACTATCTTTAATCTACAAAAATATAAAAACTTAATCCTAAGGCGCGCTAAATTAATTTATAGTGTGCTAAGATAGATAATATAACAGCAATATAATGAAAAGCCTAATTAACGCAACTATAAACTACTAACTTAGCGCTTAACAAAACTAGAAAAGAAGGCTATTACTTAATATACAATAGTTAAGGCTAATTAAAGACTACTTTATAAAAAAGACAACATGTAAGATATAGCTAATAGACTGCTTTAAGAGCGCGGCGGAGAGGAGATTAATAAAAACTAAGTTAATAAGTTTATCTAGCGCAATTCTAAGCTACGTACGCGCTAGAGCTATTTTTATAATTACTAGCAAGCTCTCTACAAAGACCTAGTGCTTATTAAAGGCTAGTTTAAGCTAGCTTAGAATACACAAGCAAAGTATAGTATTATAAAAAAAAAAACTTATAACCTTAATAACACTAGCTTTATTACTTTAATTTTTTTGCGTGCCCTATAGGGACGCATAGGCTACTTATTATTAATAGCTATAAAAGCTACTAATCAGTAAATTTCTTAGATTTTTGTAAAAAGATAAAAATAATCTTTTTTTATATACTTTTTTACTTGTTGTACCTTTTATAGCTTCTTAATATAGTCTACTCTTTAATAAGGAAGCGCGCGTATAGTAATACAATTTTAGTCTTAGTACGTAACTGTACTTACTATATTAGTGAAGAAACTTTCTTACTAGCATTTAAAAAAGCTTATTATAAGGCTATTATACTAGAAAATATCTATATAAAGTTTTAAAGTGCTAGGCTTACTTTATACAATTATAATATTATTTTATTATAGCTTAATGTAGTACTGCGTACGCTAACTTTACTAGCGCAAGAGACTATTATATAAGAGCAAAAAAATACTGCCAAACGCGCGTAAAATAGAGGCGTAGGCTACACTTATTTAAAACTATATATAAATTTGGTAAGGGTCTTTTATAACTTCTTTTAAGAAGTAAATATAGTAGTTAAGTAAAAGCGCTTAGTAAATAGCTTATACTATAGTGCTTATAGATAAGAAACTTAATTGCCTTAAAGCTATAATTAGTAAAGAAATAAAGCAAAAAACTTATAAAAAGCACTACTTACTTTATTTTTAAGGTATCAAAGGTGGTGGTGGTTGTTGTAGTTAAAATAGGGTTTCTAAAAAAGTAAAAAGCAGCTACTCTATACTAATTAGTCGTAAAAGTCAAAAAAAGATTATGTGTAGTTAACAAAATTTAAACAGTAAGTAGATAAGGTCTACGCGCTAAGCGTTTAGAGCAGAAAAGCTTAGACTACTAAGAAGAATTAAAGTTAAAAAATTTGCTCAAGGTACTAAAAAACGACACTAATTGAAACGTGTTCAACGGCGATTGCTAGCCTATGGCTGGCAACAAGATTACGATGGAGGTAGAGGAGGTAGAGGAGGTAGAGGAGGGTAAGGACACGTACGTTACCGCAGCGGGAGCCTGCAATAAAGCACTACTTACAAGTAAAGAAGTTTTAAATAGTTAGCTAGATAGCTAATTAGATTGCTAAAGCAAAAAGTAGCAGGTGTAATAAGGGTGTAACGCCTGTAAAGAGAGTGCGTAGTAAATAGCGCTGCGGACGTTGCAGCTAAGTTAGACATAACTCTTACACGTGCTAACTAGAATTAGAGAATATAGAGGATAGTAACAAGTGTGGAGAACAAGGAGCTAGTAACAGTGGTTTAGGAGAACCAAATGGTTAATTCTGATTCTGCCTTTCTAACTAAGTCTAAGACGTGCTATTTATACAGACCTGGCCTAGAAAGGCTACTGTTAAACTTAGAGGAGTTTAACACGTATCCTGCCGAGCTTAGGTGTAAGCTTATAAGTTTGGCGTAGATATTCTAACGTGTAGTTAGCTAGCGCGCGCTTAGCGCGTAAGCTAACAGGCGCCTAGGCTTAAGCTTAAGAAGGCCTTAGGCCTTAAGGTTAGTACGTTATAAATACAATACACCTTTTAGGTAACTAAGACCTTAGTTACTTGTGCAGAGCTCTATATAGTTCTAGTATACTATATAACGCGTTGTGTATGTATACACGTACAGCTTAGCGTAAAGCGCAACAATAATAATAATAACTTTTTAAGCTTTTTAAGCTTAGTATCTAACACTACTATAGCTACTATAAGTATTACTTAGAAACTTGCCTAAATTCTTTAAAAGCAATACTAATTACTTTTATAAGTGTTACTATACTTTTATATAGCTTTTTAAGCTACTATACGCTACTTTATACTTTTACGCAGCTTTTAGCTTTATTTTAGCACTTTTTTTATTTAGTTACTAACTTTATATAAAAGTTAAAACTATAAAAAGCTACTACTACTTATGTTACTACTTGTGCTGCTACGCGCGCGCTGCTACTACTACCTTTACTTACGCTTTTACTGCTGCTACTATTACTACCTACTTTAGTAGCGCAGCTGCCCCTAAAACGCGCTTTTTATATAAAGTTAACTAGTGCTGCTTTAAGTATAGCACTAGCTTATATATTTAAAAAGCGTGTAAGCAAGGTTAAAACCCTAGTTAAGACTACCTATAAGGGTAAAACTCTAGCAGTAACTCTTAGGCGCTAAAGTAAACTTAGTACGTATTATAATATGCTCTATTTTAAGTGCATTAAGAGCGCTTTATTTAGCAGCTCTAATAAAGCTTATTAAAATAAGGCCTTAAGCTTTAAAACGCGCTACTAGTAGTGCTTTAATAAAAAAACTTACAAGATTCTATATATATTTCCTTTTTAAATTTTAAGCTTCTACTAATAATTAAAATTTTTAAATTACTATTTTTTTAGCTAAAAAGCTTCTTGCTAAGCTATAAAGAAATACGCTATTATAAGCTCTTTTCTTATTCTTTTATAAGTTCCTTATACTAACAAATTACAAAGTAAGTAGGCTAAAAAGCCTACAAGCTACTATCTACGTTCTTCTAAAAAAAGTAGCTAAAAAAAAGAAATTTAGAAAGGGCCTTAAGAATAAAGTAGAAAAGGAGAAAAAAGGTTAAAATAACTAGAAAAAGCTTACTAGCCCTTTTAATAGTTTTCTTGCGCGTTGTCTACGCGCTAAGAAGCTATTAGATAAGCTAGTTAACCTTTTAGTTACCTAAAAACCTATTAGGAGAGAGTTATCCTCCTAAAATTTTATAAGTTCTCTAGAGGTAGAGGGCTAATCTACTTTAATAATTAAACATCTATCTTTTTTTTTTTTATACTTTTTTTCTTTTGTAATCCTTTATAAAACACGCGTTTTATATTAATAAGCTTTTTAAAGTGCTTAAGCTTTTATTTTAATAAGTACTTAGTAAGTCTATTAGCTAGTATCTTAGCTATTAGTAAATATTTAATCTAAAACAAGCCTTTAGCGTGCTCTTAGCAAAGCTACATATTCTATATATTAATATAACAGAGCTTAGTAGTTATTTTTTCTTATTCTCTAACAACTAGGCGTATAGTTTATTAGTTATTATAAAAGATTTTTTAGGCTCCTAAAACTATAAGCTTAAGCTTTTTAAATAGTTTTTTAAGCACTATAGATTCTTTTGCTATATACTCTAATACAAGAAGCTTAGCTTCTATTATTAAAGTTGTTACTGTAGCTTAATAAGCTGCTTTTTAAACAATTAGACCTCTAAAAAGTATAATAATATAGCTTTAAGAAAATTAATAAGTTTTTAAATTATCTATAAAAGACGCGTCTTTATATATAGTAAGCTTTTTATTATTATTATTACTATATGTAATCTTCTTATACTTTATATAGTAAAAGTATTATATAAGATAATCTACAGCCTTTATATAAGCATCTAAAGAGTTAGTAAGAAAGTAAGAGAGCTTAAAAACTATATAGGTAGTATTAGGTCGCAGCATAATAGCTGTGTATAGCGCACTACTAACGCGCTCTTAGTAGGCTTTAATTTAAGGCTTTAGAGCCTTTTTAGAATTTTTAACTAGCTTCTTTAAAAGTAGAGAAGTCTCTAAGAACCTACTAAGAGCGTTTAAATTAGATTTTTTTGTAACTTTGTTAATATAAGTGTTGTGTAGTAGTAATATTATGCGCTTTTTACAATCTCTTATAATCCTTATCTTTAGAAACTAGCTTACTTTTTTTTTATCTTTAACTTTATAAATATTTTTAATTAATTTAAGGAGCTTATAGGCTCTTATTTAGTAAAATTAGTAATTTATAAAGAGAATATTATTTACATAAAATATTAAAAGAAGCGCGCAGTCTTTAGTATAAAAAAGATAAAGCTTTTTAGCTAAAGCTTATAAGCTAAGCTTTTTTAAAGTGTTTAAGAACTTATTATACTATAATAATAGCAAGTTTTGTAGGCTGTATAGGGTTCTCTTAAGCTTAACGCACCTTTTTAAGTGCTTATAACTATTTAGTAAGTTGCACAAGACTATTATTTTTTTACTAATATTAGTATTAAAAAACGCGCTTACTACATTAAGCTACTAAATTTTTATATTAAATTTAGCTATAATTACTATTATAAGTCTAAAAAATTACGCAGCTAGTATTGCTATATATATTAAGTATAGTAAGTTCTTTACTTATAAGTTTTTTTTTACTATAAAACATGCTTTATATTTAAGAAAGTAGCTATTTTTATTAAGCTTATAAGTAAATACTTATTTAAGAGGGAAAGGCCTAAAGTCCTTTAAAGTCTCTTCTTCTATCTAAGTACTTTTTAAAAGTAGAGTGTTAATCTCTTTTTAAGCAGCTTATTTAAATAGAGTCCTATATTAGTAGTTTTAGAAGTTTTTCTATTTATTTAGAAGCTTTAAGAAATTATTAAAGTAAGTTTAAAGTTAATTATTTTTTCTAAAAGCTACTACTATTACAGCGTAGACTATAATTAGCTCTTAATTTTCTTAAAGCTAATAAAGTAGTGTTTTAAGCTTAAGTGCTTTTAAAGAGTTATAAAGCAGGTAGTGTACACTTGTACTCTTTACATTAAAACTGCGTTAGTCCTTATTCTTTAGCCTTAAGGAGCTTCTTGCAAAAGGTTCTTACACTTTTTTTTTATAAAGTTTTTTTACTAAAGAATCTTAAAGGACTTTAGCTAGTGCTATAAAACTCTTAGCACTATACTAGGCTTTCTTAAAAGTGTTTCCTGCTCTTTTTAAAGACTGTAAAAGTTTCTGCACGTCTATTAAGCTTAATTTACTAGTTATTTACAATTTCTAGAAGCTAAGCAGCTTATTACTACTACTTATAGCCTTTTTAGCTAGGGTGCCTTGCTCTAGCATTTACGCTCTTAGAGAAGAAGGCGCTAGTGTTGCCTTAAGCGTTAGTAGCTGTCCTAAAAAACTTTTCTACTTTACATAAATTCTCTAAAAAGTGTTAGCTTAATATTCTTTACGTGCTTTTAGTGTACTACTTATTAAAAACTATAGTAAGCCTTTTATAGTCTCTATTATTAGCTAATTACTTATTAGCTTTAAGGCCTTCTATATTATTACTACTACTTAACTAAAACTTGTAAGTTGCTTAAGTATTTCTTTAGCTTTACTAATTTTATTATTATTAATAGTGTATACTATAAGAACTGTGTTTTACTTTAGTAGCTTATAAGCTAGTTCTTTATAGTACAGCGTTTTGTTAAATATAACGTTACGTGTTATAATAACTTAGTTAAGTGCTAGAACTTATATTTAGTATATATTAGAGGCTTTATATCTTACTAAGTAACTAATATAGCCTCTAAAAAGAGTCTTAAAGCTCTTTTTATATTGCCTAGCCGCTTTATCTTTATTTAAGAGATAGGCGCGGCAGCTATAAGTATATATACTATTTTAATCTAGTTTTATATTTATTATAAGGCTTTTAAGAAGCTTTAGTTTATAGTACTTAAAGTACTTTTTACTCTATTAATTAAGAAGCTTACTTAGTAAGCGCAAACTGTGCGCGTAAAATAAGCTTATATTATAAAGCTATACTACAGCCTTAACAATTTCTAGCTAAAGTTTTTTAGGCAGGTTTACGCTTGCTTTTATTTTAATTAACTTAGTTATTATTTCTTATTCTACTTGTTTAGCAGCTCTATTTAGTTTATGTATATATAGTAGAGAAGGCTTAATTATAATACTGCGTTTTTTATACTATATTTAGTATTATAATATACTACGCTAAAAAAGTGTTAAAAGATTATTATCTTGTATAATTTCAACTATTTAGAGCTTATAACAAGCTTTAATAAAAGCTTTAAGATAGTAAAAAGCTTTTATAATCTCTAAAATAAATTTAGCTTATAAAATATATACATAAAGCTTGCTACTAAAAGCGTTCTTAATAACTTGTATTTATTATTCTCTTAAACAACTTTAAGGCATGTTAAATAAGTCCTACAAAATCTTCTAGTATAGTTAAAAAAAGAGCTTGTTTAGTCTCTTTAAAATAACTTATTTAGTATAAGTTAAAGTATAATACTTATATTTTATATGTATTATCTTTTTAATTTGCACTCCCTAAGCTGCGCTAATAAGTACTTTTAGTACTTTTAAACTTAAATACTTTGCTCTAGCATGCTAAAGGTCTTTTAAGTTGCTTCTTAGATAAGTTTTCTATAAGCTTTTAACAGAAAGTATTACATTTATAATAAGCTTTCAATAAAAAAATAAAAGCTTATATTTAAAAAATAAAAGGTTAAAATAATGTTTAAGCTATGCTAGTACAACGTTTTTACTAAGTATACTCTAGTAAAGTATATTATTTAGGCCTAAGTACTAAACTCTTTTTCTGTGTAGGCGAGCTTTTAAGATAATATTAAGATAAAAACCTTTAACAACTACTATATTTATAAAAGTAAAGTCCTTAGTCTTATTACTACGTATTTTATTTAAGACTTAGCAGAGAATGCAAGTTCTTTAACTACTAATAAAGAAAGCCTAAGTGCCTACCTCTACTGTCTCTACCTCCCTTGCAGGTACAAAGGAGCCTAGTATAAGTAGTTTCTTACTGTTTACTAGGTGCAACGCGGCCCTACTATTAAGTATAGTACTCCCTAATAGTATATAAGCATTACAATTACTAGTATAGTATACACTTAAGCTTTTATTTTCTTTAAAAAGTGCTAGGTTAATTAATAATATAATAATACTACTTAAAAAAGTTTTTAAATTACTTTTTTTTTTTAAAAGAGCTTATATTCTACTTTAACTAGTTTACCTTTAAGTTCTTTAAACTAGTTAGTGTATAGGCGTTTCTAAATCTTTTTAGCTTTTTCTTTACTAATATTATATTAGACTTTAGCGTAGGCCTTAATTGCTACTAGGAGTATGTAGTATTTTATAAAATCTTAGTAGTACTTGTATTCTTTATTATCTTTATATAAGCACTTGTAGTTAACTTTCTAGGCTACGCTTTTATTACTTTAATTTCTACAAGCTTTTAAGTTTCTTAAAGTAGCAAAGGCTTCTCTTATTAATTTAGCTAAGCTTAGTGCGCTAACTAAGCGCTAATAAAGTATCTCTAAGAACACTTAACTAGTTTAGTTAAAGTTTAAATAATTCTTCTTAAACGTCTACTACTATTAGTAAAGTGTTTTTATTATATTAGCCTAGTTAGGAGCGTATTTAGCTTCTACAGCATCTAGAAAGTTAAATATAGTAAGCGCACTATCTACTTTAGAAATTTTTAGCCTTTTAGCTTTTAGTTAGCTTATTTACTACTTATTATACTAAGCTCTTAGTTTTATAGTACTAAGTTTTGCTTTTTTAAGGCTTGCTTAGTACTTCTAACGTATTACTATTTAGTTAATAGTATTTATTAGCGCTAGTTTAAGCTGTAGTTATTTAATAAGCTTATTAAGCATTTAACTAGCACTATCTATAAGTTTAATTATAATTAGAGCTAGTAACTATTTATTAATAGTTATATAGACTTAATTTTAAATATACTAAAAGGCGCGCGCGTTTATAGCCTAGTTTACATGCCTTATATAGTATTTATTAAGTTTTTTATTATAAGCTTTAAGTTTTCCTTAAAATAAGGTTTTTATAGGCGCTAAAGGCCTTAAAGGCGGCCTTATTAATATATTAATAGTTACAATAG
Source organism: Alternaria gansuensis (assembly GCA_009289805.1). Taxonomy (NCBI): domain Eukaryota; kingdom Fungi; phylum Ascomycota; class Dothideomycetes; order Pleosporales; family Pleosporaceae; genus Alternaria; species Alternaria gansuensis. The sequence goes on from WBOK01000010.1 coordinate 100,495, forward strand.
CCTCTAGGTTAATATATTCTTAGACTTTTTTAAATTTAGCGTTAAACTTTAGCTAAGTATACTAGTAAGTTTAAGTTGCGTAGCTTATAAGGCGCGCTAAGTTAGTAATTTATAAAAAGTTGCTTACTATTATTTTGCGTGTAATTAGTTAGTAGGTTAAGAGGTGTAAACTAAGTTTTTTAAACAAATTAGAGGGTCTAAACTACTACTAGCGTACTCTAGGTTGCGCAGGGAGAATCTAAACTGCAATTTAAAGCGCTAGGCTTATAACTATAAAGAATAAGAAGCTAGTAACAGTAGTTTAAGAGAACTAAATAGTTAATTCTAATTCTGCCTTTCTAACTAAGTCTAAGACGTGCTATTTACAAGTCTATTAAATAATATCTTATTCTACTTATTAAGAAAATTTATAGTAGTGTTGCGCAATACTATTACGAAGGCAAGGTACTAGGATTTTGTAAGGCGCATACTAAGGTAGGGCGCACACTAGCGAAACACGTTATAGCTAAACTTTAGAAGAATTTTGTCTTAGTTAAATTAACTTTTTAAATAGTATAACGTGGTTCACAAGCAAGTGGCCAACCCAAGCGACTAGCTAACGCTAAACTAGCGCACTACCTGCGCACCTCTATTGCGCATACGCAACACAATTTATTAAAACTTATAGTAAGCTATTCTATTCTTTAAACTTATTGCTATCCTTAGGATCTACTATTTCTACCTTACAAGTGTAGGAGTTATGCCCTTGTTTACTACAACGTCCGTAGTGCCTTACGCTACGCACCTTAGGCGCAGGTCCTTTGCTAGCATTACGCTTTTTACCCTCTCTTTTAGTAATTAAATTACTTACCTCCTTTACTATCAAGGTCTTCTTTATCTAAATATACTTTTATCTTTATAGCTAACGCTTTATAAGCTTATTAATAGTACTTTACATACGCGCTTAATTTTTTTATAATAATACTATGTTATGTGCAATTTGCTACGTGCTTTTACTTAGCTAAGTAATTTTTTTATCTAATAAGCTTATGAAGAACTTTTAGTAGTTTAAATTTTTTATCAAATAAGTATAGCTTATACTTTTAATTTATAAGTATTGCGTAGTATCTACGCTTTCTATACGCTCTGCTTTGCTAGTAATAGTACTAAAGTCTACAACTTTACATTAAGCTTTAATAAAATAGCTTCTAGGTTATATAGAACTAGCCTAGCACATCTAAAGCCTGCTTTAATATTTTTTATTATTATTAACTATTTAAAAGCTAGCTTAAATACTTAAAAGAAAGTATTTTTACTAATAAAGTGTATATAGTTATGTGCTAAAGCTAAAATTTAGTTACTATACTTATACTTTATGTCACGGATGGTTATATAATAGCTGGTTCCTCTAAGTTCGCTTATCATTAGCTTCCCCACGGGCAATTGTGCTTATAAGCTGCTCCTTACCTGCGAGGAGACCTTCAGGTATTATTGCTTGAAATATACACACGTTATTATTTTAGAGCTATCTCTCACTATCTTCTGTGGTGTAAAGCAAGTACTATTGCCTAAAGCCACCCCTTACACTTTAATAGCGCAAACTAGTTAATATTAAAAGGTTATAGTAGGTGCAATAAATATAGAAGTATATAAAAAAAACAATTTTTCTTATAAAAATTGTAGAATTTAAGCAAGCCATAGCATTTATAGCTATTAATTATTAGTAGCTAGTATGTACTTATAGCGCTTAACTTTATACACTTATTAAAGTACTCTAACTAGGCAAAAGTAAGCTAATTATTTATCTAGCTAATAAAGCCTACTTTAAGAATTTAATTACGTAGTAAGTTTTTAAACTATATATCAATAAGTATATTAATTATAAGATCAATAAAAAGTAAAAGTAAGTAACTTGTAGCTTTTACGTCTTAAATAATAGTAATCTACTTATAGTTATTTAGCTAAATTTCAATTTTTTTTAATTCTTCTAAGCCTAAAATAACTATTTATAATAACATTTTACTTATAATAAAGCTAGTTTTATTAAAGATATATATTGCTGTCTAGGACTCTTTATTTTAGTTTTGTTGCTTATACTAAATTAAACTAGCGCTAGATAGCTGTAGGGTTATTATAAGTAGCTTACTAGTAATTATATAAATAGCTCTAGCATATATAGAGCTTAAAAGTCTGCTTAATAAGATTATTAAACTAAATTTTACTAATAAAGTTACCATCTCTTACTCTAAGAAGTCTATCTACTATTTCTTATATATAAAACTTAGAAGGCGTAAGGCCTTATATAGACTACTTAAAAACTTTTTAAACTATAGCTTTTTTTTCTAATTTTGTTAGGCGCTTTATACTTGCTTTATAGTCGCGTTATATACGCTTTCTAGCGTGTTGTCTAATAAAGGTTTTTTAAGGTACGTTATATATATTTATAGCTTAATTAACGCTTTAAACGCGTTGCGTATTAATATTAAAGATAGTAAGCTGTATATTAGCTTTAGTATATGTCTTTTAGCGTTGTTGTAGTTAAGATATTACGCAATAGAGGTGCGCAGGTAGTGCGCTAGTTTAGCGTTGGCCACTCGCTTGGGTTGGCCACTCGCTTATGAACCACGTTATTTACTTTGTTTTATAAAATAAACTAGTTTTACTAAATATTTAAAACCTTTACAAGATTTACAAAATTTAAAGTTTTTTACTTGCAATTATTAATAAATTATTCAAATATATAGAAGTAGAGATATCTTTACTAAAAGTAGGTTAGTGTTAGTAGGGTAAGCGGTTGGCGAACAGACTTTTGTCACCTCACTGTAATTTCCGTCTATGCTTCCAGCCCCATTCTGTAGCTTACACACGAGTAGTGCGACCACTATGCACATTTCAGGAATGATTCAGAGACAGCTTATTTCTAGGTAGCACGTTGAACTGAAAGATTCCTGGAGCGCATTACCACAAGGTTGTAGATGGGTTCTTAAGGCGGAGTAGCATAAAGGTGTTTTGTATATTGAGCTTTCGTAAGCAATGGTATCTAGTTCGTGACTCGTAAATGCGACATGGACGTTGAGGTCAATAGCTATGCCCTGTAGGAGCTGATGAAGTACTGCGTGAATGTGAGCGTAGTGGGCGAGAGTATCGGCAGCATAACGTACTGTCAAGACCGACTCGTCATCGCCATTATCATTGGGTAGGTATACGTAGAGGATGAGTGCATGCTCATGGCAGAAGCCTATAGAATGTTAGCATGCTTATGAGTATAAGGTTGTTGGAACTTACAGGCAATGACACGTCCACCCAGCCTGCCCACACTCATGACCTTGCCCCAATCTCGTCCATCGATTCTCACTATGGCCCATCCTTCTTCGCTACGCCCATCAGCCGTGCCTAGCTGCTTCATACGCGTACTTGGGTGTTCAGCAACGCCATCCTCGCCCCCAGCGACGTGGCCAGGGTCTAGTTCTGGATTGCTGAGATCTGTCCATATAGATGATATGTTCATGGCGTCGGATCTGATGCTCATCTTGAGGCAGCCGTGCATGTTGGCCGCAACCTCTAATCGAGTTCTTGCCGCGGTCGTCGCACTGCTTGCCTTGGTGTCTGCAAGCGCTAGCTTGGTGAACCTGTCGCTGATGCTCTTCAACTGCATCAACGGTGGCAGTATGATGTGAACGTCTGGCTCTCTGCAGACGGGTTCATGCAGATGCGCTACGGTATCTGGCGCAAGCACTCGCACAGGTATCTCCTGCGTGACAATGGTCTCGCGGTTCCCTCCACCAAACTCGTTGTCAAAGGTGGCATCAAATCCATCATCGTTGTTGGATGTAGCAGCAGGGAAGGCACTATACGTGTTCGAAGACGTGGTGGTGACGATGGTGAGGGCGAGCATGGGCAGGTTGTCCTTTTTGGTGAGGCGTATCTGGGCCGATGTGGCATTCAGCGCCGACTTGAGTGCGCGATTCAACGATGTGAGCGGAACTTCGAGGTTGATAACATTGTTCGCTGCTGACTGCACGCTGACAGTCTCGAAGATGGAGTCCTGCGCGGCGCATTAGCCTCCAGACGGTAAGAATGAGACAGTAGGCTTACAATGGAGAGAACGCTACATATGGTTAGAAAGGGCCCCACCAAGATACAAGACGTCTACTCACGCCCATACTTGTGTGCCCTGCTCTGGGATGATGGTGAAGCATACTTGCTCCTCGCCGAGCTTCACCCACGCGAGCGGGCCAAGCGAATTGAGCGATGCTGTGAGCTCTAGACAGTGTCAGTTGCCCTCCCATATACGAAGAACACGTGCTTACTCGTAAAGGTCGTAACATTCTGTATTGATGCCTTGAAGCGCATCTTTGCGTTGTCGTCGCACGATGCAGGTGAGATGTCACGACGCGTCGAGAAATGTGGAGGGCGGAAAGCCGCCCAAGCGAACGTCATCGTCTCTGCACTGCTCTGTCTCATTCAGCGACTTTCACCAACACCATCACTAACACTAAGTCTTCTTGATAATCATCACGAATTGTTATTCTAACATCGGACGCCTCTTGTAGAGATCAAACAGCCAGCATACATGAGGCATAGGCTGAATTTGTCTGTGTGCGATGAAGGACGGCGATGCAGCAACTTTTCAGTCTTACTTCAAAAACAGTCGATACTACAGCAAACCTCCTTCTATACTGTCTGTCTCTGCACTGAGATACTAGTGCTTGATATCGTCGTCTTTGAATACATCTGGTTGGACGTTAGCTGAGTCGAGAGAAAGAACATATATTACCAACCTGTCCACTGGTTCCTTGTATTTCGTATCTTCCTGCGCCTGAAATCGGGACGTTCACGCCGCTCTTAGTAGTCGCTGACACCGCAGTGAATGATACCGTTCCAAAGTTTGGCGTGGCTACCAGCTGACCCGGGATTACTTGGTACGCCTGGACGAACCAGTCTGCCGCCAGAGCAGTCAATGCGGATGGGTCCACACCGTTTGGAGCTGCAAGCGTTTGTGTTGTCCTCTTATTCTGAGTCTTGTTCTCGATGGTCACGGTGCCCCCAGCGGTATCCACGTTGACAGTTACAGTGATCGAGTTACCACTGGCAATAGGAACGGTCGATGTAGTATCTGTCACTGGACCGGGAAAGTACGCAGAGAAGCTTCGAAGAGTACTGTTGTAAACGATACCCCCGCCAAGAACGTTATCCTGCTCAAGTGTGTCACCAATGCCGACCCAGATCGAGAGCCTATTCGTGCCCGACAGGTTGGGCACTGTAAACTGTATACCCAATCAGTACGATCTCACATACAGCATGGGAGTCGCTCACGGTGCCAGTTACGGTGGCGAACGAGTCTCCTGCTGGTGCTTTGAGTACCGCACCACCCCGGTTCAAGTCAAAGGCGGCAGATACAGTCGACGCCCAGCACGCCAGAAGAGCAGTGATTCTCATGGTTGACTTTGGCTTATCTAGTAAAAAGAGAGAGTGTCGTGTAATAAGACGTCCGATGACTAAGAGACGCGAAGGCTTCTGAGCTCGACAAGCAGGAACAGTCAATGTTCCAGAAGGATATTTGAGATTCTGGAGCCTACAGCTGACAGCACCACATGGACTATATTGCTTTCAAGGCAGCGCACCCGGTTGATAAAGGCTCACACCTTACGAACGGATCTATTCTACCCCAATAGCCTGTTCTTTCGATAGGCCTTTCGCCCTCACAGTGTGATTACCTCCCTTTGTCATCTTTACTTACCCTAGCTGGGCATCCTGACATGGTCCAATGACAATGCGTAAATCATCTATACTATGCCAAGATATCCGTGCGAATGGCATTCGTTGATGAGGAACGGGGGCCGGACAATATAAACAAATGGGGGTATTGGTACCCCACAACTTGGCGCGACGGCAAAGTAGGATAGATTGAGGCTCGTGCAACTTTGTCTCAACGTCCAGGAATATCATCCTAGCCAAAATGCGAACCGGCCAGTCACTTTCGACTTGTCACATGATGTGGCATTGCTATAAGTGGGGCGTTATGCGTCCCGCCGCTTGTAAACACAACTGCCGACGACATGTCAAGACTTACAATATTCATCAAATTCTCGAGAGCAGCATCACTGGAGTCGTTCGAGCTCGAGGAAGTTCTTCTCCAATCACAGCAGTGTTGTCAATAATCGAATACGCCAGATCCACCAGAATGATGAAATGGTGCCAATAGCCCAAGCCTACGATGAAGTGCACGCAATGCCATCAGCAGTGCCGCAGGTGCTATGGCTACCCGACTCAATAGGAAAAGTCTACTTGAGTGGTTGATGAGCAACCCAAAATGGCAACCGAGAAACACTGATGTGGATCTTATCCATTCATGCGATGCCATCATGCATCCACATCCATCTCAAGGATCCGGAACTGCTCTAGCTTCATCCCAACGGAAAATATTGCCTAGTGCCATCTCTACCAAGACCGAGTTCTGCCTTTGCAACACAGCATACCCGCTCGGCATTACTAAAACTGATCCTGGTGGCATTATATGCATTTCTCAGGCGGCTGTATAAAACACTCTGTACTCTGAGATTAATCCTGATACCTTCACATTGCCATCCTTCCTTACGAAACACCATGATCTTCAACATGAAGACATTCATTACTGCCACTCTTGCACTTGTAGCACCTGCAATGGCGCTATTGCGCTTCCCATGCGCTCAGCTAGTCATCGACAGGCTGGATCCGCTGGTCACACCGGGTCAGGCTCCATCACCTCACCTACACCAGATCCTGGGAGGAAACTCCTTCAACGTTACCATGGACCCCAAAAAGGACATGCCAGGAGAGTCAACATGCACATCGTGCCAATTTAGCGAAGACTTTTCCGTGAGTACAACTCCTTACACATAAACATAGCCGCCGAATACCAACAACACTACAGAACTACTGGACAGCAGTACTCTACTTCAAAGCCCGAAATGGCACATACAAGCGCGTCCCTCAGATCCCCAACTCGGGTTTCAACGGCGTAAACGGAGGCATGACAGTGTACTACATGCAAGATGGTCTCTACAACTTCCAGCAAACCTCAAAGGTCCAGGCTTTCCAGCCAGGTTTCCGCATGTTCATCGGCGACGTCAACGCCCGCACCAAAGACGAAGCCGAACGTTTCCGCCAACTAACCTTTACCTGCTTGAACGATATCAACACGCGTGATCCGCAGACCCTCGACTTTCCTACCCAACCATGCAAGACGGGTATCATGACTGCTGTTCGTTTTCCTACGTACGTCTTTCCCTATCCATATATCAACCGTTTTCATACCCTCTAACACCCACCCAGCTGCTGGGACGGAGTCAACCTCGACTCCCCAGACCACATGGCCCATATGTCCTACCCCGAATACGGCTCCTTTGAATCCGGCGGCCCCTGCCCTGCCAGCCACCCCGTACGCATGGGCCAGCTCTTCTACGAAGTCATCTGGGACACTAGCAAGTTCAACAACAAGGCTGATTGGCCCGAAGACGGTAGTCAGCCGTTTGTATGGAGTTTCGGTGATGGGTAAGCCTTCCTTCCTTCGCTCTACGTCCGCTACAACGGATACGAGATGATGCGGTGACTGATGTTCAAAACCCTTGCGTGACAGAACGGGTTATGCGAACCATGGTGATTACATGTTTGGCTGGCAAGACGACGCGCTTCAACGCGCTCTTGACTCGCCTTGCTACCAGAATTGTCCCACGCTCAGGACGCAAAATACTGCTGCCATGAATAAGTGTACTGTTCCGCGGGTTGTGAAAGAAGAAATCGACGCCTGGGTTAGTGAGTTACCTGGTGGCCACCAGGCACAATATGTGAAGAAACGATGGGCTGAGTGAATTCAATGCTTGTGCACGAGTGAAACATCATGGAGGGATTTTAGATAAGAGTAGGAAATTATGACTATGGACTATAAAGTCTCTATCTGAGTTGAGTAACGATAGGCTATGATGCTCTTTTCGTATTCTGCCTTGGTAGTGATATAAGGTATGCTGTGATAGGAAAGAAATTGTGATGATGATAATGGTATATGACTCCGGCCGCGGTTTGCAACGAAAATGGTCTGCAAAGAACCGCTAATGACGAAAGGAAAAATCCGAAATGATGTGACATTTCATGCGCGCGCTATCCACTCTCCAGAGTTTAGTCGCGAGTGAGACCTTTGAGCGCCAAGCTCGTTCTTATGGAGCCCACATTTAGCGCTTCCGCGTATGCGGATCACAGTGATCTCGCTCGAATCTGCTTCCATCTGGAGACTGGCATCATCTGCATCACCATTTGTGTTGGTTTTCCTCACTCTTGGCGCTGGACATGTGCACATATCGCCAGCGCCATCCTCCACATCTTCATCGCTTTCCAGGAAAATGGTAGGCGCGACACTACTTCCCCCATCTTCGCTCTTCTCTTCAAATTGGCTTAGCTCTTTATCCCAGATCCCATGGCTGCTGTGTCTCTTCAAGCCCAAGCTCTTCACAATCTCCTCAAGTTCAACTGCACTCACCCTGACTCTTCCGCTCTTTTCTTTCTCGAAATCGGCATCGAAATCCTTGTGCGTGGAGTATCCGCTGATTTGTGACCAGTCACTCACTCTACGCGTACTAATGGTCGACGCAGAGAATCGCGATGATGGTCCTGCCTTCGTTGTCCTACCAGGAGGGCTAGATCGGGTCGAGGGAGCTTCAATGTCGAAGTCGAGATTGGATTCATCGTCGTGGAAGCGCGCTATACTGTTGTTGCTATGTTGACAGTGAGAAGGGAAGTAGGCGGTGTCGGGCCGGTAGATGACTGTTTGACCTGAATAACGGGAATTGTAGGAGCTGTCTTCTTTAGGTATGTGTGGCTCCGAGTAGCTGGGAATGACCTCGTCGACATCGCCGTGCATTATATGAACGGTACTACCGGCTACGGGGCCAGAGATAGCGGTCAAGCGTGGGGCGTTACGGCAAGCGCTGTTGGGACTGCGGATTGCTTTGCCGAGAGGTAGTAAGGTACTGAGATTAACGGCTATCATTCCCGTTAGGAATTCGCAAATACCCCATGTGGTGAATGTCAAGTCGAAGTTGTCCCTGTAGCCGATTTCGGCCCAAGACGTGGAAACCATCCAGGATCTGATGATGGCTGAAGCGCAGGCACTGCGAAACTATTAGCGACAGAAGCTTCGATAGGAAAAGATTTCATGGACTGGGGTAACTTACAACAGCCCTAATGATACCACCGCAAGAAGATGTAGTGTAGCTCCGAGCTTGAGCGAGGAGTCAATGGCGATAGGGACTGTGAACAGAACCAATAGAAGACTGGATGCAGCGTTGATGGCTAGATGACTCGGTCAGAACGGTTTCTTGGATCCAAAGACTGTGCTACTTACGGTAATTCGCAAGAGCCCAGTGCTTAGACTCGCTTTGCGACATGCACAATGCGTTGTCATCATGTGAAAGATCCCAGGCCGCCACGAGAGGAACACATTGAGCGAGGATTGATATGAACCACTCAATTGTGTGCCAGAAGACCAGTACTACATGCGTTAGCTTTGACGTTAGAGTATTTTTTACTGGAGACTTACGCATAAGTCCAACCAGAACGATAGCGCGTGCCATCAGTAAGAATGAACGACTTCTGGCATCGGCTAGAGGTAAAAGAGTGAAAGTAGCTGATATTTTAATGGCACCAAGCCCGATGGTGATGAGCGAGTTCAAGGCCCACATCCACGGGCCCATCTGAACTGTCTTGCCGACCGGCAAGGCATAGCCATTTTCCTGCTGCCCGATACCAAGCTCTACGACTCCAGTGAATGTGATGAAGATTCCTATTGTGCATATCTAGTTTGCGCATTAGTTGATATAGAACATTTCCCTCCATTGTCTTGAACATACAGCGGCCAGTACCATCAGTCCATCGTCGATGGCGAAGGAGCGAAGGAGCTTTCCGCGAGTGAAGGCTCTTAGTGAGTAAATCAACAGCGCGGTTAAGGCCAGCGTGACGACAATGGCAAGATGAAGGGGCCCCTTGTCGGGGACTAGCCAAGGCAGAGGAGTTTCTGGGGGAGAGACCGCGCTGGCATTGACATCCATTGTGTGAGGTGACGGTAATGGCGTCCAGTTTCCTCCGCGAATTCATGCAGAGTCGTCGACCAAACCAAGGTGAGGTGGTTGAAACGAGTGAATGTCTAGTGAGAAGTACACGGGTGAAACGAACGTATGGGCAGGAAGAAAAGAGCGTGGTCGAAAGGAAATAGAGGGGACCGGGATGTTTAGAGGAGAGTGTCTTGTACGACGAATTGAACATGGCGTTTCAGCCCGGGGTAGAACCGCAGACACAGGCGCATGGTTCACGGCTCCTCGCCGACGTCGCTATAGAGATAGCAAAGCTGCATGTGCGTAGCGGGGAGCCAACCGTCGAGTTGTCATAGCCTGTAAGGTACGCGAGCGGGGGTGATTTTGTTTTCCCGTTGGGCTAGTCCTTCCTCTGCAGGGATTAGTGTCTTCCACGGTACAGCATTGTCGCTCCGGTGATGCTATCGGCCGCCTGGGACTAAAATTATCAGGTACCGCTTCGCACGGCTGCAGTAAGCGACTGCTTTTCTTAAAGCTAATCTTCTGTATCAGGGGCCATTTCAGGGCTCATAGAGGTCTCTCAGGGTCAAGACGGTGAGCGTGCCTACCCGCACGCCAGCTTACTTGCTCGCAAATTCGCACCACGTATATCCAGAAACATTCAGATGCTCTGCAGATGCGGTGTCGTCACGATGAGAGGCTGCAGTTATCCGGACAAGGCAGATGATTTTCTGTCTCCACACCATGCAGCCCCGACCTTCTCAGTAGAGATTGTGGCTTGAATTTCAAGCAGTAGCAGTGCAGCAATGCAGTGCAGCCCAGAAAGAACATTAAGAAAAAGCAGATCCTAAAGTCTAATATTGGTCAGGGATGAATTTGTGTTATGGGTCCGTGTGGATGGGTGGAGTATAGTGCATCTTTTCTTGCATGCGACTGGTTGACCGTGTTGTTGCTTTTGCTCGTGATCTTCAGATTGACGAACGGGTATTGCGAATCCCAGCGCCACAACGATATGCGAGATGCAGGAGATCTGTTGGAAGGAGAAACCATCGATGGAAGACCCGACGCGGGCTGAATTGCGGAGGCTGCACCGGGGCACGGGAGGAATCGCATAACGACACCGATGCCGTCGATACGGGACAAACTCATGGCTTACTGATCACATAGGCGTCGACCATGCGTGGATGGTCATCGACGAGATGAAACGCGTTGTAAAAAAAAAGCATGTGTATGTTGGAGTGCGCCGCATCAATGGAGTCGAGGAGGATTGTGGCTCAAGCTTTGCCTATTCATGGAAATGATCAGGATGTTAGCGGCGCGGAAGTCACAGGTTGCAGGCCTTGGCACGTTAGCTCGGTTCAGCAACTGGTATCCAATACCCTGAACCCGTCCCTTCCAACGCCGGTGTATGCGCACAGTACAGCGTCTGCCGCAACCCATCTCAAATGTCTCCTTCCGGTCCCGCGAATGACAAAAATCTGGTTTGACCGACTACACTGCCTGACGGAGCCTGACGATTGCCACGACTAAATATAACCGAGGTGTGTTAGGACTTTTGAGGGACGCACCAAGTCCTTCACATCTACCGCACAGACGCTCGATCTTCACCTTAGAATACACTGGAGAGCGTATACTTGGGTTTGATGCGACTTCCGTGATGTGACCGTGGAGAAACACTCCGGTCGTACAAAATCCGAGAAATTAGGCGCGGTATGTACAGAGCCGCGACATGCGCTTTGTCCGGTCAGGGTCGTAAAGATTGAGGTACAAGGGTAAACACGTCAGCCTGGAGTGTTGACAAACTGGAGAGAGCGATGTTCTTTACCACTGTTCGTTATTACTATTCGGATTTGACGTGTACGATTCACACTACTCAGCACACTAGAGCGTCTACTACGATTGCCGCTACTGTTGCCATATTTCCAGCGGCTAGCCAAGACTTTCGGGCGCCGGCAATCTGCCACGGGGCATCTTCTTCAGGTTCTCGATTACCCTTAGCCACACGATCGGACGCAACACATAGACTTGAAAGATTCGCGCCCACCTACTAGAAGACAAGGCGAGAGTACCTTGCGATCCCCGGAGTGGTGTTCGGGCGACAGACCTCTCTTATTCGATTGGTATGCCAGTTGGACCTTAGGTACCGAGAGTAGAGGGGACAATACCTGAAGAAAGTATCCGGGGTACGTTGCATTTTATTCGAAAAAGAGTGTGAGAAGCTTGGTTGACTTCGGTACGGGAGCTTCTCAACTCCTACGCATGGAGAGGAAGAAATATCAGCAACGGATGCCAACGACAACCAGAACGAAGTCCGAATCTGGAAAAAATTACAGATACATGCAAGCAAAGCTGTTTTCAGATGCGCTATGGTAATTAGTGCACATGATGTTCCTGGTTGAGCCGGCCGACATGCTAGCCCCACCACCGCGTCCCTCACTAGCAAAAAATTCTGCGAACGCTGCCCCACCATATCGCCTTTTGTATTCCATCAAGCCTCAAATACCACTAAATATTGTGTATATAATAGGTCTGAGTTGTGATTTTCCCATCATCACCAAGCAAGTATTGGCCTAATGGCCCAATGGCAAGGCGCTTGACTACGACTTAGTTCTATATCAAGAGATTCCAGGTTGTAAGTAGCACGCAGTTGCCTCCAATTCGAATCCCATCTAACTCTCTCCAGCGACCCCTGGTTAGGTCATATCATTACCAGCTTTCTTAGCATTTTTCGCATCGGTGGTTTAGTGGTAAAATTAGCCGTTGCCATCCCTCACAGGACAGTTTCGGCTAGCCCCGGGTTCGGTCAGTTTCTCTCTACAACATTATTCAACTCACAATTCTAACAAATTTCTAGATTCCCGGCCGATGCACATTACCTTTTTGCAGATTTTTCTAGACTAGATAGTCTTGTAATAATTAGGTTAAGGGAGTAGATAAGGAGCGTGTTTTTGAAGTTTGACTAGACGGGAATGCTAAACAGTTTAACCTTAGAACACTACACCCGTATATGTTAAGAACTTGTGTTAGAGCCTGCTAAATTGCTTTATAGAAGCTTGTTAGAAAAGACAAGGTTTTCTGCTAGTCTATGCACCTTTTTTTTTTGCGATAACATTTATCGCTTTAAAGATTACGTATTGCCAGTCTTACACTTAGGTTAATATTGTGAGCATGTAATTACTACTCTTGCAATATATATTAACGCCGTGTAAATGTTTTACTATAGCACGCTAACTGTCTTCCGAGGGAAAATCTCTAAAGGTTAATAGTGCATAATCTCTGAGTGCTTACGATTGCGAAAGAGTTTGCTCTAAGACCAAGCACAGAACGTGTGCGAAACAGATAGATGATGACAGTTAAGAATGTAGATAAAGCCTTTTTCCTTTTGTTTCCGAACCGTGTAAATGGTACACAATAACTGAAATGAGGGAGACGGCCATTTGCTCTTGCAGTCGCTACGCGATTGAGTCGAGAAGTTGCGAGTATCCTTAGTACATGCATCCCAAATTCTTCTCACCTCGATCACGGCCACGTCTTCAAGCTAAGCCATGTCTGAAAAGAGCGTTCACGCAAACCAGCAACGGCGAAGAAAACCAATCAAGTATGTAACAGCCAACTGAAGGCTTCCTCCCAACTAATTATGCAAGATGCTACAAAACTTGGATTTCACGAAACCACTGAAAACAGTCAACAACAACGTCAAAGACGATGACGAACTCATATCCCACAAGACACCTACCTATATCAACACCGGTCAAACGAAAACCCTTAGGGAAAGTATTGCCGCAGCGATCTCGACCATCCAGCAGCCCATCGCGAATGGTAGATACCAGCTGAAGCAGGAAGTCAAGCGGTCGACATCTAGGGAGCTTCTAAAAATCGAGGACCTCAAGATTTACTGGAGCGCATGCGCTGCATACAAGATGAGGTTGGAACGGGGCTGGAGCAAGGAGCGACTTCTAGCGTTAGTTGAGGAATGGAAAGTTGTCGAGGCAAACTCTGGGCGCAGGTGAGGTGCTCGCTTTGAAGGGTATTGCTCGAAGAGAAACGAGTTTGTAAAGTGGGAAATGGGAACAAAGAGTTGGTGCAGACTTCGGGCACATAAATGATGACGTTAATTCGAGTTCAGACTGTCGGTACTCCGTTGCGGTGTTAAGAAGAACTTGGGGTCCTGCTCTACCTTCTATACGCGCTTCCTCGAGACCGAGTCAGGCGCCGAGGACGCGCAGTGGCTTCTGGGTCAAGTTTAAGAAGTAGCCAAGAAGTCTAGAAAGAAGGGCATTATTGCCGAAGCCTTTGCCTACGCACGATGGCCACAGAATTCTGTCGTCGCATGGATTAAAAGAGTAACAGGGCTGTGGTTGTGGGTGCTCACCCGGGCTCCATCAACGGAGTTGATCGAATGAATGGTCGTACGCCAGGTGTTGATGATGATGGTAGCGGATCGTTGCTAATCCTAGAACCCCTCCGCATGTTGTTGAGAGACAAAGATTTCGGCCTCAGCAAGCTATAAAACACTATCGAGTTCCACTGGTACGCGGCAGATGGGGCGGACTGCATGGTCGACATCTCCACGCAGTACGCTGATGCCTCCAGGGATATCCAGGCCATATTTGAGCAGGATATGGTCGGATACAAAAACGCTACTCTTGACGCTGGAAAGCATGAGAGCTTCAGTCTTATCACCAACTGTACGGATTTGTCTCTTAATGAACATATCACTCGTGCTATTAAGCAGGTAAGCCCTAACCAATCTGGATATGGATCAGTAGATCTAACTCCCACATAGTACACCGACTTTATATACGTAAAAAGCACATGCGGCTATGCGTTTTCCGAATAGTGCTCCGCGATGAGAAGTGGATTTGCTGCATCATTCGTGTTGGAGTCCGCTTGTGAGCACCGAAGCTCTCATATTCACACAGCCAACGATATGATGGAACATATAAATTCCGACCATATACTTCAGCATAGTTAGCTCGTCTTGGGTCACATATCTCAGCTTGGGTTTAGTAAGTATAGTTTGTAGGTAGCATCAGCAATGCATTAGTACGCTTTGATCATGGCGTAATTGAAGAGATGAGATGAGACGTTTGAGAAGCACTAGATGATACGAGTAATTGTCGTGCCTGCTCCCTACATCCGCTTGAAGAGCCAAAAAAAATAGTAGCTTCATCGTATAGCCTGCGTCTTACATCCTCCTGATGAAACATAGGCAGTACTGTAACCGTATAGCCAGTTTCTCTTCAGTGTGCCATCTTGTCATTTTCTATCCTTGCTTCCGGCGTTGAAGGAGGCTAAAACGCAAGAGAGTCGTAGAGCTTTTGTATGCCAAATTCTATAGGTTGATTCCATCCCACATCGTTGTCCATCTTTTGTAGCCAGTATGCTGATGTAGCGTCCTGTTCCAGAACCTGTGGGAGTATTCAAGGAAGGTAGATTGAATATAAATAAGTACACACTTGACCAGGTCTTTAGATCAATGGATCAGTTCATAGTTTCGACAGAACCTTGCCACAAATCTTGAAGCGTATCTCGATCATCTCTCTCGCCACGTCCACAGCAGCAGCCACATGCTCGTTCTTGATGGACAATTCAGATTCGAAGCCGAAAAACTCTTCGAGGGACTTCAGCGCCTCGTTCATCTTTTCTTTATTGTTGGAGTCGAAGATCTGCTTGTATTAGTATAGCAGCCTGATTGCACACCATAGTTGAATGACAAATTCGGAAGCTTGGAAGCGGTCCTTTATCTGGTTGAGGGCAGTTGCAGGCTCCCAATCTCCAGATACATATTTAGGCTCGCGGGCGCGGTTGAAGAGGACGATATTTCCGTGGATTGAACAGCAGTCGTTGTCTTCCAACCAATCGGTAAGACAGCTGGCGTGGTAGGCTCCACAACAAGCGTGCGAACCGCTATTTATGCGACTAACCTTATCTTGTGCTAGAATAGCTATATCAGCACTCAAAAGCGGGAAGAGGGTCATTCTTGGTCCTTACACGAGACAATTGCGTTGCATATATCATACACAATACCTCTCACTATGCATTTATCGAGGAATACTTTGTGGTCCATCAATGGCGCGCTCATGGTTGTTGTGCTGGCGAGTTCAGAAGGTGTAAAGGAGAAGGTTGACAATAAACAAACGTTGTTTGTATCCAGAAATTCTTGACAAATGCAATATCGGATGCAGCTTTGGTGGTGCGGGACGAGTACTTGGCCTGGGTGGTGGTAAACAAAGGAGGCCAGCGAATACCATTGGAGTAAGTGTGCCATTGCTGCAGCCCGCTGTCTAATGATCGTGGGCTCTAACTATTGTCCATTGCCTTAGCCGCATCGACTACTATGGGGTAACATTTGACCACCTCGTCCCAGCTGATGATCCAAACCCAGAGGTACTCGTGATCAACATAATTGAAGTGGACAGTGGCGGTGGAGCCTACGCAGACGGAGGAATATACGCGAATGAAGTCCTTTTTATTCTTAGTTAATCCAAGAGAATACACAGGGAAGAAAGTACTCGCTGTGCCAAGATGTTGTCAGCATAAGAAAGGAACGCAGGATCGCAAGCGAATAAATAGCGAAGTAGCCGAGAGAGATAGCAAGACTCGGAGACATTCGCAGCATAATGGCAGTTACGATGATAGCGGGCACTACGGTGGTGGCATTTGATAATCAGTCCAACCTCCACCCCGACCTTGACTTTCGAACGACCAATGGAGCATATATCCTTATGAATTTTTTCTCTAGTGGCAAGCTATTACTTGCCATGATCGTCCGGACTGGATGGCAATGCAAAGATACATCATTGCCGGTAACAGGGGACGGCAGCAGTCCTAGATAACGTGTGCCCTGCCTAGCATAGCCACTATTGCATCTCTGCTGCCGGTACACAGCCTTTATAGAATTCTTTGCTCTCCAAAACAAAGTCTTCAGTCCACTGAAACCATGTAGAATGTGTGTCATGCGCATCCTCGATCTCTCGGGCACGGGGAGTCATTTTCTGTACTGATGGAGATCAAAACACGTCCATCTCCTGGGTGACGCGCTTCCCGAACCAGTCGACGAGTTCATCCCCACCACTCTCGTTCTTGCCGCTGAAGAAGTCTGTCATGCGCATGTCGTTGCCATCGTCTTGCACAGGCCAGTCGATAGTGACATCCGCTTTCTTCCCTTCTAGTAGCTCTTTCGCGGTTCCCCACGAAAAGCGAGTCTCGCTACCCCAGCCAAAGAGAGGGTCCATGTTCTGCTTCAGCCACGTCGTTGTCCGCGCGTCAGATGGGTACCCAGATCCCCAAGCCACGTTGACTTCGGCGTCTTCGTTCGCTTCGGTGTTACGACTTTGGTAGGGCTCGTAACAGACATCTAGGGCCGCGTCTCGGGTAACTTTGGCGCATACTGATGCGGCACTAACGACGGGGTATAGACTATCGGCTTTCTTCGCGACTGTGATTCGTATGGTAGGCCAAATCCTCTCCAGCCTTTTCTGATAGATTTCTGGTTTGCCAATTGTGTCGATATAGATCTCCTTGACATTGACTCCTTGTGCCAACACTTCTTTGATCAGATCGATGGTCGCGTCCATAGCTTGTGCATTGAGATTGTATACATTCGGGGACAGCATGTGCGCTGAAATATCTTGAGCTGACAGTAAGCGTGTTGCCCATCCACCAGCTTCGTAGAGATCTGAGCCGTTGGTGCAGAGCTTGCGCATCAGGTTCGAGCGGACTTGGGGAGTTAGAACTTTGGAGTCGTCGAAGTGATGCGTTTCGGCGAGGAGGGAGTGGTGCAGTTCGACTGGCAGATAAAACAGAGCATATACCATGGGGCCTATGCATGTCAGTGACTGGGAGGACTGTCGTACGAACAAAGTGTACCTAAAACAGGGCCTCGTCCTGCTTCATCAACACCTAGTACGACTTCTCCAGACATGTCGTCTGCGATCTGCTTCGGTATCGGCGAGAAATGCGAATATGATTTCCCACCAAGAATGTCTGGCTTGGATATTGAAGGCGCCATGAAGACATTTGAAGGTGGTGTTTCCAGTTCAATATCTTGGGTACCCATCTGAACATCTTCTTGTAATTCTGCCATTTTTACGGGTGTATAGATTCGGTAGCTATGATCGTAAGCGCGATGTCTTCTGTGTCGTTGCAGGGTAATCGACTGAGAGAGACGCGACGCGTTCTTCGGCGGTTTGGACGCGAGCCCCCGAGGCGCTAGCGACGAGAATGGTACCGAAGTACGGCAGAGCCCACCCACACCTTATGCGTACACGGCACATTGCATACAGTTTTCGACACTTTTGCCCGAAACCTACTACAAAGGGTAGGTTCGCGCCGGCAAGTCATGCTCGTGCTACCACACAAAGTGTCTCGCTACACGAGTCTCGCCGAAGCCAGTGGTTTTTTTTTGCCGGGGGTGGTCGTATGGACTTGAGGCTTTATGGTGGGATGGTGGTACACAGCACTGTGACTACGATTACGAAACTATGACATACGAGATCTTATCGTGCTTATTTCACGCTGCTGTAGATAGACTTGCCCACATTAGTCCGAACACTCTCTTGTACCCAATTCGGTAATCCCCTCAGCAAACTGGCCCTGCTCGCATTGCTAGGCAAGATGACTTGTCCGCCACTGCAGCTCATGATTCTCCCAACAATCGCATCTGCAACGGCGGTCGGCTCGATGATGATTGATCCTCGCTTCTTGAGCTCTTCTTGGACAGGTGCGATTAGAGGTGTGCGGACCCAGTTGGGATGTACGGATGTTGTCAGTACGTTTGGGCTGTTGTAGTGGAGCTTGAGCTCCTGATTGAGCGCTATTATGAATCAGCATGTCGCATGCAAGAAGAAAAGCAAAACGTGATACCTTCATGGAAGCTAAGTATGGCCGCCTTAGTCGCGCAGTAATCCGCCATACCAGCCACGCCAATAAAGCTCGCAGTACTTGCAACCGTCACAATGTGGCCTTTGTTATGCCGAAGCATATCTGGCAGGAACGCTTTGGTGGTGTACCAGTTGCTGAGCACGTTTACATCGAAGATGTTCCGAAGATACAGGTCGGATGTGGTAAGGATGGTGTGGGACGCCAGGATGCCGGCATTGTTAATGAGGATAGTCGGTGCACCCATCGTTTCGTTGATTTTTTCGGCGACTGAGTAGACTTCAGATGGGTCCGTAACGTCGCATTTGAAGAACTTCAGACCAGCGTCTGTCATGCTGGTTAGTGCCAAGTGACGGCTAGCACAGTGAGTGTTGGTCCGTCTTACAGGCCTGCAAAGTCGGAGGCAGTTGCTGGATGTCTAGCACTGCTACCCGTATACCCTTGGTGATCAATCTCTTGACCACCAGCTCCCCAATCCCGCTGCAGCCTCCTGTGATGACGGCCACCTCTCGGCTCCAAATCCACCTTGCCTTCTCACTTCGCAACCTGCCAGCATTTAGTGCGATGTGGTTAAGCTGCTTGTTGGCGACTCGTGCTATCCCAGCTATCAGACACCACTTCAAGGCCTTCAGAACCCGTGCATATTTGTGAGGGTCCCGAAGAGCAGCGATCCGGCTTGTAAGTTGGCTACGAAGCCGTACAGGTCCTTTCGTTAACGCCCACAGTAGAGCTGCCGTGATTAGAGGATTGAATGCGACATGACCAGCAGAAGTAATGATGATGTTGAAAACGCGGTGCAAGATCTTCGACATGTCTCTGGTCGCATCTGGGGGATGCAAGTGGAACTAGGATGCGGAACTCGAGCAATTTGACAAGAACGTCACTTCTGCATGTTTACTTGGTGAGTATAGCGCGCTGCGGGTCCGTTCGCATCAAAAGAGGGGGACTGGGCGACGCCAATACTGTCTGGCTTCTAGTTCGTCCTCCAAAATGCTGAGGCTATTCTACATAGTATAGTTGCCTCTCGGGTGCAAAGGCCCCGATGGCTTGCGACCAAGGCCTGATTGGCTAGTGCAGCGCACGTGTTGCCCGGGCAGCTTCCTGCTACGAGCAGCGAGGAACTTTATGGGGGACGTCGCAATAGAAGCTGGCCAGCCGTAAACCACTCGCGCTCGCTATCTTCGCATGCGTTGCTTTCATCCCGATTCCCGACGATGGTTACTTACATAGTACACGAGCACCGCTCTGGCCTGCCTTTAGCCGGTCCTACCGAGTCCACCTCCACCCTGCATCCCCTATCCCCTGCTGATTGGCAGCTGCAAGGCGCGTGCGGGGAAATGCGAAATGCCTGGTTCTCGATTCTGATTCTGAAACGAGAGCGGTCAGGCCCTACCCACCTAACCACAGGGGCTCCAGAGTCGATTGGAAAACGGAAAACGAGGCGCCTCATTTGAGGTCATCGTCCTTGTCGGAAAGAGAAGCATATATGGCGAGGACAGAAGAGCAAACAAACTCCACAGATGCCGGCTGATGATGCCTCTCGACCAGAAGCATGGGCGTCTCCCAGGGGCACGTAGCAGCGCAGGCGTGGCAGAGTCCAATTCATGCTTCCACTTCTGCACGACATCTCTACTGTAATGGCGCGGCATGCGTCGGTGTTTGAGACGATGGCTGCCCCGCCAGTCCTTCGGCCGTGGAAGCTATTACACTGCCCCTCCTTGTACTGCATTGCGGTACTACCAACCAGCTGCTGCAACCTTGACTGGTTGGACGATTCTCTGGGCGAGGAGCTGCCGGATGACGTGAGGGAGGGCGTTGCGCACCGCCCGCCGGCATCTCCATCCCACTCCAGGGGCCTGGAAGGCTGTAGAGAAGCATTCAGAACCACGTTTGCCGCGCATGTCGAGTCAGAGCGGGTCGTATTATATGACGGAAAGGCTGTGTGACAGCTGCGCGGAACTGTACGAAAGGCTTGGGCGACACGCACAAGGTGGTTGTTATACACGGTTAGCTGTTTATGACTACAACACATCCTCAATCCTCGCGACGCCATTCGCCTCTGAGTGCTAGGTGCTTTTCTAGAGTAGCTGTCCATGTACAGGAGAAGGCTTGCGGGAGAACAGGAGGGTCCAGAACCTCCATTGGGCACAGTACGCGACAAGCAGGTGCGCAATACTGTGTGCGGAATCCCACGCAGCACTAGTTGAGCGCCACATGGTCCCCTGATCAGTCATGGACCCTGAGCTCTCGAGTCCAACGCTCCACTCCCGCTTCCTCTGTAGACTTGCTCTTTCGGCGCCTGAAGTTTGAACTGTTGGCCAACACTTCCAGCCTCTCTCAGACTGTCCTTACCCACGACTCGTGCTGTGCATAGGCCGTCAAGTGCGCGCTGCTGCGACCCGCTCCACCAGCGACTTGCGTTCCTGCCTACGTACCGAGCCTCCAACAACGATTCCGTCCCAACTCTGTACGACCGAGAACAGTGAGCAGCGAGGGTAGTAAGGGCATTTGCCCCGTGTACGAATTATCTGTATGTAACTGCGCTTTCAATGTGCTGCGACCAGTGGCTGCGGCTCTCATGTGAACTTCACACCGCCCGCCCATCTCCCCTCCCCACACCAGTTCCCGGGGCAATTGCGCTGACTTGACTGCCAGTGTATTTCTAGTATTCTACTTGGTATGGCCTACAAAGGCATGGGAGGAGGCAACGGCCTCAGATCTCCTCGCGAAGAATCGTCGTTCCTTTCCCTGAATCGCGCCGCTCAGAACGGCGATGGCCGCGCGACCCTGCAGCGGCGCTTCACGACCAACAACATTCCAACCATGAGCACACCATTGTCGCCAATTGGTCAACAACGCAGACAGGCGGCTGAGCCGGCCGAATTTACTACAGCGGTATGTGGCCACTCTCGTACAAGTAAGAGGCGGATATCAGGTGCTGGCGCTCCGCGGCGCTTTGCATCTTGGTACTCAACAACTGTCACAGCCATGTCGGATAGAGTTGAAATGGAATCCTATAGCTCCGCTGGTATTTTGGCGCTGCTGTCCGTCAGCTGTATATATACATCCGCGGTGAACAAGAGTTATTGGGCTAACGACTAATGCCACAGACGTACCACAAGCTTCAAGTTGTAAGTCTACTTCACTGCGTCTTTTAACGCCTCTCACTCGCTGCCCCTCATTTCCTATCAAAAGTAAGATTGCAGTCGCCAAGCTTGCTTCGGGTGACGCGCAGATCGATCAACAACTGTCTCTTGCCTTTGTCCCTCCTACACCACAACAAAAGCCCGTCATCTCTGCAAACACAAACATTGCCATTACCACGCCTGTACATTTCCCTGTCTCGATTTTGAGACTCTTATCCCTTATCTACATTCCCATCTTTTTTTCCATTTGCACTCATCTTGCGTCACGAGCGACGTTGTTGCCTCGCGACAAACCCACTTGCCGGTCCGCGTGATCAGCTGACAGCTTGCTAGCTTGAGAGAAAAAGGATTGAACACGAGTACCTGAAAGAAGCGAAACGGCGCTTCGACGCAGAGATGGAGCTCCTCAACTTGCAAGCCCAGCACGGCGAGACTGACATCAACCGATTCTCGACCGATGCCCATCACGGCGGACCTGCGCATAGCCAGCCCACAACACCACCTGAGTACAACGAGGGTAAAGGCTTCCCATCTGCACTATCGCGTCCGAACCGTTTCAGCATGTCCAGTATCAACCCGGGTATCACTACACGTGGTAGCCGCGCCAACTCTCAAGTCACTTCTCCTCCTGCCAACTTCCAGGGCGACGGCAATCTGCCTTCGCACTCGATGCCAGGATCTCGTCGCAATTCTGATGAGGATCACGACGACTTCGAGAATGACGACTTTACTCCTCTAAGTCCAGCCGCTCGCAAGTAAGTTGACCCGCAACAACTTCACCTCATGCAGAGCTAACTAAGACAGGAACAACCGCATGTCGATGCCCGTTACCAGGATGGACTACGGCAACCGTAGGGACCTCCCAGATGTGACTTCTCTTCTAGGTCACATCGACACCGCTGGCTTCCTGTTTGGTGACGACGCTGCTGCTTCGCAAGATCATAAGGCGTTCCTTCAAATGGGCAACACAAAGGATGACTTTCCAGTCCTGGTCCGCCGCGATGGTGCTGGTAATGGCACACAACTCTCCGCCTCTTCCGCTGCACTTGATTTGGCCCTCTCACAATCCCCTGGCCCATATGCTCAATCCACTGGTTGGAACGGATACCGTCACCGTCAGGCTCAACAGTCCCTTCCTGCTAACACTTTCCGTAAAGCCTCTCAGATGGACGATTATGAGTCCGGCCGCGCCAACGGCAATGTCGAGAATACGCCCAAGAACAATCGTCGTTCGGTCGAATTCAACTTCAGCCCCAAGAACAACGAATCAAAGCACTCTAGCTTCGCCGGCCCAACCAACGGCATACCGAAGTTGACCCAGTCCTATTCTACAAACGATGTTCCGACCCTCAAGAACGGAGTGAATGGTGCCAATAGTATCGGTTTCACGCACACTCAGCAATTCCACAACCACAACGCTAGTCTTGGTCGTATTCCGTCGAACGTTTTGTCCAACCGTAATAGCCGGGACCTGTCGCTCGGTAATCGCGAGTCTGAGTACCGTTCTCCGCAGACAGGCTTGCACGCGAGCGCTGCGCCCTTTGGTCCTGCCATGACTGCAGCTGGTAACGGTGGGATCCCGTCAACTGTTGGTTCACCAGCAATGTCGCAGTACTCTAGTGTCTCAGCTGCAAACCCTGGTTATTATGGATATGGCATGAATATGCTCAACGGCGCCATGAATGGTCTCAACCTTGGCCCTGGAGGTGGTCCCGGACCCCAGTTCGGTGGACCTTCTGCTTACGCTCCCAACGGCATGTACGGTAGCGGACCGCTGCAGTACAACCCATACGCTACCTACGGACCAGGTGGTCGCGTGCAAGACAGCCAGGCTCGCGTCATCCAGAGCCGTCGTTTGCAGAACGATGCCAACAAGTTCATGAACTACGACCTGAAGACCATGCCCCGTCACGAGATGTACAGTTTGTGCAAGGACCAGCATGGCTGCCGATTCCTGCAGAAGAAGTTGGAGGAGCGCAACGCGGAGAACATCCAAATCATCTTCGATGAGACTGCTCCTCACGTTGTTGAGCTCATGACCGATCCCTTCGGCAACTACCTCTGCCAGAAGTTGTTGGAGTACTGCAATGACGAGCAGCGCAACACTCTTGTTCGCAACGCTTCACCTGCTATGGTCCAGATTGCATTTAACCAGCACGGCACTCGCGCCTTGCAGAAGATGATTGAGTTCATCTCTACCGACGATCAGGTTTGCGACGACCCTCCAAGTTCCCCAGCTTCCGAGCTAATCCTCTCTCAGACCCAGATGATCATTCGAGCATTGTCAGGACAAGTTGTGGATCTCATCCAGGATCTGAACGGCAACCACGTCATTCAAAAGTGCTTGAACCACCTCAAGTCTGTGGAGGCTCAGTTCATCTTCGATGCTGTAGGCGAGAACTGCATTACTGTCGGCACCCACCGTCATGGTTGCTGTGTTCTTCAGCGCTGCATTGACCACGCTGTCGGCTTCCAGAAGGTCGACCTTATCCGCAAGATCACAGCCCACAGCTTCCACCTAGTGCAGGATCCGTTCGGCAACTACGTTGTTCAGTACATCCTCGATCTCAACGATGCTGCCTTTACAACGCCCATGTGCCAGGGCTTCCAGGGCAAGATTTGCGAATTGTCCAAGCAGAAGTTCAGCTCCAACGTGATTGAGAAGTGCATCCGCTGCGCCGAACCACACGTCAAGGGCATGATGATTGAGGAGTTGCTCGACGTGGAGCAGCTTGAGCAGCTTATGCGCGACTCATACGGTAATTATGTTATTCAGACCGCACTCGAGTTCGCTCCCGCCGAGCTGTGCGTGCACCTCATTGAGGCTATGCGCCCGATCCTGCCCTCCATCCGCCAGACTCCATATGGTCGTCGCATTATGAGCAAGGTCGGGGAGCGCGAGAGCCGTCTTGCCGCGTACACTGGCGGCCGCACCTCTTCCGGTCAAGCTTCTCCTGGTGCTACCCAAGGCTCCGAGTCAGGCTCAGTGTTCGGTCAGGCGGCGCCCCAATACCAGCCTAGCAACGGTCCAGCTAGCTACCAAGGACCCAATGGCTCCTCTGGCTTCCAAGCATCTACGGCCAACTATGGTCCTAGCATCATTTCGCCCCAGCCTCATCGTCAGCCGCACCGGTTGAGCAACCCACACCACATGCACAACGCTGTCCAGGATAATCGCCAGGGCTACCAAGGTTATCAGCACCAGCACCAGTACGGTGTTGTTCAGACCAACGGTGGTAACGGCAACTGGTTCTAGAAGAGGCAGATGGTCGACGAGGTTATGATTTGACGAGCTACGGTCTGTCCAAAAGCACATCACTACGCAACATGCTTACCAGTGGATTACACTGGTGCGTTGGCGTTTGTCATCTTGATGGGTCGATCTTTCTTCCATCTATCGGTCCTGTCTGTCTCAATGGGCGGGTCGATCTTGTATAGTACGACCACACGAGCATCATCGCGAAGCCGCAGCAGCATTCGGCATCATACGGCGTACGCGTCATGGGCTACATGGCGTTTCCTCCCCTTTCACTGATTGTATTCTACCCCTTCATTTTGCCCATGCATTGCTTCCACTTCCATCACTTGTCTTCACGATACGGCACCTTGGTGCACTAAAAGGAACGTTTCAGCATGAGCACGAAAACGAATGAGCACCAGCACCAGCACCAGCGCCAGCGCCAGCGCCAGCGCCAGCACTAGTATCGTCGCCATTTGGGCGGCCACTTCTCCATGTACACGTTGCAATGGCACTTGTCGTGAGCCTGGAGCTAGGTGGCAAGTCCAAGTAGACAATCAAAGAATCAAATTCCAGAACTTGCAGGACATTGCGTGAACCAATGATGGATGGTAAAAACGATTGTCCAATGAACTATGGCCAAGATTGTGATTGCATCTATGTGACGAGGGGTGTCCAGCGCGGATGCCATGTGAGACGATGACGCGCCTTCCGCCCTCCGCTTCCGCTTCCGCTTCCGCTTTCGGAGCAGCGTTTTGAAACAACCACCTTCTGCGTTGCCCCTAGGCAGCTACAAAACCACGCCCAGGCCGACGAGTAAACATGATACCTTGTACAACAGCATCCTAGTCCGATACGACAAATTGTCCGACGTCTGCGACGCTACCACCAACGCTCCTCCGCTCTTCGTAACCCTCACCCGATCACTCGCCGCGAACCGCCAGTGCCAACACTACAACACGGCACCACCTCGCACAAGCAGACATGAAGCGTTTCGCCGTCTTCTCTTTCCTTTTTGCGTTCCTCGCTACTTCTGTCATGGCCGCCGCATCTCAACGCTCGGTCATCATCAGCTGGCCAAAAGACACACCTGACGCGATCATGGAGCAGAGCAAGGAGGCTATCAGACAGGCCAAGGGTAAGCGGCACCTCGTACACGCGCATACGCCAAAACTATCTCCAGAGAAACAATGTGTTATGCGACACTTGTACAGAGCACATGCTAACAAGGATACTGAAGGTGTCATCACGCACGAATATAACATCATCAAGGGCTTCGCTGCCACGGCCCCCGCTTCCGCCCTCGAAGTAGTGTCGGCGTTGAGCGACGTGTACAAGTGTGAGATTGAGGAGGATGGCATTGTTACGACGCAGAAGGATGATTAGGCTGGGGTGGTGCGCAAGAAAGGGTATGCAAAATTGAGCAAAGTGACTTTTTTTTTTTTTTTTTTTTTTTTTTTTTTTGGGTTAGCTGGCGTTGTTCGAGCATGTTGGTTATAAACGATATTGAGGCTTTTGTGGTTTCCCTGCACAATTTCATGCAACGCCATGTCTTCTTTTTGGCATGTATTGTAGGCAATGTCGACCTGAACAAGTCGGCCTCGGATTCGACTACTACACACAACTCGTCATTCATGTGATGGAGAAGTCTGTTTGTGCCTGATCTTCGTGGTAAGAGAGGGTGGAACCATGCAGCGGCTCTTTCCCCACGGATGCCAGCCCCAAGGGACGTGCATGTCGTCGTCTCAGCACACCTGCACCGGCGGCTGTATGCGCGTCACGCCCCGTCTGTTCGGGGAGCCATTAGTGAATGTCAGGCTGGTGGTTGGTGCCCCTCACTCTACGCCTGCTCTGTCTGCCATTTTACGACTCGATACACGGCGGTTGAAGACGTCGCCGCTAAAGTGTGCTGCATTTCGGCCTAGCGTTGGGACACGCCAACCTCAGCGACGCGCGCGACACGTCCTCGAGCAAGGACACAGCCTGTGCATGGTGGAGCACGTACTCTTCACCGCAACGCGAAACCGTCTCCTCGAAATGCATGACTGCTACTCACTTTACCTTGACCGGATACTAGCACCGAGAAGCCTACACGCGGGTAGCAAGCCCCGCAACACACCATCATGGACGACTTCAAGCCTGAGCTGCTCAAGGCTCTCGTCGATTGGGTACATCTCCATATGCCGTCTACCATGTGCTCGAGTAGTATAGCTGAAATTTCGCGTCTAGGTCAACACGTTCGACCTCCCCCACCGAATCACGTCAATAAGCCAACTCGAAGACGGCCAGATGCTCTGGCAGATCCTTGCCGACATCGACTCCGACTACTTCAACCAGTCCCTGCCCAATTTCGAAGAGAATCACCGTCGCCAGTCTGACAATTGGATACCGCGATGGCAGAACCTCAAATACATTGAACGCACAACCTCGACGTACATACGAGAAGAATGCGAGCAGCTGCCCGTTCTCACCAAGCGCATGATCCCAGACTTGAAGGCAGGCGCGCGGCATGCATCGACAATGCTGGTTGCAAAGCTCACCATGGCTGTGCTACTGGCAGCATGCTTCTCGCCGCGGAGCAACCAGCGAATGTTGCAAGTCATGCCAAAGCTAGGCCAGAAGACGGCCGAGACGATTGCCGAAGCCATACAAGAGATGCAGGCCTTGGACCAACGCATGTCGGAACTAGGTGTCGATGCCGAGTTGACTTCAGAGCCAGTTCTCGCTGGGTATAGAACGCCCACACGAGCAGCATCTGGGCAACCACAACCAGCAGGAAACGAATTGGAGCAGGAGGCACAATTGTTCGAGGCAAACAAGGATAGGCAAGCACTGAAGGCACAGGTTGGAAAGCTGCTTGAGGAGCTGAAGGTGTCACGAGAACGGATAGCAAAGCTTGAGGAGGAAGTTGCCGAAGCAACGGCCTATCTAGACGTCCGGGCCGGCCAGGCACAACGAGCTCAATCGGACCATGTCGAAAACTTGCGCAACGACTTGCTGCGCGACCGGCAATACATCGATCAGCTCGAGCAAGACCTCGCGCACACGAGAGACATTATGGAAAGCCAGAAGCGACGTCTCGATCGGTTAGAGGGCGAGGAAGGGTCCAAGCAGGACCTGCGTGATCAACTACAACTAGTCAAGGCAGAGCGTGACGAGCTGAGCCAAAAGGCCAAGGCCAACGAGAACCTGAAGAAGAAGATCGAGTCCCTCACCAAAGAAACCAAGCAACTCGAGACGCTTCGCGAAGACTACCAACAGGCTCGTGAACGGTTAGCGCAGCTTGAAAGCGTCGAGGAGCGCAACGACATCCTACAGAACATCATCAAAGAGAACGGCCAGACGCTTGCCAATGGCGAGCAGGCCATCTTTGAAGAGAAGGGCAAGCGGACACGTGTTGAACATGAGAATCTGCTCCTCATGAAGCAACTAGAGCAGACTCGCGAACTACAGTACAAGGCAGAAGATGCCAAACAAGAGCTCGAAGAACGAATTCGTGAGCTAGAGTCGTCGAACCACGCCGACCGTGGTGGCAGCCTGGAAGACGAGCTTATACAAGACGAGAGCGCCAATCAAGACACAGAGATGAAGCCCGTGTCTGACGGACGGGTGAGCGCAGATGCGATTGCCTTGCAACAAAGGGTGGACATTCTGAATGCCCGTTTGAAGTCGCTAGAAAGCGAGACACTCAGGCAGATGCAGGAGAACCTAGGTTTACGGTCTGATATGATGGCAGAGAAGGACGAGAATAGCCAGAAGTAGGTCATGGTCTGGTGTGGATATCCTTACCTCGCTAATCATGTGTTGACAGGCCCTTCTTGGAGCAAAATGAGAAGCTACAGACAGCTACGAACGAGCTGGAAGAGTTGCGTCGCCGGTTACGCGAGCAAGACTTACAGATGGCGGAACTGCGCAACGAGCTCAACAGGAGTATGTATTTTGATCCATCTACGAGATTGTGCTGACTTTGCTAGAATCCGACATGGACGATGATACGCGGGCAGCTAGTTTTCAGAAGGAACACGAGCGCCTGCTGGTACTGCAAGAAAGGACCAACGACAGACTACGAGAGCTCGAGCTTGCGAACGCAGAGAAGTCGGGTCTTTTACGAGCAGCGTTACTCGACCGCCAAAACCTCCCACCAGAGCTTCTCGAACTTAAGCGGGTCGAGACGATACGTCAGATGCGTGAACGGATCGAATCTGTCATCAAAGCGCCAGCAGAAGTACAGCCACAAGCACTAGATACCACAAGCTCAGAGATCGCGGAGACTGTGCTGTCTTCCGAAGCAGCCCTAGACAAGGCAAAGAAGGTAAGCACCAAGCAGATGTCTCATAGCAAATCACCTTCTTCTGGGTTCGATGCGGCGATTTCTACAATGAGAAGACACCAGCTCGAACCATCGTTCACTGCGGCTACTCTTGTCTCGCCGGCTTCGCCACAGAGGAACCACCTAGGGAAGGATAAGTCGCTCTCGGAGATGTCTACTTCAACAGCTGGGACGGGACAAACCACGTGGGGCCGCATGGCGCAGCTAGTCTCGCCAAAGCGGAGGACCAAGTCGACGACCCAGTTGTCGAGAGACTGTGTGGCAAGTTTGTCCTTGGCCCGGCTGCCTTGAGTATACTTATTCTATCGACTTGTTTTGCGCTTTCATGACATCCATCTCGTCGATTAGACGGGCGCTAACAAAACGCAGGACCTCCAAGACCAACTCACGGCCACCAGTACGCTCCGCGAGCAACTCGAACTCGCAAAGAAGGAGACCTCTGAGAAGGGCTCGGTATGTCGTGTCCCCTCCATCTCTAGAACAGCGGCCTGGCAACCTTGGATATGGTAGTAACAACCGTTGTCACACAGGTCGAACTCCAACAAGAAGTCGAAAACCTGCGAAGAGAAAACGCCCTTGTCAAATCAATGTGGTATGACATGAATCAACGCCTCCTTAGCAATACCGTTATCCTGCAAAGACGTAGCGAAGCACCCAAAGGCTGGCTCGGAAAACAAAGAGCTGTTGTTGGTGGCGGAAGCGTCTTAGTACGTTAGCTCCCCTTTTTCCTTCCCCCCCCCCTTTCCCCCAACTGTTCATGCATGTTTCTTGTGTTTTGGGGTTTGTTTGGCTAATGCGATGCAGGGTCGGAGGTAGTAGCCGGAACACCACCCTCGTCGTCGGACGTCGTCGTCGTCGTCGCCGCAAGATCAGCAGCAGTAAGAGCACGAGTCTCGCCGACAGGAGCAGGTTCATCAGACGGCGTACTCGTCTCTTTTCTCTTCATTACGCATTTTGTAGGGCCGAGGAATCGGGTTTGGTTCAGCATAGCGCAGGTTTGGTGGCATTTGTATTGCGTGAGGATGTATAGACGTGTTGTCTTTTGTCACTTATACCCCCTTTTATTCCTTTGCAGTAGTTTGTAGATGGGGATCAAACACGAATGGGAATGATGCTGTTTGGGCCTTTTCTTTTTTTTTAAATTTTTTTTTATCATTATTGTTTTCCTTTCTTTTCCTAATTTTTTTTTTCAAGTATTGGAACTTGGAAGTGAGAACATTACATGGTGATTAGGAAACCAGGAATAGAACAAGTTGTTGCGAATCAAGAAAAGAGAGAAAAGAAAGTGGAAATTGTCATGACAATTCAAAACATTTCAGCTCTTTTCTTGTTTAACTACATGTCGAATCCCGCTCTTGTGAATCTCAAACTCGATGCCCCTGCCATCCGACGGAGGAGCCCAAGGCGCAAAAACCAGCTTGAACCAGCGGCGCCACTTTGAAATATGGTTTTCCTCTGCGTCGTTCCACTGCTCTTGGCCGTTGACGGTGTGGATCAAGGGTCTGCTGGCGAAGACGGGCATCTTCTTTAGGGCGATGCGGCAGGCGAGTTGGTTTGACCAGACGAGGCCTAGGGAGGGTGTCTTTTGGACGTGTGCTTGTTCAAAGGGCGAGTCGCCCCAGCCGGTGAACCAGCGTTGTTGGTGGTCGAGAGAGAGGGGGTCTGGGGAGAGGAGGAGGGTTTCGTGGGGTTGGGAGGCCGGGTGTGGTGCGTGATCTTGGCTGGTGTCTCCTGGGCTGTTGGTCGAGGTTGTGCGGACGGTGGTCTGGCTGTTGGTGGATGTTGTTCGCGATGCTGTGTTGGACGAGGACAAAGCAGATGGCGCCTTTGTGAATCGGTCGGCCACTTGGTTGGCTACCACGACTGTTATGCCTTTTGTACGCGCGAGTACTCTTAGTAGTGCGCCTAGCTGGACAAGCTGTGTGCCTCTTCTGGCCATGGCTGCAGCCCCATTCCCTGCGCCTTGCTTCTCGAACTCGGCGCGGTAGTTGGCCGCAACGGAGTCCAAGACTACAAGACCGACATCGTGCTTCTGAATGGCTACTGGCAGTTGGTAGCGCAATATATGCTCTTGTGATTCGAGGTCTGGAGTTTGTATGCTCAGAACGCGCGACAGTGAGGGCCTTTGGTCGGCGGGCAGTGAAGCAAGGGCTGGGTGGGAGGATAGCAGCTGGGCGAGACGGTTTGTAGATAGTGTTGCCTCGGTGGATATGTAGACTGCTGATTTGGCAAGACCTTGCGGGGGCGACAGTTGTGAAGCCAGCAGCAGGGTGAGGAGTAGTTGCGTTTTACCGGCACCACTAAACGCAGTCAGTACAATTTCAGAAAGACAAAAAAAAAGAGTTCCCAAAACTACGTGCCTCTCACCAGTAATCTCAACCAGATACCCGCGCGGTATGCCTCCGCCCAAGGCAGCATCCAGCTCTTCATCCAAGGTGCTTATGCAAGCCCAACCATGCTTCGGCGAGTCCGGGTTACCCGATGCAGAGAGGAAGGAATTGCCGACTGCTTCCTCTCCGCCGAAACCAAGTTGGTGGTGCAGAGCAGCTATCACGGCATCTGCGAGCTTCCTCACCTCTCCCGCCGGCAGCTGGGCGCGTTTGGCTACATCGGCAGCTTCAAGCGTAAGCAGGTCATTCGCGGTGATCAGGGCCTTGTCGAGCGAGGGCAGCAAATGGGTGTAGGGTTTCTCGTCGAAATCAGGCAGCACCTGCAGCAGATCCGTCATGGGCCAAAGTGTCGCATTTGCGCGGCTCTGCGGATGGCACGCGCGAATCGTGTCCGGACTTGGCCGTTTCGGTCAAACGTCACGGGCGGAGGTGCTGGACAAACGTGGACGCTTGACGCTTGACGCTTGACGCGTGATGAAGGTGGTTGTTGTTCGAGAAGCTCTTGGCCACAGTGGGGGTCTTCCGTTTCTCCTGTGGTCCGTGTCCTACGTCACTCCCGGCCCACTTCTCCACACGTTGGCATACATCGGCCACTCGTCTGATCTCAGTCCACCCGAGACTAAGCCCATATAGCTGCGCCTGAAGTTGCCGTACGTAGAGCTCGTGAGCAATGACCGCATAGGCACGCAGTGTCTATTCCTGCGCCGCAACTACCTATAGACCAGAGTTCCATTCCTGCTGCTGTGCCTTGCAACCCTCGTCGTGGGCTATCCCACCAGCTGCCCAGGTATATTTTCTCCAATTAACCGGACCACCTCCGCGACGGTGCGTGTCCCTTACAAGCTCGCGCTACCGCCGACGCTTCCACTCGTCCGTAACATAGATAGCTCATCTCTAACAGGCCCACTAGTACACCTCGGAGCTGCCTTGCCCGCCTACCGTATCCTCACGACCGAGTCTCTTTGACTTTGCTGTGCTTCGACCGCGGCAGACCTTTTCCGGTCCTTATCCTTGTCCTGCTGCATCTTGGAGAGCGCAAGAAGGCCCACTGGAGTGCAGTAAGTTGTTGACCAAGATTGTTACATTGACTACAGCAGCGTCCATAAACCTCCAAATCTGGAGAGAGCGAGATAAAAACGCCCAACTATCCGCAGCCCATACAGGGCTTGACGCTACTGTGTAAGTTGCATTCTCCTTGCATGAGCCTTTTTGTTGGTTCACAACATCGGGTCATCCACCTCTTTGGTCTGCCATGAACAGGGTCACGTTTCCGGGTCAGCGGTCGGCTACCTGAGCGGCGTCTTGCATCACCTTTTCTGTTTATTACGAAGCTTATCGCGTGTTTCGCATGCTCAGTTGTTGTGTGGAGCCGCCCTAGTTCTACTTACCCCATTCGTCTCGAGTCTTATAAGAGCCTTCCCTTCCCCAAGTGTCTTGATGCTCTTCGCAAACTTTGAGTACCCATGCCGGCCTACTGTCTTCAGGACTGTCACTACTTCTATCGCAGTGCCTTGCGGCATCTCAACATCGCTACTTACATCTCACCCCTCTACGCGTAACTGACATACTCGCCATGCCAGTCCGCACTTTCACCCAACCGTCGTCCCTTGAGGATACATTAGTCAAAGCATCCAAGATGTCTGGCTCAGAAGGCAACGGCCCGACTCGTTCGGCAGAGAATGCGAAGAACAGCACTCAGTCTTACTCTGCAGAGGCACAAGCACCGTTAGCAAGCCATGTCAACCCAAACTCGAAACCGGGCATTACGTTCGCACACGAAGATAGCCTACCAAAACTTCCCATCCCAGAGCTAGACAGCTCGTGCAAGAAATACATTGCTGCTCTCAAGCCCTTGCAGTCTCCGAAGGAACACAGCGACACGGTCCATGCGGTAGAGGACTTTCTCAAGACTGATGGACCCGTGCTTCAGGAAAAGCTGAAGAAGTACGCTAGTGGAAAGAACAACTACATCGAACAGTTCTGTAAGTAAATGCCATGTTTCTCAGACGACATGAGTGAGCAGTATTTGAGGCCGTTTCATGATCGACGGTTGAAAGTGTCATTCATATCCGTGTATCATACGCTGACCTATCACTAGGGTACGATTCATATCTGAATTTCGACAATCCCGTGGTACTCAATCTAAATCCATTTTTCTTACTGGAGGACGATCCCACCCCAGCTCGCAACAACCAGGTTACTCGCGCAGCCTCATTAGTGGTCTCGGCATTGTCGTTTGTCAGAGCTGTTCGTCTAGAAGAACTACCACCTGACACCATCCGCGGCCAACCATTGTGCATGTACCAATACTCAAGACTCTTTGGTACTGCTAGGATACCCACCGAACATGGATGTCAGATTGGTCAGGATCCAACGTCGAAACATATCGTCGTCATGTGCTATGGCCAGTTCTACTGGTTCGACGTTTTGGATGATAACAACGACCTGATCATGACAGAAAAGGACATTGCGCTCAACCTGCAGGTTATTGTAGAGGATGCGCAGGAAATACCGATCCAGGATGCTGCTAAAGGAGCACTAGGTGTGCTCAGTACAGAAAATCGAAAGGTCTGGGCGGGTCTCCGTGACGTGTTGCACAGGGAGGAAGGGTCAAACAACTCCGATTGTCTCAACATTGTCGATTCGGCATTGTTCGTCCTATGCTTGGATTACACCGAACCGCAGACAGGTGCTGATCTTTGCATGAACATGCTTTGCGGTACGAGTAAGATCGAACGCGGCGTTCAGGTAGGAACATGCACGAATCGCTGGTACGACAAGCTTCAGATCATCGTTTGCAAGAACGGCAGTGCTGGCATCAACTTTGAACATACTGGTGTCGACGGACATACTGTGCTACGATTCGCTTCCGACGTATACACAGACACCATTCTCCGATTTGCCAGAACCATCAACGGCAGTGCGCCAAGTCTTTGGGCTTCTTCGAGCCCTGATCCTGCGAAGCGCGACCCAGACAGCTTCGGCGACGTACAAACAACGCCTCACAAGCTTGAGTGGGACATGTTACCGGAACTCAGCACAGCACTTCGTTTCGCGGAGACGCGCTTGGCAGATCTTATCCAGCAGAACGAGTTTGCGACTCTGGAATTTCCCCATTATGGAAAGAACTTTATGACTTCCATGGGTTTCTCCCCGGACGCGTTCGTTCAGATGGCCTTCCAGGCAGCGTACTATGGTCTATACGGACGGATAGAGTGCGTATACGAGCCCGCCATGACCAAGATCTACTACCATGGACGTACGGAAGCCATTCGACCTGTAACAGAAGAGTCAGTTGACTTTCTGAAAACCTTCTGG
The DNA here is from genome assembly GCA_009289805.1 of Alternaria gansuensis. Lineage (NCBI taxonomy): Eukaryota > Fungi > Ascomycota > Dothideomycetes > Pleosporales > Pleosporaceae > Alternaria > Alternaria gansuensis. The sequence goes on from WBOK01000010.1 coordinate 135,840, forward strand.
GGGGAGAACCCAGCAGCACAAAAGATCGAAGCTCTCCGCAAGGCCTGTCAGAAGCACACCGAGAACACAAAGATCTGTTCTAAAGCGCAAGGCCCCGACCGACATCTTTACGCTTTATACTGCATCTGGCAGCGTGCTATCGACGAGTCAAACGATGCAGCTAGTAGTGACGGCTGGGACTCGACTCGACCATCCAGTGCCAATGCATCGGGCGTGGGGTCGCCTAAACGCAACTCAGTGCTATCAGAGAGCGGCTCCATCTCCAGCTCCCCACCACCAGCACAAATGCAACACTCGATGCCTGCTCTCTTCGCCGACAGCGGCTGGGACAAGATCAACCAAACCATTCTCTCCACATCTAACTGCGGCAACCCTTCGCTCCGCCAATTCGGTTTCGGTCCAACATCCGCCGACGGATTCGGCATTGGATACATCATCAAAGACGGTAGCATCTCCATCTGCGCATCCTCCAAGCACCGCCAAACCTCGCGCTACATTGACGCGCTCGAATCCTACTTTTTGGAAATCCGCAAACTCCTCCGCCAGATCAAACGCCGCGGTACCTCGTCCGACAAGACCGCTACCCGCGCCCGCGAAGCGGAAGACCGACCCTTGGCCAGCCGTCTCAAGAGCAGAGGCAGAATCATCCTAGGAGACGGCGGCAAGCAACAGACGCCCGCAGAGAGTATAGTAGATGATGAAGACGACGACGGTCTCGGTGGATGTACGACTCCCCCTTCTCCTCCTTTTCTTCTTTCCCTCGATGAAGTCTCGAGCCATGCTTCTTGTTCCTCTTCGCCTTATTCTTCTTCTTCTTTCGCGAGCGTAGGTGGGTTACCACCTACGCCTCCTCATTCCCCTCCTTTTAACCCCATGACGCCTGTTTTGCTAAGCTCGCCGCGTAAACCTATCCCCGTTGTTAAGACGGTGAAAGCGAGGAAGGCGCCGACTGTGGCGAGGAAACCGATTTTCTATTCTTCGTGAATGTCTTGTCTTGTTCTACCGACGATTTTCTCTCTCTCTCTCTCTCTCCTTTCTATTTTTTTTCCTTTGCTCGAGCAGAAAAAAATAATATTTTGGAAGCAGAGCGGAGAAGAGCTGCATAGACAGCAGCAGCGCCCGAGACTTCATCACCACCACCACCATCACCACATTGCTTTCCTTCCCTTGTTTCCCCTCTCCCCCACCCCTCTTTATTTTTTTAATTTTTTTCTACAAACAATTATGAGCATGCTGATTCTAATTTTTGTCTTCTTCTTCCCCGATTACAGATGGCTTTTTCGATGCGGGAATGCTCCGGCAGGCTCTCCGTGGCAATCGAGCGCAGAACGAACCCGTCGAGCGCGACGTTATACGGAGGAATATTGGGAGGAGGTTGAGGTTGGCTGAGTACTGAGTATGCAAGTACGTAGTACTTTGGCATGGCAGGGGAAGAAGGGAGGAGAGAGAGGCGAGGGGCTTTTGGTAGTTGGCGGGTATGGGTGGAAGGTGGGAGATGGAGTATGATAGTTGATGGATGCAAGTCTGACACATGCAATGTTTTAAGACGGGAAGCTACGGCATGTATAACCAATGTTGTTGTTGTTGTTGTTGTTGTTGTTGTCGAATACACATCTCACCTCTGAAATGAACACGTGATTGTCTACTACTTACGAAGCCAGATATCTAAGTTTAGATAACGTTACAAGAGGCCATGTAGAACGGGTGACATATAAGTCTAAACTTGAATGTCACATGTCAAGAGAACATTGCAACAACACAGAGTCAGATTTATCATAGCATTATTTTGCAACCCACAGGATTTCTAGCGTGATATTGCCCCTAGGAACACCTTCGCCAGCCCAACCTTTGGGAAAGAAACCCCCTTGATGCATGCATTCAGCCTGGTATGCATATCCCTAGATAACCCTCGTTTACAAAAAACAAGAGTCAATACAAGAAAATGTTGTTTCAAAAAGAGCGAATGTCCTTGTGCCCACGAAAAGCTCTTCGGCTCTTTGGCAGCCAGAAGAGGTAGCGTGAAAGGGCTTAGTCAGTAATCTTCCAGCTGGAGAACCACTTGAGGTGTTTCCATTGGCTGCTGGGTCCAACCATACCGAAGGAGATAGCCCTGAACAGCCAGTAAAGGAAGATGGTGGAAGCGTACAGTACGGCGAAGATACCCCACTGTACCTGCTTGCTCAACTTCCTAGTGGAGAAGTCCAAGCAAAAGCCCATGACGATGATGGCAAACCACAGAGCGGGGTAGTAGTGGTGCACATATGTGACACGACCCATGGCAACAAAAGGAGCATAGTGAAGGACCCAGCCAAGAGTCGGGTAAATACCGGCGTAGTGGAACTGGTCAATCTCCGATTGCTTCAGGTCGTTATATCCGCGTTGCCAGCGGACTAGGTAAAAGGCAACGAGGAGAACAAAGATGCCTAATGAGGCAGTGCTGCCCCAGTAGACGAGGGGATTACCAAGGAGGAAGTACTTGACGACTGTGGTTTTGTTAGTGAGATGACGTGGGTAGAACGAGACGTGTGCTTACTGTCATCATTCCAGCTACACATACGGAGACCGACGTGAAGAAAAGGCCATTGCCAAGAGCTAGAGGCAAGATCGTCTTGCTTGTCAGGGTCAGGAACAAGCGCGTTGTTGGATGTCATCATAGCAACGTTGAGATGTATAAAGTCCTGGAGGAAGGGTGACTTGTAGTCGCCAGGGTTGCCAGGGGGTAGTCTCTCGTTGATGTGGCTCTCGATGTTCCAGTGAGTATAAACATCGCGAGGGTTGTTCTTCTTGACGCAAGTTGTCTCAATCTGCTTGAACCCCCACTGGGGTAGGTTGACATTGCCAGCGCGGAGGTAGCAGCCCAGATCCTTGTGCCTCAGACGAAAGGCGGTAGTGAGCGTTCGGAGCCTGGAATGGTCCCTTGAAGCAGCGTCGCGCACAACTTCAACAACCCAGTGATCCTTTGTGTCGCCAACAGTTGTGTTGCCGTAGCAGGAAACTTCCCAGTCACTCTTGGTAACGGGTGCAGCGACTTGGTGTGAGTGTAGGTTACGGCCGGTCTGAGCGTGGATCAGACGAATAACGTCACCGTTGCCAGGGTAGCGGAGCTCTTCATCGGGCTTGTATTCGACTTCGTGGCGGTTGGGGTAAAAGAACCAGTCGTTGTTGGCATCCTTGTGGTGGTAGCAAGTAATCTGTTGCTGTGTGGAGCCCTCGGGATAGGTCTGAATGTGAGAGTGAAGCAGTCCACCTCCGTATCCCATGTTCTTCAACGTCGTGCGAGAGCCGTATGCGATCTCGAGAGGGCTGTTCTTGCCGACCTCGGTCCCTCGCAAGTTGGCCTGGAAGAGAGAGCTCATCTGTGCGTCGCCGGGCCCGCTGTTCTCGAGGATGAGGAAGTGGAGGAAGAAGGAGAACATGTAAACGGCGAGGGGGATGAGAATCAGGCCGAAGATGCGGAAAGCGACATGTGTAGCTAGCTCGACCTATACATGTTAGTTTGGGTTTCGCGCTGTAGGCAACCTCACGTACCTTTGGCATCTTCAGGTCGCCAAACTTGTGCCAGAGGTCCTCGATGGTGTACAGTCCAACCACAGCTGTGACGAAAAATCCAACCCACTTGACGCTGCAAACGCAACCAATCGAGACTCCAGTAAGCATCAGCCATAGACCCCACTCGGGAGAGAACGGGTCATGTTGCTGACGGTGGAACTTGGACCAGCAGAAGACAGTAGTGAAGGTGAAGCATAGCAGCATGGAGTCGAGAAGGATGAAGCGGCTGATGGTGGTGTACGAGTTCTCGCAAAGGACGGCCAAGGTGACGAACCAGACAACCGGACGGCGGAAGTTCAATTCCTTGGCGGTAAAGTATGCCAGAGGAACGCAGACAGCACCAAAAGCCGAGTTGAAGAGGCGCATGAAGGTGTAGTTGAGCTCCGGAGGATACGCCTCTCCAGACTTGAACTCAAACGAGCCATTGTATCCTGCGAGGTATCCGGACAAACCGACGAGCATCTTTCCGAGCGGTGGGTGGACATCGAAGTAGAACTCGCGCTTGAGGTAGTGTGAACCAAACTTGCCAAAGCTGCACCAAGTCAGAACTAGTCAGGTAGGACTTGAAGTCGATGTACTTACTGGGCTTCATCCCAGGTGACGATTGGCGAGAGGCCAATCTTGTACATGCGCGTAAAAAAGGCGAAGAAGGTGAATATCAGAGGTGCCCAGATGAACTCGTACTCGTCGAGGAAGGAGATGATGTTGAAAGGCTGCGGTTTGGTTAGCAATGAGACCCTGCAGCCGCCGGCGTATTGACAGCTCTGATGCCACTTGTATATGTAAGACGGCGTACCTTGCCCTTTGACTTTTCTTTCTCTGAGGCCTGTGCAGTGACTGGCGCTGAGGCTTGTGATTGTGCGGCTACAGTTCTCCTCCTCAGCTCTTCCGCTTGTGCATCAACACCTGTGGTGCGTGCGGTTGATGCCATGGTGATGGATGGTGGTCGGCTCTCTGGTCGATCTCACAGATTATTGCGACTTTGTTCAGAGGGTGGAAGGGATTCGTGGCTTGAGGCTGGATTTGGTGGTGACCGGTTGGTTAGTACCACAGAGCTTGCACGACTACGCGGTGCAGCCGTGTGCAAGGCAACTCGAGAGAAGGGAATCAATTAAAAGTGGCCGTCGGCCGTAGAAGAAGATGCCAAAGAAGTGGGAACATGGAAGGAAGCTCACACAGAGAGAGAGAGAGGGAGAGGGAGAGAGCAATGGAAGAAACTCGTGCGCTGCGGGATCGAGGAGGTGGGCTGTTCCCGAATTAGACTTACGAGCAAAGGAAGCTAGAGCCCGGGCGCCGCATCAGGGCACGGGAGAATCGACACCTGTTCACATCCCGTCACGTGAAACCCACAATTCCATTCGTCTGGCCCCCAATCGTGCTTTGGAGGTGAAAGGTTGGTCTTGATTGGAAGATGTATTTCTCTAACCTGCTCAACGTACATGTAAACAAACGCCTCGAAAATGCTTCGCGCACATCTATCAACCCAGAAGAATATCGCTCCATGAACCATTGGCTCGTGAATGTAGGAACACGCCCATCGCCTGTCCAAGACGATGCAGATATACGTAGGAAATGCGAAATTTGACAACGTCCACACCGCGTGCGCTTTAATCCTCGTTCTGTCCAACCTGCTTGTACTTGCCGCTCGAACTGTCGCCTTCGCCGTTGCCCTTTGTCCTCTTGACCATGCTGCTGATCCAGCCACCGATACCTTCGCCATTTTCCGTGTCGGCCTTGGCCATGTCCTTGTTGCCGCTCTCAATGTCAGGGGGGTCGATGTTGAGTCCGGGAATGGCTTCGTCTGGCGCGGGGCGTCCACCTCGAATATCGAGCGACGGCACAGGCGAGCCGCGGCCTTCTCCACTGAAAAGTGATTCGGCTTGCGCCAGGGTCTCCGGGGTGGGCATGACCGAAGTAGCGTCTCCGAACAGAGAGTTCATGTCTTCCAGACGAACGTTCGCAGTCTCGGGGTAAATGAAGTAGACTAAGTATGATTAGTAACTTGCTCAGTCTAAAAAAAAAACCCCCCGTTTGATTAATCTTACCAATGACGAAACTGGCAGCGCAGAAGAATGCGTGGATAAGGTACAAACGCCACTGGATGTGCTCCTGCAAGATCGGTGTCATTTCTCCCACCAGCCAGTTGAAAGCCCAGTTGGTCGCCGTGCTCAGACTGGCACCCTTTGCACGAATGCTGAGGGGCAGGATCTCTGGTGGGTACAACCACGGGATAGGGCCCCATGAGTATCCAAATGCGGCGTTGTAGATCATGACGAATATGACAACCATGTTGGGTGTCCATGAAGCTTGCAGGAACTGGAAGTAGGAAATGGCAGAGAGCGAGATGAGCATCATAAGGGCTCCAGATAACAGAATCTTTCGGCGGCCTAGTGTATCTACAATATACCATGGCGGAATGGTGGATAGCAGGTACGTGATGGCATTAATGCCAGTCATCAGGATAGCTTGGCGACCGTACCAGCCCGCCTCTTCGAAGACGAGCGGTGCATAGTACGAAATGACGTTGATGCCGTTGAGTTGCGCGAGGGCTTGGGCGGACATGGCAATGAAGACGCGTTTGGAGTATCGCTTAAACATGTCGCTGTATGATCGTTCACCTTCTTGACGCTGGAGCAGCACGTTCATCTTGATCTCTCGGTATTCATCTCGTGCTTTGGGGTTGTGAATATCGCCCTTTCCGTACAAGTTGGCAATAACCACAATGCCCTCCTCGTCATGGTCGTTGTCCAAGAGCCATCTGCATGTGTCAGCGGATTCCCATGGGCTAGTGGGCATGCAACCAACCTTGGGGACTCGCAAATGAGCAAGCTTCCTGCGGCCAAAAGAAGACCCATGATGCACTGCATGAAGAGCGGAACTCTCCATGACCAGTCGTTCTTGATGTAGGTACAGAAGTAGTCGACCCATACACTGACTGCATAGCCCGTGATGTTGCCGGTGAATTCAATGCAACCCATCCTTCCTCGGTTGTGGGGCGGCGAGATCTCGGACTGGTATACAGGTACAATGGTAGAGAGCGATCCGACACCAAGACCGGCAATAATTCGCCCAAGAAGCATCATCGGGATGCCGGTGGCGAGAGTCTGGAGAGCACCACCCACAACGAAGATGAGGGAGCCGTACAAGATGGTCTTCCGTCTTCCAATCACATCACCGATGCGGCCGACGACCAGGGAGGATATGAAGGCACCGACTTCCAGGATAGCCACCATTGTTCCAAGCTCGGCGGCGGAAGGTTGATTGAAGTAGTCCTTGAAGTAGATGCCGCTGCGACATGGTTAGACAAGGTCAAGTCGGAAGGGGGTGGGGGGAGTTGGTTTGCGACGGCGTACGTGATGATACCGGACATGACTCCCTGGTCATAACCAAACAGGAACACGCCTAATGAGACGAATACACTTGTGAAGTAGCTATTGTTGGTGTTGTTGTTAGTCTGGAGCTTCAGAATCCGGCACACGCTCTACCCACATCAGCTTCTTCCCGTGCAACCCGTGGATACGGGAGGGCCCATCGTTGGGTGCCATGAGGGCGGCCAGTATCTTCTCAGCCTTTGAGATTGTTCGTGGGCCAGGGTCGGGTATTTCGATGTCTTGTAATCTGAGGGGGTGGGAGCCTTTCTCGAGCAGGTCCTGGGATGCAAAGCGAGCGCGCTTTTGCTTTTGGCGTGGCCTCGACGAGTCGGCGGCGTCTAGATTGATGCGGAGAGGATCTTCTCGATCAGCTAGCTGGTCGACGAGGTCGCCAGTGTCGCTCCAGAGGGAAAGGTCCGAGTCGGAGGATGGGGTGTCAAAGGAGGACCGCGCGCTGTCCTTATCGTGGTCGTCGAGCAGATGAGCGGAATCGTGATCTCGCGGACGGGCTGACGAGGAAAGATTGTGGAGCGGGATGTTGGCAGGCCTCCTGTTGCTGCTGGAGTAGGAAGGAATGGTGAAGATGGCAGGCTGTTAGGGAGCAGCCCGACTCCAAGGTGGTGGAGGATGGGAGAAGGAAGGAAAAGAAGGCGGCTGCTGGGGGCACGTCACAGGGTCAAGCAGCCGAGACGAGGGATGTGGTAGAGCTAGCACAAGAGCGGTGAGAAACTCGGTCACATTGGGCTACAGTGGAAAAAAGACAGTGGGCACGATAGCGCTTCGTGATCAGAGATGCGTGCATGCGAACGAATGTAGCTCCCTGCTGGGCCTCTTGAGTCTTGGCGGACATGGTGCGTCTTTGCAGCTCGGTCCGAGCATGTTGCGAATGGAGCCTGCAGAGGACGATGGAGCTGGAGCGGCATGTCCTGCACGATGATGCACAGGCGCAGCAAGGCCTTTGCACGTTTGTATCTTGTCTTGCCGGTACCACTCTCTGTGCCGGTGGCAGCGAGGCTTGACGGCGTCGATGAGATGGCGCGATGCAGCACAGGGCAAGCTCACGAGAGTCTGACACGACGCCATGAGGAGCCGGCGACTACATAGTAACAGTGCACCACCAGCCTTGGGCCATGTACGGGGCAGTTCTGGGGTGGAGGCGGGTCGTATCTGGTATCGACGACGGAAGCCCCGCGTGGAGACTGGCTGCAAAGCGGAAAGATTGCCGTGATCAACTTGACACAACTCACGCAGTATTCGTGTTGTGAGAACGAGTACGTGGAGTTGGCATAGCATGCTAGCGTTGTACTATAGTAACAGAAAACCGTCCAGTCGACACAGGAGACGCCGGAGACGCTCCTAGTGTTTACAAGCTACAAACATGCAGCCTTTTCCGGCCCCAGGCAAACACGGCTACAAATAGACGTGTAAACGTGGCCGTGGGTATTGGAGGTCGGCAGTGGCTGGCATGGAGTTGTGTACCATGCAAAGGGTCCATGGCCGGGGACCTTCACGGCAACAGCTCGAATGACTCCATCAGCCATTGTTCCCGCGGCAGAGAGAGTCGTTGTGCGTCATGCTGGATCCGACCCATCAAGACCCGGCGCTCGGCCGCTGGATGCTGGATGCTGGATGCTGGATGCTGGATGCACAATCAATCATCTACCGCCCCTTTCTCAACCGTGCCGGCGCCGTCCATGGCCGCCTCTGATTGGCCGCAACTGAGATTAAACGTGTCGTGGTTCCTCGTTTCTTGCTTCGTGCTTCTGACGGCCTGAGGATATTCGCCGTGTGTTTCCATTCACTCGCCGGGCATCCCTCTCTGTAGTCGCTGTCTGCTGTCGCAAAACTCAATTCCAGTCCATCTCAGCCGGGGGGTTGGCTCGGGCCTGTGCAGCCACAGAAGAAGCCGCCCTGGTAACCAGACATTGAAAGCTTGGCTTCGTGCATTGTTTCAAGGAAGCTCCCCCAGCCACAACCACATACGCTGCAGCGCATCATCATCATCTCTCTCTCTCTCTCTCTCTCTCTCTCTCTCTGCCGTAGTCACCCCACGATTCGCCTTCACGTCCACTGCCTGTCGCGGTTGCGCCAATGCGGCCGAAACGAAAAGCATGACGAGATACGGAAAGTTCGACGACTTTTGTCGAGACACGGGGAACAGCTGGAGCACCCTGCCAGGTAAAACAAACTCACGATACCTCTGCTGTTGTGTATACTGACGCGCGCGACAGTCTGTTATGTATGCTGCAACCGCTCCACCCCTTCCTTGGCCCGTCCATTGTGCGCCAACGCGCCGCTAACCCCATGTTCCACAGCTCTTCAACCCGGCTTCGACAAACGACGACAACGGATGGCAAGATGGCTGCACCCTACGAGGCTTCTCCGTCGGCGGAGGTGACAGGCTGCATAATTTGGGTACGGGCCATGTGCGCATTGTGAGCATCGTCCGCTCACACCACCAGGTTCAATATTAGTATGCGCCATCGCAATCCTTGCCTCGCTGTTCCTGCTATGGAGATCGCAGAGAAAGAAGGCTGCTGTTGGCCGCAGAGAAATGCAACTTTTTCTCCTCGGCTACATGGTCATATCCATCTGCGAAATCTTTACCATTGGCGGATTCCCCCTCAATAGCACTGCGCGCATTGTATGTACTTGGTCCGGCATGTCAGCATCCAAGGTCTAATTTCGCTGCAGGTCTTTGTCGCAATCCACATCGCTGCCATCACCGCCACGTCCTGGATACTCATGCTCAACGGCGCCGTTGGCTACCAACTACTCGACGACGGTACTGCCGTATCTATCGGTCTGCTCTTGATCTCGTCGCTTATAATCTTCATCGGCACCGGCTACATTGCCCTTGACACTGGACTCAGCTGGACGGGTTATTGGGACGACACCCGCTTCGTGCCAAACCAGGCCTACGCTCTATACACCCTCTACCAGCTCATCCCTCTGCTCTTCATTGTCATCTACTTCCTTCTGGAAACCTTCCTGGTACTGCGTATTCTCGGCGAGCGCAAGCCCATGCGTAGGAAATCACCCAAACTTCGTATACTACTCGTGCTAACGTATTCCTAGTATATCTGCTCGCAGCTGCCCTTCTCTTCGCCATTGGCCAAATCTTCCAATACGTCATCAGCGTCCACATCTGCAACGGAACCGACGGCAAGATCAATGGCGGGCTCTTCTCCACACTCTTCACCCTTCTATCCATAGTAATGATTTGGGTCTTCTGGTCGAGCATCACCGAAGACGACTGGCCCATGCCAGCCGTCGCTGGCTCAGGCGCCTATAATTAGGAGACGGGTGGTAATCTTGGGGGCTGTACAGCCAGCGGCGTAATGTTCTTATGATGGTTTTTGCCCGGCATAGCGTATACCATTTTGGCGCTCTTTGGTCGCATTTGATGCGTCATGCTGACTTGTGCTACGATATACATAATGTTTGTTAAATGGTTTTTTGTTTGAAATTCGACATCAAGTCTTCACGTGCAAAAACGTGAGAGCGCGTCGAGCCTATCACGTGTGAGACACGCTTCCGCCCTATTGTGGGTCCAACATCGTCAAGTGAACTCACCAACCTTCCAAACATTCGGTACCTGCCACAGTTTAGTGAAACTCTAGCTGACAATGAGGAAGCTTGGCCTGAGCTTTTCCGTTGTACCTGCCACTACTGAACATCATATATGAAGTTTATTACATCTTAACACTGCCCATTTGTTGGCGGCACACGACCCTGCCTAAGAGTCCACACGTACGTACAGCCTCACGACCTAGCGCGATTGCTCGCCACCAATCGACCGCCGAATCTACACAGCCACGCGCATACAATGGCCGATTCCGACTACGATTTCGAGGAAGAGGCATCTGACGACGAGTATGTCGGCACGAAGAGCGGGACTTCCAGTACACGCGCACAATCTACAGCACCGAGTAAGAGGCGGAAAGTAGAGGTACCTGCAAAAGAAACACGGCGGCGGCAAGCATGGGAGACAGAAGACTCACGGACGGTCGAGAAGACGCTACAACCAGCAGACGACGGCACATTGGGACAGAGCGTGCAAGAACACGAAGAAGAGAGGAAGCGCAAAAGGTTACGAAAAGACACAAAGCCTTTCCAGAGAGGCATCATACGTCATGTTGTCTTGGTGCTTGATCTTTCAGAGGCGATGATGGAAAAAGACATGCGGCCGAACCGATTCGTCACCATGATCAATTACACCCAAGACTACATTCGCGAGTTCTTCGAGCAGAACCCCATCTCGCAGATGAGCGTACTCGGCATGCACGACGGCGTGTGTATACGAGTCTCGGAACTCTCAGGCAACCCAGCAGAACATGTCGCAGCGATACAAGGCCTGAGGAGCAAGGACGACGGCAAAGAGCCCAAGGGTGCGCCCAGTTTGCAGAATGCGCTGGAGCTGGCAAGAGCAACACTGTACCACACACCGAGCCACGGTACCCGAGAGGTCATTGTGGTCTTTGGAAGCCTGTTGAGTTTAGACCCTGGGGACATACACCAAACAGTCAAGGCATGCGTACGAGACCGAATACGCGTCAGCATAATCGGCATGGGCGCCCGCCTCAGAATCTGCACAGAAATCGTCACACGAACAAACGCCGGCGATGGATCCGAATACACCATCGCAACGGATCAAGAAATGCTCAAAGAGCTCCTCGTCGCCACCACCACACCCCCCGTAATCCGTACATCGGCACCAGCCGCCACAGTCGTCACAGCAGCAGTAGCCCCACAATCCTCTGATTCCGCTGCAGCGCTCATGATGATGGGCTTCCCATCACGAGTAATAGAAGACCAACTAACCATGTGCGCATGCCACGGCAACCTCACAATGGGCGGCTACACATGCTCTCGCTGCAGCGCAAAAGTCTGCTCCTTACCCATGACATGTCCTTCGTGCCAACTCACCCTCCTCCTCTCCACCCACCTCGCCAGATCCTACCACCACCTCTTCCCCCTGCGCAACTGGACTACGGTATCCTGGTCGCGCGCCCGTGAAAAAGGCAGTAAGCAGTGCGTGGGCTGTCTAGCTTCCTTTAGCAATCCCCCGTCGAGTCGTACTGAAAGGAGTGAGGCGGAACAAGATGATGAAGTTAATGGCGTCAAGAGGGATGAGGAGGATAGTGAGGAGCAAAAGGCTAGTGAGAGTGGGAGGTATGAATGTAGGGCTTGTGAGAGTCATTTTTGTATTGATTGTGACATGTTTGCGCATATGGTGCTGCATAATTGTCCGGGGTGTTTGGGTAGACTGGGTCCGGGGGCTGCTGCAGCGGCCGCCGCCACCGCCGCCGCGAGTAATGGGGATGTTGAAATGACGGGATAGAAGGAACATTCAGTTTCTTGGTGGAGGAAGGGGGCGCATGGGTCTGGAATGAATAGAGGTTTAGATGGGTAGTTGCTTTGGTGATGAGAGATGGATTGTGGAGACGGAATACCCCGGTGCGTGCATGGAATCAAAGCGGTTCTTTACAACAACAACAAAAAATAATCAATAAATAGATTAGGTAAGTACTGTTTTCAAAGATTGATTTCTTTTCTCAAGTCTGAAATCCTGGATATCTTATCGGTCTTGTAATAAACCATTGCCTGGGAGAATAGGTCTAGACTCTTCTCCTTCCTTGGAGCCATTACATGACAATCCCGTCAGGACGAACTCTTAATCTCTCGGTATATGCATACCCATCTCTTTCTACTACTACTACTACTACTACTACTACTACTACTACTACTACTACTACTACTACTACTACTACTACTACTACTACTACTACTTATTACTCAAACCGTATCCTATTAACAATACTCCCCATCCCCTCACCCCAAACCTCCACCACATCCCCATCCCTCAAAAACCCCTTTGGTTTCATAAACAAGCCCACTCCACTCGGGGTCCCCGTCAGAACCACAGTCCCAGCCCTCAACGTAGTCCCGCGACTCAGATGCTCGAGCACCTCTCCAACCCCAAAAATCATATCATCGGTCCCCGTCTCCTGCCTCTTCTCCCCGTTGACCTTGGTCCAGAGCCGCAATTTCCGCGCATCGGGGATTAGCGACGGCGAAACGATACAGGGCCCCAGTGGCGCGAATTTGTCAAAGGATTTGGCGTAGCCGAATTGGCCGCCCGAGATGCTGGCGGGGAGTTGGTAGTTGCGTGCAGATATGTCGTTGCTGATTGCGTAGCCGAGGAGGTAAGGAGAGAAGTCGTCTTTTGCGGATATGTTCTTGCAGTCGCGGGCGAGGACTAGGGCTAGTTCGCCTTCGTAGTCGAGTTGGGGTTGGCAGGAGGGGTGAATAGGGATTTCTTCGAGGGGCCCCGCGAGCGCGTCGCTGGGTTTGCTGAAGATGGCTGGGTTGCTGGGGATGGCGAGGTTGCATTCTTGGGCGTGGCGCCGGTAGTTGAGGCCTACGCAGAGGATTATGTTTGTTGTTGGGAGGGGGCAGAGGAGCTGTCGTGGTTTTCGGTTAGTTGATCTTTTTCATACTCCATTTGTTGTTGTTTTGGGAAAGGGGGGGGGGGGTTTCTAGATTGGGGGATGTGTACCTTCTTTACAGTAGCCTTTTCACCCGTCTTTCGGAATCCACTTTTGATGTCCCCGTCGAGAACCTCTACATTACTCCCTTCGATTTCCCTGGTGGGAGTTTCCTTTTCTAGATTCCCATACACCGTCTTTCCATCCTTATCCTCGAAGCGGATTAATCGCTCAAACCCTGACATCGCTCTGATAGTTGTGTTGAAGCTGTTCACTTGGAGCGGGACGAATAACGATTGTGGTCTACGAACATAGGTTGGTTTTGAGAATGTAGAGATAGTACGTGTATAGTTTACAAAGGAGCGAACAAACATGGAGGTGGGGATCTGTAAAAGCTAATAAAGCAGACAGCAGTGTTCATGCAAGATGCGCGTTGTGGAGTTCGTTCGGCCGGCATCTGCCCCACGTTCCCATCCGCGGGGTCTTCCTTCGGCATTTCCATGTGGAGATATTTGTTTCCTGCAGGAGCGATGTCTGGAAGGACATTTTCTTGACATGATTGTTTGCTGGAATTCTGTTGTTTAGCTGATCTTAGACTTGTTAGCATGGTGTACTTTCTAGTGACTCCACGTCTTGATTACAAGATAAACGTATCACTATCACTAGACTACGTGCATGTCAACATACTGGTGGTATCACTCTTGACAACATTCATCTATAATATCACGTCTATCTGCTTATCTGTATCTCTGACTCTAAATGGTGAGACTGGCGAATGCTGGCTCTACCTGTGCCGCCACGCTTGTTCCACTTTCCCTGAAGTGGCAAATTGGAATCATTTCATCTGATGATGGTCTTTTCCCGGGAAATAGTAGAGGATTAATAGACAGCATATGACCGTGACTAGTGCACGCAGGAAGATTCCGGCATGTCCAGGTGACACTGTGGCGGGTAGGGGAAGTTGTACGGTGGGCCCGGGTAACTGAACAACACGGCCAGGTGATTGAACAGCACGGCCAGGTAACTGAATAGCATGACTAGGTAATCGGGCGGCAGGTTCTTCGAATTGCCAACCAAATACCGCCATCACTGGGGGCAACCATCGACTCCAAACCTCTGCGTTTAGTGGACTATCCCTAGATTCCAGGGTACCAGATTGCTGTTTGTCAGCCTGCTCTCTAATCATATCCTTTGCAACTATCCTCAGATTTATTAAATGTTCAGGCGCAATATTGAACATTCGCCCAGAAGTCTCCCGAAGACCGTACCCGACCGTGAAGATCCGCGCCTCGATATCAGAGTCATATATCACATCGTGGCTAAGTAGAGAACGCATCGCTCTCCACAACGAGCGGACGATTTTCCTCGCAGATCTCTCGTATTTGACAATCTCCAGTGAAAAGTATCCTGAATCTGGGTTTAGTCCTTCGGAGAAGACGGGCCCCTTGGTCTTTATGAAGAGGGGTTGGCGACACATGGGACAGGTATTTGATTGCTCGGCGCTCGAATTGATCCATGCGGTAAGACAGGTCAGGCCGAATATGTGCTGGCATTTTGTGCGTGCTATCTTGTGTTTATCGTCGAATGAATCGTGACAGATGTCGCAGTTTTCGATGATTTCGAGATCGTCCAGGAACTTTCCTCTGGTCGGAAGGGATCGTGAGCTCATGATGATGGTGGCTGGCTGAATTTGGAGGTGAGTTGTAGGTTGTAGTTGTGGTTGAATAGCTGTTGGAATGTGGATTGGAGAAGAGTTGGGTTGGGTGCTTCATATAGTTTTAGGCGTGGGCGTATTTCAGTGTGTAGGTGAAGTATGCGCCCGCAAGATCGCATAGATGGAAAAGGCGAAAGTAGTGAGGATAAAAAGTAAGATTTGATAAGATGTTGTGAAAGTAGGATCAGGCTCACCCTAGTCACCATGGCTTTTCAGCCATTTCAAAATAGACATTGAAATGTTTCTTTCCACAACTTCCTCTCGATGCAAAAGCATCGTTCGCATAAGAAGCCACAGTCTCCACGCATCGACTGATAGTAAGGGAAATGTGACAGTAAAGTTCCAGAATTCGAAACTTCAAGTCTGCAGTGGCTTAGAAACCGCCGGTATGGAGTTGCGATATCGGCTTTAGTACAGCAAGTAGTGGCGTCCGAAAGTCGTGCTTTAAGGAACCCATGATGAGGAGGTCAAGGATGCCGAACAGTGGCAGGCACCAAGTGAATACGCTGTTCCCTAATCTCACCTGGATAGTGTTTATGGTTCATGCTGATAAGCTAGGGCGTGCGTCATGGCCACGAGGCGCTAGTGCCCACGCTAATTTCGCAGTTACGTTGAGGGCAGGCGACCAAGTGCCGGAAGCATCAATTTTGAAACAGCCCAACGAAAGAAGCCAAATTCATCTTCCAGTTCAGAAACGCGACCTACGTGTAGAAGCCACGTAAATCCTTAACGCAACCAAAACAAATTACAACAATGGCTTCGGAAGTAGTCAACAAGCTGCAGAACCTGGTCACAGGGGAGTCAAAGAGCACTCGCAAGAAGAAGGCCAAGCAAGAAGGGACCACGGCAGTACCAGTTGTGCCCGATCAGACATGCTCTGAGGCTGGCGCTGGTGGCTCTAACCCCGCAGGCAAGGCCAATGGAACCGATAGCGACAACTCGTACCTCCGCGAGGTTCAGAAGTAAGTCGCAACCGCATCGTGGTTCAGACACCAGAACCACAAGTATCCCTTTACTAAGATGGGCTCGCGCAGGAACATCCGCAATATCAACAAGAAGCTGGTAAGCTAGTAGTGCCCCTCACCCCTCCAAACCTTGCTTACGTGGTATCTCCAGAGCGCAACCCAGAAGGTGGACTCGATAATCGCAGCAAACCCCGGCGTTTCTCTCGACGACCTCCTCGCTTCCAAGAAGATTAATGCCGACCAAAAAGCCCAAGCCGAGAGAAAGCCCGGTCTTCAGGCTCAGCTTGTGCAGTACGAGGAGCAGTATACCAACTACAAGAAGTACGGTGATGAGCTCGAGGCCAAGTTCGCGCGGGAGAAGGAGCTTCTGTCCAAGTCACACTCGTCAGAGTTGGAAACATTGAGGGGAACGATCAAGGCTGAGGCAGCACTGGAGCAGCAGAAAATTGTCAAGGAGAAGTTGCTGACATTATCTCGCTTCTTGAGGGCTGCGGCTGCTCGCCGACAACTTGAGGACGATGACTCTGACCTCACCAAGGCTTTCGAAGGCGCTCTTCTCCAGGTCTACGGAGGAGATGCCGGCGCTGTCATGGCTGCAGAGAAGCTGATCGAGGGTGCGGAAGAAGGGGTTCCATCCACCGAGGGTGTGGTACTTAGCGTCACCTGTAGGCTCACAAAAGATCGAGTGCGTTGCTTTAGACTAACTTTGTATAGATTCCCAGGTCAAGCAAGCAGCACTCGACGAAGCTCCATTCGCGGCTGAAGAAGCGTGGGTCGACGACGTCGCGCAGTCCCAAGCAGCAGCTCCCGATACTGAGGCTGTTTCCGACCCAACAATCACCAACGCCGGCCTCACTGAGATTGACGCTGGCGCGAAGCCTATCAAGGAAACCACTGAGAAGGCATCAGCAGCACCAGCAGCTTCTGGTATTGGAATGGAGTCTGCAAACGCTGCTGCAGAAGCTCAATGGGACAAGCAAGCTACTGGCGGCGACGATCCGCTGACCGAGTCGTTCGAGATGGTACCGCGAGACCCCGCCGAGACGGAGTCACCGCACGTCGCTGCTGCTGTAACCAGCACGCAGAGCTGGGCCGACGATACCCCCGAGCCAAGCGCGGCACCTGCGGCTCCTACCCCCGGTGACGATGGCTTCTCTCAAGTTCAGCACAACCGCGGCGGCCGGGGACGAGGGGGCCATGCAGGTGGTGAGCGAGGCGGATACCGTGGCAGGGGCCGAGGCGGTTTTCGGGGCGATTTCCGCGGTCGTGGACGTGGTGGCGGCCGTGGAGAGTTCAGGGGTGCGCGCGGGGGATTCCGCGGCGGTCCTCGAGGAGGAGGAGGAGGAGGAGGAGGAGGAGAATCGTCTTAAATCCGACCAGGCATTCCTGCAACACGTCGTGCACAATTTGGGGGAAGAGTGGTTGCGTGAGCAGCCTGTGGGACCCTACTTGGAGCATCTGAGCCGATGAAGTAATGAAAGAGCTGGCAAGCCAATTGTGTTTAGTAGCATAGCATGGGTGCATAGAATCGATGTTTTCTCGGGTATGGGACGCTGTACTATATTCTGGGTTATGATCTGGCGCTTAATGAATGGCTTGTACAAGACCATGTCTTCACTTGCGAGTAGACTAAACCTACTTTTTGGCATGACTGGCAGGTTGGTTGTTTCCAGCTTACTTACTCTCGTTCAAATGATGTGATATTCGGCAAACAGGCTAAGAGAGCAAGAGGAACAGAAGAAGACGGGCGGTAGGTCCATGTTCCCAATGCAATGGCTGTGTAGGGCGTCATGGAACCCAGAGCGAAAGGGGTAAAGCGTAGTTGGCGGTAGCTCGAGAATGTGGGGGCAGCGTGTCACATGCCACACCTTTGTCTCTGCTGGAGGAGCCATGTGGATGCGTGTTGGGGGTGTCGGCTGAGCGCAGGTGGCCTGGAGGGGTGTCATCCGTACGCTGCCATGGCAGTGTGAGGCTGGGCTGGAGACGGCGGGCATGTTGTGGGCGTGCTGCGTGTCTCTGGCCGAACCTGGAGTGGGAAAGCTGGCATGGCGCTGCACGAGGGGCTGACTGGCCGGGGCCCTGGGCTGACCACGCCAAGCTTCCGTTCGGATCCAAGGGGCCTTCCCTGCTCGCCTTCTCCATCACAACAGATAAGATAGCGCTGCCGCCCATGTGACCCATCTCCCCGTCCACCAGTGCAACTCGTCGCCTCGTGATTCCAGTCGCCGGTTCAACTTTGCTGATAATCCTGCCTGGAGCAAGTCCCAAGTCTGCCATCCTCACGGTAACACGCTTTCTGTTCTTTTGTTCTCGTTGCCCAAAGTGTGTGCATCCGCCCTGGCCAGCAGGCCCAGCACCGCCTTGTCGAGGCTCGTCACGCCGTCGCCCGTCACCTGATATCGCGGGCCCATTGCAACATCGCAGTCGAGCCCGGTACCATCGGTGAGTTGCCCTCATGCCCGTTTTCGCAGGACCCTCGGGACGCTGTGCATAGATAGCCCTGCGCAGCGCGCAGCGCGCAGCGCGCAGTCTTTCGGCACCCTCTCTACCGCACGCCGCCTGCCGAGAGAATGGGCGCCTGGCCTTGTGGTGGCCTCGAGCCCGCACCTCGCTGGCCGCCGTGGTGTTGCTCGGCCTCGCGCACTTGATGGACGCGCGCATCCACGACGAAACGACGCACGACGCCATTGTGCACTTCCTGCGGCCCACCCGCTCGCACGATACGACGGCCCTCTTTTGGGTACTGACAGCTCCGTCTCACCGCAACGGGCGAATGGATGCGCCCAACCGCCTGCTTGCCATGGCTCTTGTCGCACCACCTTGACCTACTCAGCTGCTCGCGCCCGTGCTAATGTTTGTCGAACCTAGGCCTCTGTATGCGCTCCCCAAGCGCATGATTGCTAGACCACAAGTTCCTCATCCGGCTTGCGCGTGAACTGGTGGGCAGAGCGCCGTTGCTCCCCCGCCCCACGCTTCGAGCGCGTCAAGTCCGCCTCTTTCACCAACCTTCTAATACGCCACCCGCCCCGATTCGCTCATCCACGGCTACTTCTCCGTCGCCTGCACAGCAACAGCGTCCTACCTTGACTACAGCGCGCTCGCCTCCCATTGCGCCCTGTGTGTCTGAGGCTTCACGGCTTGAGCAACTACGCGCACCACCTTTACTCCGGCCCTAGCGTACAACCCAGCCGATAGCTGCATTCACCCTACCCTTTCAAAATCCCCACCAGATACCATGGCCGATACCGCCGGCTACCCTACCGACGGCAAGCTGGATGCCCACAACGTGCACACCAACAAGCGGAAGCGCGACACGCGCGATCAAGGCCTCAACCGACCCGCTCCTCACACGGCCAACAACGACCTAACCGACCAAGCAACTGCCTCGTTTCTTGCCGCGCACAACGCTGCCGACGACGACATGCAGCAGCAGTTTGACGTGCACCACAACGGCGGGACCAACACGGCGAGTGTTGGCGATACTGCCGCCGCCGCGCTTGCCTACCATCAGATGACAGTTCCCCAAGCGACAGAACTCCAGTTCCAGACGCAAAACTCTGGGGATGGTTCCTTCAGTATGGGAGACCACGGGCAACAACAAACAGGCATGCAGGACTTTAGTCTTGAGGCCCTGAAAGCTGCTACACAGACGGGTCGTCCCGGTCAAACAGCACCCAGCGACTCGCCACCGCAAAGCGCCACCCACAAGCCTCAGGTCGGCACAGAAGAGTGGCACAAGGTACGGAGGGATAACCATAAAGAAGGTATGCATCCGCAAAAAAAAATCCCCCGCAAAAAAGTCCCTAAACAAGTGATTGCTAACAAAACACATAGTTGAACGCCGCCGCCGCGAGACTATCAACGAGGGTATCAACGAGCTAGCCAAGATCGTCCCAGGCTGCGAAAAGAACAAGGGATCTATCCTGCAACGAGCAGTACAGTTCATTACTCAATTGAAGGAGAATGAGCAACAAAATATTGAGAAATGGACGCTCGAGAAGCTACTCACGGAGCAAGCCATCACGGAGCTCAGTGCGAGTTGCGACAAGTTCAAGGTCGAATGCCAACGGGCATGGGACGAGTGCCAGATCTACAAGCGTGCATGCGAAAACAACGGCATCTTACCTGACGAGATCAAAGAGCGTCAGGAGAACGGCGAACAGACTGGAGCGAATCCCATGTAGAGCTACGCGCGTTGCGTCGCTCTCTCTCTCTCTCTCTCTCTCTCTCCACGATTTTGACGAGGTTTTGTTAGCCAGGTCCGGGAAACACATATCTGTACTTTTTTATACTTTTCTTGGCCCGTCGGTCTACTGTTCATTCCCCGCACTTGGAGTGTGGCTGATCATCTTCTTTGTTTGGCGTATAGTGGAGGTATCACTCGCTCTTTTGGCACAGGCTTTTTTGGTGTTGTCTGCATATCGCTGTACACTTAAGATGGGCCTCTCTCGCACAGATAACGGAGGCTTCTCTTATGTATTCAGCGACACGTTCTACTGCAAGGAGAGTTTATCAATGATACCGCATTCTCTGTCAAGTTTTGTTAAATGGACATGTAATATACGCTGGCCACATGTGTTGTCGTTGTTGTTGTTGTTGTTGTTGCACGACCATCTCTCGCTGAAGACCTGTTCTACATGAATCGCGCTATAGGAACCCTGCTTATCTGTTAGCGGACGGCGCATCCCCCACCTGTCTCGCATGCACATGGCAACTCACTTTCTTGAAACGTGAATATACGTTCCGCGCCACACCCACGAACTATCTGAACCAACAGTCATGATCATCACGTGAAAGGCCTCCCCCGGACATGGTGGGCGTAGCAACATTTCCACCAACTCCAACCCCACATCCAGATAATACGCGCTCTTGACCATGGCGAACAACGAGGTGCCTGGAGAGCCGCTTGTGCCCCCTGTATTGGACGCGGCTGAGCTGATTGGAAACTCGAGCGCTGATTTCCCTGTCATCGAGGCTGAGCCAGAAGAAGAGCTCAACCTGCCTCTCGACACCGCCGAACAGCAGCGCATACTACTCCAGCAAGACGAAGACCAACCCCAAGCAGGGCCTCCCCTTACACTGCCAGCACGCCCTGGCCTGCAACGCGGCAACTTAGTTCCTACGCCCGCACCGAACCTACCTCCTCCCGCTCCGCCTGCACCACCGCCAGATACCCCACAGAACGACTCGCTCTCGCTGGCGCAATTGCAGAACCTCGTGAGGGGCATACCAAAGGTCGAGCCTGCTCCGTACGCCTTTACGTATGATGACGCTTCTTCGTTGGAAGAGGAGCTGGAGGAGTGGTTTTCATATGCAGTCGAGGAGCAGGCTATGCTGCTGAAGACACAGGCATCGTACTCGCTGGAGTGGAGCGCATTCCATGTATTGAACGATGCATCCAACGGCGAGGATGGCTTGGACTGGGCCGCGGCGACAGCAACACAACACGAGGACTTTATGCGGCATTTGTTAAGAGGACTGGAGGAGGTAGACCCTATCTTGAGGCTAAAGAAGCTTGAGGCATTGGTCCATGTCCTCCTTGGGTGCTGGCATGAGACTGCGGGGCTGCCTGAACCAGCAGTGGACGAGGCAACAGAGTCAAGCGCAACCTCAGCACGCAGCATCACATACGTCAAATCAGGCAAGCAAGTCTCGCTTATCAAGCGCAACGTACACCTGCTCGCCGACAGTAATGGTGTGCAGGCTGTTGTCGATGCACTCAGCTCTTCGCTTTTGAGAGCCTGTGGGGTCGACGTTACTCCTGAAGCTCAGCGCGATTCGAGGGAGGCAGAACGACGCGAGATATGGTGTGCGATGACTGCCGTCTACGTCTTGTTGGAAGTCGCGCGCGATGAGGAAAAGACAAAGAAGAGCCTCAAACTCAGAAGCGCCATTCTCCATCTCGACAAGCCAGGCCTTCTCATGCTTTTCGTTGATCTCATCGCCAAGTTGCGGTGGGACGAGTCAATCAATTTGCCGCTAAGCAAGATCTCATTGCTACTCTGGAAGGCGATGCTGGTTACTTTCGGCGGTCTTGCAGAAGTTGGCAAAGTCAAAGAAACCTTCAGAGACACCAAGCTCGAGTCGGAGGATTCCAAAGGTCAGCCACTCATCACTGCTTCGCCTCTTGACTACCATCTCTTCAGACAAGAGATAAGCTCCAAGTACCCGGCGTACAACCCCCCGCTTCCCATATTTCCTCTTGAGCCAGAAAACAACTCCATCTTGCCACCGCTGAAGAATCATCCAAACAAGGTAGCTGGCAATCATGTATTCGGCTCTGGACTTGGAGATACGAACGGCAACAGCACATCCATTCTGCATCAGCCTGTTCATATCGCAACTCCGGCGCCCTCCCCTCCTCCTTCGCCTGCGGGTCCTGGTGGCAAGGGCGGGAAGAAGCAGAATTACCAAACAAATCAGATGTTTCCATTCTTGTATCCGCCACTCGACGAATCTAGCAACAAGTTGGGTGGAAAGGGCTCAACCGACCTGCAGGACCTTCTAGTGGGACGCAAATGGGAGGGCTCCGACATACCTGCATCCATCTTGGAGGCCGCAGAGCTTTTTGCGAAGCGTATGAAGGCTACGCGTGCCATGAAGCAACTATGGGAGGAGCGTGTCGCATTTATGAAATACGAGCGCGGTTGGACAGGTCCTGATGAGAATCCTGATATCGAACAGCTGTCACTCGAACCGAAAGATGAGGCACAACCACAGAAACTCTCTCCTGGTAGTACTGAAGAGCGATTGCACCTGGTTGAGGAATTCTATGTAAGTGGACCGAATACTATTAAGAATGCATCAACTAACCACATCTTAGCGCATTGCGCTGCCCAACTTACAGTCACTGATCATTGTACTGATCAAAGCCATTCTTGCGCATGTCACGGCACTCGTCACGCAATCCAGTGGCGCGAACGGGCTTCAGAGCGGTTTCCAATTTCAGGACAATCAAAACGGCACGACAGCTGGACGCCCTGACATGAGCGGCATGAACGGTCATGGTAACCCACTGGCCACCAACGAGGAGCTAGATGCGATGCGCACTCAAGAAGTCATGGACAAAGCAGTCACCGGTACCCTAATACTGATCCTGAAATGGTTCAAAGTGTCTCACATCCTAAAGTTTGAGTATATTACACAGCTACTGGTTGACTCGAGCTATGTTCCGTTGATTTTGAAACTACTACAGCTGCAAGAGGTTGAGAAGATTGTGAACTTCAAGAGTGAGCAGGACGAGCTTAACTTCTTCAACTTCTGTCGAACACACTCCAGGAATGTGTCTGAAGAGGATCATAACGAAAGCCACAAAGGAGAAGCGTACAACGGCGAATCTGACGAAGACGAGGCCGTCCCACCCCCGATCCGTCTCTCTAGAGAAGACTCAAACGAATCAGGAGCCGAGCCAGCCCTTCCACCTGCCCAACTACAACCCCCAGAAGTGGATGAGCTCGGCTTTCCTACAAATGAGTTGCCTAAAGAACCCATCACCAACTTTTCATGGCGCGCGTTCTTCACATCCATCAACTACCTCCGCATTATGCAAAAGATTTGCAAGAACAAGGCGCATCGCAACCTCATGCTTGTGTCTTACAAATCTTCGCAGTTCCTTCGCAAGAGTTTGAAGGTACCACAGCCGGAGCTGCGTTTGTATACGCTCAAGCTTTTCAAAAACCAAGTCCCTTACTGTGGCCGCAAGTGGCGACAATCCAACATGCGCGTGATTACTGCAGTGTATCTGCATTGCAGACCTGAACTCCGAGACGACTGGCTAGCAGGGAGTGACGTGGATGCTGAGGTGGACGAGAGCGTGCCGCTCGAGCAAGCCTTACGATCACTCACACACTGGCATAACCTCAAGCGCTACCCAGAGAGCTTAGGCGCCAAACCTGGCATTCTGGAGGAGGAACAAGACTTCTTCCGAAACGAGCTGGAGAAGATGGACTGGGGCGATGAGGCTGCGAATGAAGGCGAGCTTGAGCATGGCTGGCCGGATCTTCAGGTTGAGGGTTGGTGAACATCTTGCCCACCTCGCCCCTGAACACTCCAACGCCTTGCACCTTCCTGTCTCTGATATCCAAACTGGATATCGCATTAATTTCTTGAGTAGATGATTCGCAACGCAGACAATTCCTTCAGCGACCAAAATATCCGCTACATCGGCGTAGAGAAGCTGTACGAGGCGGGAAATTGGCCAGACCAAGTGTTGGGCGTTCCATCTCTGAGCCGGTTGCAAAAACATGGCCTGGTGCAATTAAATCAAAACGTGTCTCCCGGTGGGACATTCACAGCGAGTTGGAAGACCTTGTCAAGGCATCGACGAACGATGATAGCGATGAGGATGATGATGACGAAAATGCGAAAGACGAGTACACTAGTTCGACGAAGAACAATAGAGAGAAGTTTCATACAAACGATGGATGGCAGCGAAAAGGAAATAGAGAGCTGCGACGCAAGAGGAGGGCCAGAAGCGAGGGTACTGCTCCTGGTTTGCAGGCTGTTTAATATTCAGCCGTTGTTATGCTGTGACATGCGACATGCGACACCGCATCTTTTCGTCGCAGGCCATGAGTCTAGCCAAGGGATACCCATTGTGTTTGATAGCAGCCAGAAACTACTCGCAATGGATATCGCATTGCTCGATTAGATGTAGAAAACTCGGGCGTGGTTCAGTGATGGAGTCGACTGACGTTTCAAACGCCGCGGCGTTTGAAGCTAACATCGTCATCATCTAGTTATACACGTCTAAAAGGTGCAACAGTAGACCGCGTTCGAGCTAGCACCGCCTGAGGTTGAGTAGTCTAAAGAATAGTACTCCGCCAATTAGCCATCTGTGTATCCGGCTTACCTACTGTACCTCTGCAAAAGAAGAAATGCGGCCCGCCTTGCCCGACTCGGAATGGCACTACTACCCCGAGCTACGATCCCCACAGGTTGGGGTTGGCTAAAAGACGGTCGGCGTCTGCTCCTTCGCCGGAGTTATTCTTGCCAATTCTGCTGCAAGTCTTCGTCGCAATCTCTGTATAGCATTGTTTTGCGTTTGTTGCTTTTACACTTGTTGTGATTCCGCATTGTACAACTAATTGAACACACGCACGGCAACATGGCGAAGGTTTTTGATTATGCCGAGGGTTAGTCTTGGCCGTCCGCAGTCCAACTTCAACTGCCGTGGCTAACCTCCAAGTCAGTCGCGCAGCACAACACGGCAGAAAGCTGCTGGGTAATTCTCTACGGCAATGTTTACGATGTAACGCGCTTCATCCCCGAGCACCCTGGTGGCTCAAAAGTCATCCTCCAACTCGCCGGCACCGACGCAACCGAAGAATACGACCCCATCCACCCTCCCGGCATCCTCGAAGAGAACCTCGAAGCTTCCGATAAGCTCGGCACCATAAACCCAGATACCCTCCCGAAGGAGGAGAAGACGCCAGAAGAGACGGGAGAAGCACAAGATGAAGGACCAGTAGATCTGGACAACATACTGAACCTGGACGAGATTGAAGAGGTGGCAACCAAGCAAATACCATACAAAGCATGGGCATACTACTTCTCCGCAAGTGACGACTTGCAGAGCAAGTCCTTCAACAACAGCGTATACCGAAGCATACTCCTCCGACCCCGCGTCTTCGTCGACTGCACTCGCTGCGACACATGCACCACGCTCATCGGCAATACCGTCAAACTGCCCATATTCGTCTCCCCCGCCGCAATGGCGCGTCTCGCGCACCCAGACGGCGAACATGGCATAGCGCAAGCCTGCTCCACATACGGTGCTCTGCAAATAATCAGCCAAAACGCATCCATGACGCCGGAACAAATCGTGGCAGACGCCACCGCAGACCAAGTCTTTGGCTGGCAACTCTACGTGCAAAACGAGCGCGCAAAAAGCGAAGCAACCCTCTCCCGGGTGAACAAACTAGACGCAGTGAAATTCATCTGCCTCACCCTCGACGCGCCCGTACCCGGCAAACGCGAACACGACGAACGCACTAAAAACGTAGCTTCCAACCTGCCCGTCCGAGCTTCGGTCCAAGAATCCCAATCCGTCTCCAAAACAAGCACCAGCGCAACGACACCCACATCCACACCCGCACCCAAAGCAATGGGCATGGGACAATCCCTCTTCTGGGGCACAGCGGCGGATCTAACCTGGCGCTCCACCTTGCCCTGGCTGGCCAAACACACGTCCAAACCTATTGTCCTCAAGGGGATCCAAACACACGAGGACGCGTACCTAGCTTCCCTCCATGCACCGCATGTGAAGGCTATTATTCTGAGTAATCATGGGGGCAGGGCTCTGGATACTGCGCCGCCTGCTGTGCATACGCTGCTGGAGATTCGCAAGTATTGTCCCGAGGTGTTTGATCGGGTCGAGGTGTGGGTTGATGGGGGGATCAAGCGGGGGACGGATGTTGTCAAGGCGTTGTGTTTGGGGGCCAGGGGGGTGCCAGGGTGCTTGAGAGTAAGTTTCTTTTTTTTCCTTCTTCTTCTTCTTCTTCTTCTTCTTCTTTTCCCCTCTACATGGTCTCTCTCTCTCTCTCTCTCTCTCTGGGTTTTCCTTGCTAACGGATGAGTAGTTCTCAAAGCGGAAACGGAGACGTGCATGCGTTTACTTGGGGTGGAGAGGGTGGAGCAGTTGGGTATGCAACATATCAATACAAGGGCTGTTGAGCGTGATATTTGGGATGGGCCGGGTTTGGAGAGGGCTGCTGTTAAGGCGAAGTTGTAGATGAAGTTGTAGATGAGTTGTAGATGAAGTTGTAAAGAGGAATGCTTCTCTTCCCTCGAACTTGTTGGGGAGGGAAGTATCTAGACCAAAGTCAAGATATCTAGCTTGAGTGGGTGAAAGATGAAAAAATGCATGTTACATGTTTTTTCACGGGGGGTCTGCTGAGAGCTTAATTTCCATGGTGCTATGTCTGTGATGATGGTAAATGTCTTCCATTCGGATCTAGAAAGTGTTGCGAGGCTAATGGTAAGCTTTAGACTCGGTTGTCTGTTATCTTGTACTGGCAAGTCTTTTTCGTTCAAATCTAGACCATGGCAAGCCTTAGGCCGCGTGTTCATTGTGGCCTGATTGTCGAGATGCCGATGTTTCTAAAACAAATCAGGCGGGCTGCACAATATCCAAAGTTTGGTGTTAGATTGTTCCATCTACCAGAATGTTTCGTCAGCTTCTTTGCCGTCGTTGTTAGGTTGCACAGAGAGAGAGAGTGTGTGTGTGAGAGAGTGTGTGTGAATATGAGGGATTACTATACGTTAGCTTCTTACGAATCAGGCCATTTTCATCTGTTTTGTGTCAAGGTTACAACCTCGTTCTCTAGTAAAACATCCGGCTTCGGCCCGCTTTTCTTGACAACATGTTCTGTTGACTAGGCGTTCCAAGGTTTGGGGCGACACCGCTAGGGATACGCTAATACACGGCATCTTATCCCGACAGTGCTTCCCGACAGTGCTTCCATGAACCGTGAAAACAAAACTCCCATGGATATGCATGTTATCTGTTGGGTGGTCTAGAACAAAGGTATTAACGTTGGCTTAGCGCCAAGTGCGAAAGAGATACAGCGTCAAGAATTTAGACACCTCTTTGGAGTGATTGATGTTATGCCTTTTTAGGATACTACCATAAACATGGTGGCTCTACTCCTAGCAGCAATCCTGATTAATCAGCACAATGTCGAATCGACAGTACCCAGTTTTTCAGCCACACTTCTTACTCCTGAAAGCGAGGGAGTAAGTAGCCAAAGGGCCAAGTCTTCGTAAATTACCTTGGTGCCTTTTAGACGTGCTAGTGAGCGAGGACTTCCCTAGTGTAAGCTTTCCCAAACCTACACGTCTCGAGGCATCCAGCGTTGTGTGCCTGGAAAGTGGAGCTGAATATTCTCACTCCCCTCCCACCCCCCCTGTACCTTGCTGATGTATCAACGGCTCCGCCAACCAAAATTCAGCCTTACCCACCACGACGGTTCGTCCTACCGCCCTGGAAGCCTGCCACGTGTGTGCCTTCTGCATCAGGCATATACCATTTAATCCACCACCAAGAGCTGTTCCTCGCCAATGCTCCAACAACGTGCTCACTGCTTTCTCCGCTCCCCGTGCCCAATGTAGCGTCTCCCTTTGACTTGTCACCGCGGCCTGTAATTCCTGGCTACCGCCGAAAGGTTTTCCGGGCGTCTAATGACGTTGCTGGTTCGGAGTGACACCTGACGATGCGCGCAATCCTAAGAGGGACGCGCTAGAAAGCGTGGCCACTTGCTTATCAAACCAGAGAGCCGGGATACTGCAGTCTGACGTCCTCTTCGACGTTGCAAACCCAATCAAGGATATGCATGGAGACATCTTACTGCCGGCCCAGTTGCGGCACGATCCTAACGCCGCAGTCACAACGGAGACGTTGACCGGTTGTGGCGGTAGTAGGTCGTCACATCTTGGCTGTCCGTATACGACAGGAGCGCACCGAGGCCAAGAGAACTTGTGCCGCAGGACCTGTTTGGAAGTGGAGGAAGCATTCCGTGCGTTGGAGAGAAAAAGCAGGGGGGGGGGTGGACCGTTGAAATATCTCGCAACTCGTGTTCTCGCGATGCTACTCCCACTGCACAACCCTGACAGCTATCGTGAAGAAGCTCGGACTGCTGCTGGATGCAGACGGGGGCTGAGCTTGCAAGCTTGCTTCACTATTCGCGGCCGCGGTGAGATTGCGAATGATGAGCCTGGGACGGGTATGCGCGGGGCCCAAGTAGGGCAAATTATATAAAGAGACCCTGACACTTAACAGGCCCGTGGACTGCTGTGTGTTTCGAAACTTCAACTCTGTTGCTCATCTTCATGACCGCGGTACAGCCTTCCTAAATCAAGATCAACCAACTATATCGCCGCGGACTGCCCCTTCCATCCATCGCAATCAGCTCGGTACGGCCTTCAACTCAAGATATATCTTGCTCTTCTCAAAAGTCAACTCGACCGTTTGCTGTCTTGCTACCTTTTCTCCACTCTGCTTCCATCTGCTGCGCCGCATCTACACCCCCGGCTCTTCACTCCCGCCCACTCGATCCGGCCAACGACGCAAACATGAAGGACTGCCCAACGTGCAAAGGCAACGGGACCACAAAGTGCGACGCTTGCAACGGTAAGGGCTGTCCAGCATGCAAACGATCCGGCAGCAACAAGTGCAGCGTGTGTGAAGGCACAGGCGCGATACATGCGGAGCATTGAACGGGGGGCCTTTGTTCTGAACGAGCTGGAACTCAGAGGTGCGTACTTTGCTCCAAACAAACTGGCACCAAAGGCCAGCACAGCCACAGCCTCCCCCCTCCCTTACAAAACGCATCATTCACTCTCATGCCTGAGCGCCAGCCGACTGGCTCCGAGGCACGACCGAGACATCGACTGACATGTCGCAGATCAATTTCGTCTCATCCGTCCATTCATTTCCCTTCCTTCCATTAGCGTTTCTTACACACAGGCTTTATCGTCGCGCGGGCGCAATCATAAACGACCGAGTTGGTCAGAGTGTTTGGGGGGGTTCTGTTCGAAAAGGCGAGGTGATGCGCAAAAGGGCGAGCGGCAGGATTGCGGCACTGAGAAACGCACGCAAGCCAACACGTGCATGAGATTATACCCAAGGAGGCAATTTCCGATTGTTCCGGAGTTTCAAAAGTGCGAGGCGTTGGCGGTTGGGGCCCTGGTCCAGTAGTTTTTCATTGGTTCAATCTCATTTGTGATTTCGAAAGAGCTGGAATTTGCGGGATTGATGGTATCGCGAGGACGGGGGGGGGGGGGGGGGGGTGGGGGGGAATCATCAGCTTTACTTTCATCCATTACACGGCCCGTTTTTTATTTTTGGTTTGCATCGGCAAACATCATTTGTGAGACTTTTCACGTGCAGATATAATGATTGTCTGTCTGTGAGCGATGGCATACGTCCTCTCTATCCACTGGTACTGCCATGACGCAAAGCAGACGAGTATCTCACTACTTCCGCTGCCCAGGCAGCGCTTGTAGAAAAAGATAGTCTCGGATGAGAACTAACGCAGATATGAGGAGCCCGCAACAAGGCAGGAATTCTGTAATTTCGGTTTCGTAGTTGGAAGACACGTTCCGAGTTCTTGATTTCGGCAGCGACTTTGCACTCCCCTATATCACTCCATCACATCTTCTCTATTATTTCATCAGCTCCTCTAAGACTTTTTTTTCCCTTCTTATCATCAATCCGAACAGAACCCCAAGCTATATTGCATCCTAGCCATGGAACGCATCTTCGTCGTGTTAATGGGATGCAGCTTCGGTACCCCTCCCCCTCTAAATCGTTCTCGTTATGGACGCCGCCCAGCATGAAACTCGTTCCAGTGATCAACTCTTGCCCACTGAGCCCAGCTCTAAAATACTACCCGAGAACAGTTCATCGCAACCCATCCCGAACATCTTGCTTGAAGCGGCAGCTGTTTCGAATGCCTTCGACCAGAATAACCATGTGCTGACCCGTTTCACTGGACCGAATGCTTGTACCCACGTCTTCGGAGGCCAGTGCTTACACATCCAGTTGAAGTCAGATAACGCTGGCGCATACCAATGTCCGATGTGTCGAAAATATTTGTATCGTCCGGTTAGCAAGCCTCGAGTGACCAGTGTCTTGCAGCCTACGAAAACGTCCGAACCACACGTGTACGCTGGGAAAAAATACCGTGCTACCACCAGCGAACTCTCGTTACTAAAAACCACAGAGTATCCAGCTCATCCCAAGGGACAATTACCGCTTTCGTACTCCACTCCATCTCCTTCTCCTCACTTACAACCTTCTACGTGTTCTGGAACGCGTCCGGATCGTGCAACGGAAACTTTTCCTGCCCACAGTCCAAGTTCCATATAGTTTGTTTCGCGATATCGTTCGTTCCACCTTGGTATCCGATGACCACATCATCTCATCAGACTTGGAGAACTTGGCAATTTTTTCGCAAGCTAGGAACTCGCGTGTACTAGTCCCACCGATGAAAAACACATACAATGAAAACGACATCGATCTGGCCATGAAGTTCCGGCATTGCCTCTTTACGAGACAAAGAGGTCAGATTCGGTGTGTTAAGCGTGAAAGCGGACTTTGTCCTTGAAACCCTTTGTCTACATCGATCAAGTTGTACTTGGGAATACCATGTCTGTGCAGGTCTTGGCTCCCGTAGCATCCGACGTCTAGGAACTTTCAGCTGGCTTTTAAGACGGGTGAGGAACGTTCCATATGAGGGATGTTGAGAGATGCTAGATGTGAGGAATATTCCTATCCCAGTGCGTGTGTGTATAGATGGATGGGCCATGTATTTTCACGTTACATGGCGTGAGCTTATCGTTTCGGCCATCGATGGAGGACTTTTGCCTTGTGACGAAGACCGTGCCACGGTGCCATACGGTAGCTAGTTTGAAAGGCTTGCGTAGAATAAGCTAGGTTAAACACAATTGTACATTGCGCTGCGTGTAAAGGCTATCTATGCACGTATCAGAACCTAAGATTCCTTACTTTGAAATAAAGCACAAAGGTTACGTACGCTGCCTTCGTGTTTTAAGATGGGAGTGTATCCGTGGAAGGTTAGACTAGAAAAAAATGTACCACGCGATGCATAGCAATGTATTCTTCGAATAAACAAACCAGGTCACCGCTATTATTCGAGAGTTCAGCTGAATATCGCAGAACGTTCAGTGATGTCCACCAAGCCTTGAATGCGACGGAACCACAACTAGCCAGTGTTATATTCAATATTACTGAGCTTCGTTGTTATTCGAGGGAACATACTTGAGGTGTCGATTCAATGTAGTCAGCGGGCTGAGACTTGATCACAACTATTTGGAATAAGCGTGGAGACCCCTTATGGTTATGGCGAGAAAGGTATCGGGGGAATCAGCATTCAGATGCAGAGATTCGGCTTGTCGATAGGAGGTTGCAATGCTTCTATCGAGAAAGCCTCGGGTCGTAGTCATAGACTTGATGGACCTCTGAACACTTACAATCTCCTAGCTCACATATAGTTCGGATGTGGCGGAGCAGGTTATCGGGCTTGTTGCGCTCAGTTCGCGGTAGGTAGTTGTTCTGGCGAGTCTTGCCTACAGGTACCGATTTCGTAGACGCAATCGTGCTCGATGGTTCGTGTACTAAAAGGCTGAGATGCTGCGCTGTGGAAATGGAGATCAGTCGTCAGATCTACGCCTACCCACCCCCACACATTGGTGGAGCGTTGACTCTATACTCGCGGTCTGCCCTCTTGTTGTCGCTCTACTTCCTTCGTGCTGCCTACTTTTAATCCGACAGCTGATTTCAGATACCTCGCTGATTCCTTTGATATGAGACCTTGCTGTAGAACATTTTCGCTCAGGCGGGCCCGACGTTTTGTAGGAAACTCGGCCGAAGGAGTTACGAATTGCTTATGCGACTTCGTACCATGTCGATAGCGCGACCGTTGGGGAAATATTTGCGAAAGGTCGAGTATTTCGATGGGTATCACATGGACGTGCAATCTTGCAGTCGGTTCCCATGATGCTCTGGGAGGAAGAAGAAAGTGTACGAGCCAGGTATGCTCAAAACTTGACAGATGAACATCGGGTCGACGGTAGGAAGCGAGCCTTGGCCATTTTAGCCGTTGCTTGTTCCTTCTGTTGCCGACTACTAAAGTTCCTTGGCCGGAAATGAGGGCCCGTGTGGCGTGGAAGCGATATTGAAACGTACGAAGACAAAAGACCCACTTGGATAACACAAAACATCTGTGGGTTCTCCTGGGCGGCACTGGTCCAGCGCGAAGGAAGGTACTGCAGGTCAGTCATTGATCTAAGCCCGCACACTTAATATGGAGGTTGTGGTGGTGCCTGTAATTCTTGTGTAAGTATGTATACACGTTCCAGGGTTCCGTGCAACCGTCGAAGCATGATGGTCTGGCTCTCAACCGAAAGAGCAAACATTCAGTCCCCCGGTAGTTTGTTTGAATCAAGATGTTGTTAACAAGCGCCTGGAATTGTCAAGCCCGTGGTGGAGGCGCGCGCTGTCGTTGACCCACTAAACAAGAGGCGTGAAACGATGAAAGTCGGAAGCGACCATACAGAGACAAGTGCGTCCAGGCTACGATCGGAGCTACGGAAGCATGGGATATAAGTCAAGGAATGTGAGATGTAGACGAGAACGCCTTGCCGATCTTCTGGTATTGACTGCAGGAGATTTGGTGACGCGTAGAAGTAGTTCGTCGCGTGTGTCGTGTCTAAGCGAGTCGAGACAAATCTAGTGCTGCGGGCAGAACGATTCGCAACTTGCCTGCGCTACAAAATTTCTTAGCCAGGGAACGAACAATCGTTGTCTGTAGGTAGTGTGACTAATGGGGCTCTGGCCGTAGAACATCACAACGATGACGCTTTGCTTGCACCCAGCGCGTACTCATAGTCAACCTCCTTGTTTCGACTTTGAGGAATGCCTGCATCGATCGGGAACACCAGGCCGAGAACTGTTTACCGCCAGGATCAAAAGCCATGCCATGAAACAAGCAATGCCATGACAGGTGACATGTCCACATCGTGAACATCGATAGCCACAGCTCCACAGCCCTAAAGCATTGTACGGACGGCAATGGTTCCCTTTCTGTCATCTCCACTCGTTTTATCTGACACATGCACACAGCGATGCGCCATTTCCGACATGGCAGCACCTGAGTATAAGTATGCCTTTCGTCTAGCAATCTACAATTCCTCACCACCACAATCATTCAGTCAGTCGACATTCGCTCTCTACACATTCATTCTTTTTCAAACGCTTGAAGCGCCTCACATTCATTACCATCTTCGTTGATCCCGAAGTAGCTCTTTGAACACCAACTTTTTCGACAAAACCAGACTTTCCAACCACCAACACTACAATGCCTTCCAAGATCCAAGCCGCTGCCATCCTTGGCGCCCTCGCTGCCTCCGTTAGCGCCCACGGTCACATCTCTGCCATCAAGGTTGACGGCCAGGACTTCACTGCCTACGACCCGTCTTTCCAGTACCAGTCCCCTCCTCCTGAGGTCATTGAGTGGTCTTGCCCCCAATGTCAAGACAACGGTTTCGTAGACCCCACCATGTACGATGATGCCACCAAGATTGCCTGCCACAAGGACGCCACCGCTGGCGCTAAGGTAGCCAAGGTCGCTGCTGGTGGCAAGCTCGACATCTCGTGGACCACCTGGCCCGAGTCCCACGTCGGCCCCGTCATCGACTACCTCGCCAAGGTTGACGATGCCACCGCCGCCAAGTCGACCGACCTGGAGTTCTTCAAGATCGACGCTGCTGGCTTCGAGGGCGGCAAGTGGGCTTCTGATAAGCTCATTGCCAACAACAACACCTGGTCTGTAACCATCCCAGAGAGCATCGCCCCTGGCCAGTACATTCTCCGTCACGAGATCATCGCTCTTCACTCCGCCGGCCAAGAGAACGGCGCTCAGAATTACCCCAAGTGCATCAACATCGAAGTTGAAGGATCTGGTACCGCTACCCCCCAGGGTACTCCCGCCAACAAGCTCTACACTGCTACCGACCCTGGTCTCAAGTTCAATGTCTATGGTGGTGACCTGACCAGCTACGAGATGCCTGGTCCCGCTCTGTTCGATGGAGCCAGCTCCGGCTCTGGCAACGCTTCCAGCCCCAAGCCTTCGGGCTCTGCCACTGCTGCCCCTATCTCTGCTACTTCCGCTCCCGCTGCCACCAACGCGGCCGCTGTCAAGGATGTCGCCTCCCCCACTGCCTCTACCCCGGCTGCGACTTCCGCTGCCGCCCCTGCTCAGTCTAGCAGCGCCAGCGTTGCCGACAAGGAGTTCACCCTCGACACCTTCATTGCCTGGCTCGAGGAGAAGGCTGGTTCTCCATCCAGCCAAAAGGTTCGCCGCCACCCCCGCGCTTTCCGCGTCTAGATCTGTGGCACGATGAATCCATCTCTAGACATCTGGTTGTTGGGAAACGTCCGTAGGAGGAGATGTGCTGGCATGAATTTGGAGGGCTGTTGATGACGAAAAAGCCGCCACACCTCTTGGTGTTCTTCTCTTCCTGTATCTACTTGCATAGAGTCGCGCTGCGGCTCATTGCTCTCTTGACTGAATGAAATGTGTTGCACCCATGAACCTTGTTCTCTCTGCGTGCAAGTGACAGAACTGTCTTGAACAACCGCGCACACTCGAATAGTGAGTAAGCTGAAACCTGGAAATCATCTGTAAAACCCAGATTCTGATCCATACAACGCGTCTAACGTAATGGCAGCCAAGTACTGCTTTGTCACGTCTGTTCGGTCAAGGCAGCAAGCGCCAACAAGCGTGTTGTGCACGTGTACTGGCGTGACTGTAGCACATTCGCTTGGTCCGCCCCACCTACACACTAGGAGCACTCCTGCGCACACTCTTATTAATCACTTTATAGATTATCAATTTGCAAGGTTTTTCATTAATCAGATCATCCGAATTAGTCCATCGGCTAGGATATCTCGCTTTCACCGAGAAGAGCCGGGTTCGGTAAGTTTAAATTCGACACACGCTGTTTTCGAATCATCATTCTAACAAGAAATTAGATTCCCGGATTCGGAAGAACAGCTATTTTTTTGGCCATGACACGTATCAGCTGTGCACCTAAAATTCTTAAAATTTTGTCCTGTATTCTACCTGCATTCTCTCATCAAAATTGTTGTGTGCATTCTCTGTTAATACATTTATAATGCTTCAAGACCTGTAAAAGCACATGTAGACTAAAGAGAAAAAAAAAAGATTATGTTCACGAGTGAATTCAAAAACCTGCTAGCAACTTGTCCTAGGTTTTGCACTAGGAACCTAGCTACAAAGTTCTCCATACACAATATAACACGCAGTCGAAACATAGAACCAAACCGAACGATTATTGTATTCCGCTCGGATGATAACATCATCTGAAAAAAGTACACATGCCATCCATGCCGTGTCTCATCAAAAACGCCCAAGCTACCTCTAGTCATACATGTCATTACAGTACAATTATTCCCACCAAACGCCCACATTTTTGCGCGTTCCTTAAGATGAGTAACGCCATGTCTCTGCATCATGAACATTCGACGCAGGTTGCAGAGGCGGTAGTACTGGGTTTTGCTGATTCGGCACAGCTACAAGACCATCCTTGCCGTCATCACTGATGGGGCTGGGCGTTGGTCGCTGTGGCTCGAGTGGTGGCGGTAGAGGCGGGCTTTGGCTCTGTGATGCCTGCATGCTCCTAGGTATGTCATACGACAGACTAGAACGGGGCCCCGAAGGTGGATAGCGTGGTTGCGGCGCTTGTGGCGAGCGCGCAGTCATGGAAGGCGTGCCCGTAGGGCCTGTCGAAGTAGCAAGCTGTTTGAGCATTTGTTCCCACTTCGGCGCTTCCGTGGTTTGCGTCGTCCTTGCCATCTCGCGCTGGAAGGCATCCGATGATTGGAACTGTGCTGATGGTCTTGGTGCATGCAGACCTGTTGGCGGCGACCCATAGTATCCCGGAGAAGGCACAGCTCCATGCGGCGCGATAGGCCTTGGTGCGATAGACGTAGGTGTACCACTGGCTCTCGACATAGGTGGCTTCGGCATCCATTCAGGAGAGATCCCACTGTCCAGACTATAAGGTGATATGTAAGTTTTTGTCCTTCGCAGATAACAGTTTCTGAGATAGGGATAGTTCATAACGTAGGATAAGTACTCAGTAGGGGATTGGGCAGCGTAGATGATGTTAGAGGAGGGTGTGACGGCGTACATTGGAGGTTTGGGAGTCCCAGTAGGGTTGCTCAGCGTATTAGAAATCGATGGGTGAACGTGTGGTGACGCCGGGGTCTGATGGCTTGGTGGGCCATAAGACGGAGCAGTGTTCTGTCCCGCAACTGGTGAGTATGGCGAGGGTGGCAATTGCCGAGGGCTCTGAGAGTATGGGTAGGGCGGTAGAGCGTTGTTATGCGGTGTCGACTGTGCATACTTGTCGATCCCACTGAGCAAAAGCCCAGATGTTGCCGGTTGTGCTTTCCAGGACGCGTTAGAGTAGCTCTGTGGCGGCACATACGGTTGGTACTGGGGCTGCTGCTGCTGCTGCGAAGACTGCGGCGTCCGATGGGTGTGGTAGCCTTGATATGACTGTTGTCCATAATGTCCTGCTGGCATGCGATGATCGTAGCTAACATTAGGCTGATGCGCTACTGGTGAGTTGGGATTCTTGCGAGTATTGGGGTTGTACACCGGCGACCTGAAGGATGTCATCATCGATTCTTTCGGCTTGTAGTTGTATGGCCGACCATCTGGCATTTGATGTTGCATTGATGTGCGTGGGGGTACTGCAATGGGAGCCGGTTTGATGGGGTACGAGGCAGGGTACGAAGTACGGTGGAAGGCTGGCACTGGAGGCGGAGGAGGCTTGACGGTATCGAGGAAGTTGCTCTTGGGGTTGTTCCTTGGCTTCGCAAGATTCTCAGTATACTGTGGCCTAGCTTCAGTCGAAGGCTTTCCAAGGTAGTACCATAGCCGATCCTCCTTGCTCAGATCGACTCTCGCCACCCTCTGAATAACCTCAGGAGCAGTGTACCACTCAGCCCACTTGTGCTCAGAGTTGGGGTCGTGGAAAGGATCGCCCATTTCAGGTACACCATCGGTGCGGTTCGTGATGTCAAGTGAGGCGTCGCTCTCCTTGAGGTGTTCAGGAAGTGGCTTAGCATTTGCGGATGGCTTAAGTCGTTGCGACTCGTCGGGATGAAGCTTGAGAATGTACTTCCATTCAACCTCGACACGATCGCTATTTGCTGTTAGCATATAAAAATTGTCAACAACATCTCTAACATACCCATCGGGCAACACATCTACCAGGACAGCCTGCTCACCAGGCCTATTCTCCACAACCTGTGCACCATATATTTGGTACATCTCGCCGCCCACATATTGGAATTGGATAACATCCTTGGGTTTGAGCGTCTTGCCATAGGCTAAGACGAATTTGTCCTTTTCCAGTGCTTCCACGTCGACAGCCTTGTTGTTCCGCTTCTTCGGCCGGTGGAAGCGGCATCGGAAGTCGTAGCCATCGTAGAAGTATT
This sequence comes from Alternaria gansuensis, assembly GCA_009289805.1. Lineage (NCBI taxonomy): Eukaryota > Fungi > Ascomycota > Dothideomycetes > Pleosporales > Pleosporaceae > Alternaria > Alternaria gansuensis. The sequence goes on from WBOK01000010.1 coordinate 173,984, forward strand.
CTGTACCCTCTTCGTCAAAGGTGGGCATGGGTCCAAGGTCGACCTGTACACCTGCGGCCACCGCGCATGTAGCATGGAAGGCCCTGGTACACTTCTTTTGGGAACACTGGAAGACGGCGCCACGCTTAGACCGACAGTAGTTGCACTTGAGCTCCAAGCGATCCTTGCCGATGTTGGCCACATTACACACAGTCTCAACATCGCCCTTGTTGACAATGTAAGTCTCAGGCGTATAGTCCGCGCAAATCCGGTGGGACTGCATGCCAGTGTCGGTCGGTAACAGATCATCATATTCCACATCGTTAGGGCAGAGGATGCATGGCATTCCCCGACCTGGAATCCTAATGCGGATACGAATGCGCTTGAGCTTCTTTGGTCGGGACGTCTCCTTGGGGTCTTCTTTGCCGCGCTTCCTCTTGTTGCCGGCTGGCTTACGTCCTGGTTTTCCTTTGGTTTTACCAACAACACTGGCTGGAGGGCTGGGGAGACGATCCGCGCCGTCATCTTCGTCCCCTTCGTCGTCAGTCTCTTCGTAGTATTCCGGTGTTGGCTCGCCTCTCAGCTTGCGCTCGATTTCGTTGACGTCAACCCAGACGCTGTCAGATTCACAAAGGCATTTCTTCGCAATCCGGCCGTAGCTCAACCAAGATTCGTTTGCGAAGTTGACCGACTCTGCGCAGTTGTAGCCTATGTTGTAACCAGAATGGTAACCGTAAGGATAGGTAATGACAAATTCGCCTTCGTAGTGGACCAGACGGTTGACCTTGATATTGAAGTCTCTCTCCAAGCGCTGAGGAGAAATCAAATAGGTCTTGTGACGGAGGAATTGCGAGCAGTGCTTTGCGTCGTTTGGCCAGATGGTCTTCATGGCAGCTTCGAAGCGGCGAGCATCCTCTTGCGATATGCTGTACCACTGCTTGGGAGCACCAAAGTGTATGTAGTTGATGCTGTAGAGATCGACATCTTCCAGATGCCAGGCGAAAGTAGCTTTCCACATGCCCAGGTAGAGGTAGGCTGTATTGACACCGGGTACCTTGGTTCCAAGAACGTCCAGAAGGTTGGGCAGCTTCGCAACGTTCCAGGAGGTAGTCGAGTCATCAAACAGAGAGCCTGGCATATCGGCTCCATACATGGGCGAACCGTAGTTGATTGTCTTCCAGTAGTTGTCCTCTAATTCTTTGCATCGCTCAACGGTATACTCCTCTAGGCCAGGCAGATGGTAGTCAAAGTCCTCAAACGCAGCCTCGTCGATATAGTCGGCCACTGCACCACGATTATTCAAGCGTCGAGAAGAGACGGACTTCTTTTCGTCAGCTGTCTTAGCTTGCCGACCGCGTGCCCTGGCAGGTGTCGTATCACGCGCTTCCTTCTTCACTCTTCTTGCTGGTGTCTTCTTTTCTTCCTTTCCAGGCGACGTGGGCGTGGGAGGAACATCAAGGGAGCTGTCGTCTTCGTCCTCGTCTTCGGCTGGCTCTGTCTTTACCTGGCGCTTTCGAGAGGGGCGACCAGGTCCGCGCTTAGGGGCTGGCGAGGCATCGCGGTTTGCAGGGGCTGCGCGAGACGAACGGGTGCGAGACGGGACCTCGGCAGCAGCTTTCCGACGCTCGCCTCGCTTGGCTGGGGGCTGATGATGAGGCTCATCTGTAACGGCTCTCCACTCGGGCAGATTGTATGACCGCTGTTTTTCAATGTTGGCTTGTGTGTAGATGCCGTGCTGTCCAGCGAATTCCTGCGTGATGGGATTCTTGACTTTGATGCTCTTGACGGCTTCGGTGAGATCGGGCAGGGATTCGCGCCTGTTGTCGCATGAGTTGTGAAGGCCGTGCAACAAGCGGCTAACCAAAACTTACCATTCCGCTGGTGGAATCACTTTAACGATGCCAGATTTCATTCCATGCTTGTCAATCTTGTCGATGAAGCGCTTGAAGTTGCGGAACTGATCCATGGTCTGTACGAACGGTGATTAGTATCCTGTGTAGCATGTCCCTACGCGTCATATTCATAACAACATGTGCGCGCATGCTTCTTGTGCAACGAGGGAACTTGTGTGCATCTTGGCGACTTACCGGTTTGAACACAGGGATCTTTCCGCCTTCGAAGTAGTGGTCGGGTTCGATGTCTTCGCCGTCATCGCTGTCGAGATCAGACAGTTCGGACGACATGCTCTCGAACCGCTTATCGTTGTCTTCGCTCGTGGGCGGTGTCAGAGCCGGTTTCGTAGTAGAGTCATGGTGCATGGCCAGCGGTGCCTCGACCGAAGGCACGGCATCTGGGGGGGCCTCCATGGCGAAGGTAGTTGTTGCTCGAGTCGTGGTTGTCTCCGAGGGGCTGCGGAGCTGTTGCCATGCGTCGCTTCTCCGCCAGGGCGGGCGCGCGTCCATCTCTTAGTACCGCAACAATTTTGCGGGCAGCGCACAAGGCCCGCGAAGCTTGTGCGAGTATCGACGGGCGGTATTGTAGGCGCTGGGGGGAGTAGTCGCTCGATGATGCTGGGGGAGGTGCGAGGGCGAGAGTGAGGAGGTTGCAGGCCGTGGGTCTGCGCTAGGCGTTAAGCGCAACGACCCCTGCCACTCGTCGCCTGATAATGGGCCGTTGCGACTACCGCCTACGCCTGGGCCGCATCTGCGAAAGCGCCTCCAGCTGCTATACCAGGCTGGGTAGGTTTTTCATGTCACTGGAGACGTCCACTGTCAGCGACACGTATGTGGTGTAAAGGGGTGTCGGTCTCATCTTCCAATCCTATTACGCGCACAACACGCTACAGCTTGTGCGCCGTGGCTGGTATGCACGTCATCCAAGGCCACATCTACAGATTCCATCTTATCAGATCTTCCCCTTGCTTTCCAGCTTCCACCTATCCGCCCGATAGCCGACAGAAGACACTCGAGCCAGGGATAGACACGGAGCTCGCTTGAGCATGTTGTTGGTTACCGGTATTCCCCATTCCACAACTTCCTCAAGGACAGGTGGGTCGTCTCTTCGGCGTGCAGTCTGCAACACAGCCAAGGGACAAGAGACGTCCAGCAAGCAGATCGACGGCGAAACTCGGTTCCGGAATCTGTGGGGTTAAGCTTTTTTGACTGGCGCCTGTCTTAACTGCTGCAGTGACCCGCTAGTTCGTGCATCACGCCGCCATGTGGAAGAATCGAGCCGCGCCTCACCAACAACATGGGAAGCCGAGATAGCTGGTATGGCGCAAGAGGAATATTCTCATATAATTGTATCGCTTCGAAATATCACGCTATGACGTCATCTGAGGAGCACACGGTCAGCGCGCCTTATCGACGGCACACCGCTTGCTGTTTAGCTGATAGATACATGGCCTGTATTTAGAGCAAAACATCAATCCTTCATCTAATTTTGCTACCACACCAGCTCATCATCTGTTCTCACATCACGGGCTTCAACACCTACGCGCCTGTTTGCTTCAGCACCACATTTTCCACAAATACTACAGAAGAAAACTGAATTGAGCCTGGGCCTACCTTCTCCAAAATCTCTTTCACAAAAAAAAAAGTCTAAATCTCTTCGTTCCAGTACAAGGGAGTGAATGGGTTGGTCGCCAGGTTGAACGTGAAGGTGAGCCCAGACACACCCACATTCTCCTCGGTAACAGCCCAGCACTCCTTCTTCATCTCCAGCTCCAGCTCTTCGAACATAAACTGGGTCCCAAAATCCCAATACAGGTAGGGTTGAAGCTCAAACAGCCTAGTCTCGTAAATTTCCATCATTGTGGCGAGACCCAGCCCGTCTTCATCGCAATCCGCCCACAGTTTGTCCTTTCGCTGCTCCGATGCTCGACGACGCTGAGTCTTATACGGTACCACACCCTTCTCAGCCCAAACGAGGATAGTGACCAAACTCGCCTCACACTCCCACTCGGCTACGAAACGTCCTTGGAAGCTGCTCGAGCACCAATCGCAAGCGATCAATCCGCAGGTGGAGCAGAAATTCGTCCAGCGGTTCGCGGTATATAAACAACCTCGGCAGAGCGCATATCTGTACTCGGTCTCGTACAACATTTGTTCTTGCCACGAGTGATTGCATTCGAGCTGCTGGAAAGTTGGATTACCGCTGTTGAAGACATTGTTATCCGGATGCGGGTTCGGGGCCAAAACCGGGACACGTCGACTGAGACGAATCCGTTGACGGACAGAATCGGATGGCGGTGACGTCCGTGGTCGTCGCCGAGTCACTGGTGCTGAATCTGACGAGGGCACACTTGTGGCTTCGATTGCGTCTGCTTGGTTTCTGAAAGCGACAGGGAAAGCTTCATCAGGCGCTGCACCCATCTCGCCATCAGTGGTTGCAGGCTCTATTGCCCAACCAACTGATACAAGCTCCGGGTTTGCTTGCTCAATGTCTCCCCATCCTTCGCCATCGCCATAGTCTACGTTCGCGCCAACGTCGTAATCGTAATCGTCAAGGTCCGGATTCTCGTCATTGCCGAACTCCGCGTCGTGTTCGTCGAGATTCAGGTCGTCGGGGTCCCAGTGTGCACCGTCTTCGTTGGCTGGATTGCCCTCCGCAACAGCATGGCTTAATTTTTGCCGGCCAAATCGGTCGAGTCCTGCGCGGTTATAACCAGTGTCTCGATGTATGCCTCGACGACCCAGCTCGTATCCTTCTTCATCGTATCCTTCAACCGGATCACCATACGACGGGCAGCCGTCATACTCATGAAAGCCCTCGTTCGCCCAAGGCTGTAGGCAAACGAAGCAGAACTCATGGCCACAGTAGTAACAGGTCATATGGTTGCAAGCCTCTTTGTGCTCCATCCAGACCCGACAATTCGGACATGACTTGGCGCGGCAGGTGCTCGAGTACTCTGGTAACCATTTTGGCCTCACCCCTGGCTCGTCTGAATCCGTGCACCGGTGCTCTTCACCTTGCCACTCGCTTTTGCACCCGACGCAGGTGTAGATCCCGCATCCGCAGCATGCCACCGTGAACAGGTCATAACTGTCATCTATGCAGCTTTTAGGGATGAAGGAGCGGCAGTGCTCATTGACACAGTAGACGCGAATGGCGCGTGGTGTGTAGTGTTCTTGCACCTTGAGCGAGTAGGCTTCGTAGACTTCTGAGCTTAACAGGTGTTTGACGAGGCGGTGGGGAAGAGGAGTACAGCACTGGGCTGGAAAAGCTTCTGCGTCGGCAAGAGCGGCGTTGTAGGCATCGACGACGCAGTCGTTGCATATGAAGTGCTCTGTGCAATGAGCAACGCCTTCCGAGAATACAAGTTCGTCTCCACATATGCAACACTCGTACTTGATCGTATCCTCGGTTGGTCGTGGCTCGATAAACGGGGATTTTTCTTCGACCCAAGCATCCTGATAGTTGGCCACACATACCATGATGTCTTCAGCTTTCTTCGCAGCAGACTTTCGAGCTTTCCGCAGTGCCTTGCGATTCATGCTGGGGGTTGAGTGCAGGGCGGTATCCAAAGTGCCTGTTGTCGAGGTTTGACCATCCATGTTTGATATCGTAATAACAAGGGGCTTTGCTTTATCTTGTCTCTTTAGGATGAGGTGAAGTGTTCAGAGGTGAAAAGTCAACTTTGAGTTGAGAGACAAGATTGGAGATAATAAGAGTGTAGTAATGATTGAGCTGGTATATATATATATATATATATATATGGATGTGTGGGTGCGCCTTCGACTCCATAGCACCAGGAGGGGATCCCTTCCTGGGACAATGTGGAGGAAAGCACCATGTCTGTGCGCCATATTCACTCCAGTAGCACCTCGAGTAATCGAGTAACCGCGGTCGAAGCTTCAAGCTAGTCCCACCTCCTTCACACGGGTGCAGTTCAAAGTGGAATGAACTGCACGAAAGTGCGCTCGCTTGATATTTTAGCGGGCGTTCCGGATCTATGATGCTCGTTTGGCGCAAAAAAGTTTGGCTTGCTGTCCATCTGATTGTTATGAAGCAAGCTCGATGAGCCAAACCCAATAGTTATGCCATCCAAATCATTGATTGCAGAGACGTATGTGGATGGATGGAAAGAACTTGCATTGGCAACTTTGGCTCATCGAACCACCTTTCATGTGTAATCAATGGCCATTGAGCCCAAACACACCTATTGGCCCACCTACAGCATCCTTCCGTGGTACTGGCACTGCATTCCCAAGGCCCTCATCCTCTTCCATCTTCTTCTGCCACGGTAACATTTCTTTCGCGGGTACCGCCGGCCCAACCTCACCGCCCAACCTCCTCTTCTTAGCCCACTCATCAATATCTTTCTGCTCGATAAAGTTACCGTGTAAACCCAAACGTAACTTGACCGGCGGATGAATGACCGCTAGCGGTCCCTGGGCAAGGTTCTGCGCATCGAATATGAAAATATCATCGCGCAAAACGTCGAGATGGTTGAGCAGAGCCATGATATATCCTCGCCTTCGACAAGCTCCGACGGGTAAGACGAGGCTTTGGGGACAAAAACTGGTTCTTGAAACATACATGTCGGCCCTGCCCAGAAGGTATCTTTCTTCCCGCTCTCCCACTCGTAGTGTCCTAATACATTGAATAGCCTGCCAGTTGGCGGGCCACACTTCTGGAAGTCATACGGCTTACTTGGGTCGATGTTCCATTGCCAGAAGTGGTTGTACTTCTTTGTCAGCACTCTATCGTCGATGCGCAAGAACTCGCCGTTGATACCGAAGAGCTTATGGGGCTGTACGCGTGTGTTGATAGGAGTCTTCGGGCCGAAGACCCACCGGTAAGTGTCGGAGACGAGTTTGTTGTTTTGGAGTAGCGTTGTCGGCGTGTTTGCTTGGCTGTCTGGTGGGAAGAAATAGAAGACATTATCAGAGGCTATGGTTAGGTCGAGGACGATGTTGCCTACTGAGTCCTCGTATGAGCCGGCGACGTGACCGTGGAAACCTGATGTAATCAGCGCACACCTTGCGTGATAACAAGTTTTGTGGGTTACATACCATTGTCAGCACGTAGCCAGACGATATCTTCTGGCTTGCCATTGCGACGAGGCACTATGCCATACCACTGGTCTTCATCAGGATCCCACGCGAAATGATTGCCGCCTTTCTTGAGCCTCTCGGCGTTGACCTTGATTGGCGTGAGTGGTAAGACTAGGTAATTCTTTGTTATAGCGCAATCGTATATCATTCCACAAAAAGCCGCCTTGTACCAGCATTCTTCAGTCTTCTTTCCATGTTTGTTAATCGTGTATACCACGATATCGCAACTAGCGTCATACCCATTACCTCCAGCTTCGTAACCATAGCATACCATCTCCCCGGTATCCGGGTCGAATTTGGGATGTGCTGTGAATGTTGGAGATTGTACTTGGCCATCGAAGTCATAGCGACCAATCGTCTCTAGTGTGACAGGGTCCATGGCAAAAGGTGGTCCGTCTTCCTTGGTTGCCAGCAACACTCCGCGCCAGAAGATGATGTTAGTATTCGACGCTGTTCTGATGATGCTTTTGACCATCTCGTTATCTGTGTAAGGATTCCTGTAACGTCTGAGTAGCGACTTGCGCGCCTTCGTTTCCGCTTTGAATCGATCGGTGTGTACATATCGCTGTCTGAAGTCGACGTGACCGTGCTCAAATCGGAACGTCGATACCGAGCCATCACCATTAAAGTGTATGTCTTCTTCAAGTAAGGGAGGAAAGCGATGGTCTGGTTGTATGCGAAAAAAAGGTACCGTTTATGTCTTTGGGAGTCTGGAAGCACTGAGCTTCAGACTCTGTGCGTCGAGCAACATACTTACTGTACCAGTCGTCTCGAGCTCGAAAATATCGGCTTCAAGTCGCGATGGCTTGTTGAAGCCTTGGAAAACTATCTGGGAATTTGACTTGATCCCCCGATCGGCTGCCATCACGGTAAGCTGATGGTGCCGGAGTAGCGAGGGAGAATATATGTGCCATGATGTACTCTCAACTGATAGCTACGTGATGCATTTTTAGCTCGACCTCCATGTTATGGATAAGAGTTTAGAGCAGAGAACGCATAGCTTTGGTACCGCATGTACTGCGGTGCTCGGAACTTCCGAGGATGCATGTGGAGAGGTGAGCTTGCGGGGTAGATGGTGGATGAATACAGGGATTGTTAAGCCCGGAATGATAGAACCGCGCAGGATTGAGAGCGGCAAGATGGGTCCGATTGAAGTGAGTTGAGAGCTCTGAAAAAGTGATAATGAGGGGAGTGGGGGTTTCGGATACATGTATCCCTGTGCGATGGCGCCAGGATCTGCTCCGTTTGGATCCAGCTTGTAGGATTTGACAAACCGGAACAGGGAGCTGGTCTCAACGTATTAACAGTTGACACTTTGTTTGAATTTGTGATGAGCGATTGCTTTTCTTTGTAACAACATCAGATGGCCTAGCTGTATATGTGGGTGAGCGAAAAAATGGCATGAATCATCTGTTCATGCGTGGAAGGCCACAGTTTTCCCGTGGACCAGAAAGAGGAAGCTGGTAGAAGGAATGCGATGCACCCTTCCAGAATAGCTCTTGAACACTAATTTTGAGGAAAGATGTGATGGGCCGCTAACAAAAGCTATCATAACTTCAACAACTATTTACTTACCATGGAACATGGTCGTAAATGGAGCGAGTGGTATTGATAACAGATCGTGTAGCCTTGAATCTAAGCTGCATCATCCATATCTGATCGCGGTTTACCCAACACAAGTGGAGGAGTGCTTGTTGAAGGATCCTTCCCAAAGTGTGGAGCTCTGAGATCATCATCGGCGACTTGCTCACCAGTGACAGGGTGCTTGTAGTGGAACGGCACAACGCGCGTGTCTGGCCATAGCATGGGATGGTCGCATAAGACATCCGGCCCATTTGGATCCTCTGGATACGTTTTCGAGAGGAATGGCACGTAATTGGGCTTGGTGTGCGCCCAGCCTGTTTCAAACGTCGCGTGCCAAAAAGGAAAGTACTTCAGCCTGAAGATTTTCCATATCCCGTTCTCTTTGATGTATTCGTTCTCGTATACGCCACCTTCCCACCATTGCACCAGACCGCGAGGGTGTGTGTCTTTGACACTGTTGTGGGTACCGGCCGACATCATACTGCGGAAACGACCTTTGGCTCTCGTGCCGCCGGCGTTAACGTCGACTATGCCTTGCATCTGGGGGTGATCGAGGAGAAAGCCATGAACAGGGCCATTGCGTCCGGCTACGAAGGAATTGGCGAAGCGACCGATATAGAGTCTCTGGACGCCCTCTTTGCCATTGTACCGACCCCCGAGAAACTCAACGCAGGTGTCAGGATGGTCGGCGTAGAGGTTGGTGACCTAGTAAAATGAGCTTTCGGTCAAGAGGAATATGTCAACCCGCTCACCTCCTTGTATAGACACTTGTCGAGATAGTAGCCGTACGTGTACTGAAGCTTGCGGATGTCCTCCTGATCTGATGTTCCATTAGCAAGCCATAGGACGCCAATCGATAAATGACTAAGCACATACCACTCAGACGCGTTACTTCGGCCTGTAGCATCTCCACCATTGCTCTCAATTGCTCGATTTCGCTACCCATGATCACGCAATCTCGAAATGACTGTGCAGACTGGTGTCGGTCTGAATCCAGAGGCCACTCATCGCTTCTTAACATCCGCAGTCCAGCACAAAGCTTCGAACGGCACATGCAGCTACCCCGTCAGCCTCGTGAGACGACTCGCAACAAGATTTCCACTCTGGCCAGGACTCCACGAATGGGCTCACCCATACTACCGGCGATAGAGGTGCGGTATGCATGAAGTCGCGGGACGATATAGCCGGCGGGACATTTTGAGCGAACATGTGGAGCAAGACGGCACCGAGGTGGGGTCACCGAAGTGACACTGACACTGTGGCGCAGCCTCGCTGCTTCTCCAAACGTTCAGCACCAATCTTCCAGATACAGAGTCTTCGCTCCTAATACTTCCTCAGCCCGTTTATCAAGTAAAGTCTCTGTAAGCACGCTCTAAAGTTTTCAATTATCAAAATGAGTCTACCGGAGAAAATCGAAACGCGTCTTTTCATCAATGGCGAAGTAAGCTCTGTTCTATCAAGTGGAGAACATCTCGCTCATCACGTTGTAGTTTGTTGAATCATCAAACGGAAAGACGTTTGACATCATCAACCCAGCCACGTTGGAACTCGTCGCAAAAGGTGAGCGTCGGGCACCTCAGTAAGGAGGGAGATGCTCATGACAATTACAGTACACGAGGCATCTGAGCAAGACACCGACAACGCTGTAGTTTCAGCAAAAGATGCTTTTCCCGCTTGGTCTGCATTGACTCCGGAGAAAAGAGGCCAGTATATGAAGAAGTTGGCAAGTCTTCTTCGAGAGAGCAACGATGAACTGGCTGCCTTGGAAGCAAGCTCCATGGGCCGTCCGGTAGGGCAGTTCATCGATGGCCATGCCTATGCGGCAAGATGGGATCGTTACGCAGAAGCTGGGTACAGTGTCCAAGGTGGCATGCTTCACACTGAGAAGAGAAGCGAATTGCTGAGTTTAAGCAGGTACTACGAGCATCCAGACTCCGGGATATGTCAATATGACTCTGCGTCAGCCTTATGGGGTCGTAGCTGGTATTATTCCGTGGAACGTGCCATTAGTATTCTTGGCAAACAAGTTAGCACCAGCCTTAATTTTCGGAAACACTGTTGTCCTAAAAAGTGCTGAGAAGGCGCCGTTGACCGTAGGTGGTCCCTTTCATTTCACATAAGAGACTAACGATGGCAGTCCGCCAAAGTCGCCACTTTGGTACAACAAGCTGGCTTTCCTCCAGGTGTAATCAACATTATCACCGGTTTCGGGAATGTCAGCGATTCGATCTTGAGTCACCACATGGATGTATGAGCTTTGTCTTTCACTGGCTCAAGCCGTACAGGACGTATGATCCAAGCTGCTGCCGCAAAGTCCAACCTAAAGCAGGTATTTCTCGAGCTCGGAGGCAAGTCGCCTGCAGTCATCTTTGAAGATGCCGAGCTGGACAAGGCCGTAAAGGAAACAGCGCATAGCATTCAGTGGAACAGCGGTCAGGTTTGCATGGCCAACTCACGCATTTATGTCCAGGATACAATTGCCGACAAGTACATTGAGCTCTTCAAGCAAAACTTTGGAAAGGAAGTCAAGATGGGTGATCCGCTCGATGCGACGGAGAAGGGCACCAACCATGGCCCACAAGCTGACGAGGCGCAACACAAGACCGTGTTGCAGTATTTGGAATCTGGCAAGCAATCTGGCGGCGAACTGCTCACTGGTGGCGGCGTTCCATCGGATCGCGAAGGCTACTACATCCAGCCTACTATCTTCAAGAACACGCCGGAAGACGCAAAAATCATGAAACAAGAGATTTTTGGCCCCGTGGTCAACATCAACGTCTTTAAATCCGAAGATGAGGTGCTTGCCAAAGCTAACGCGACAGAGTTTGTCTCACTCCCCCGTAGCGAGACCCTGCTGAAACAGACGCTGACTAGTTCTGATCAGGTATGGACTGTATGCATCGGTGTACACTAAAAACATTGATCGTGCAATGCGCCTTGCAAAAGGCTTGGAAGCTGGTACAGTTGGCGTTAATTGCACCTCGCCAGGTAGGCAATGTCTATTCCACTCAACTGTCCCTGACGCAATTGCTGACCCGACGACTCAACATGTAGTCACTGGTGCGGACATGCCTTTTGGTGGATATATGTCATCAGGATCAGGACGTGAGGGCGAGCCTCTGTATTCACTGGACAACTTTCTGGAAACAAAGAGTGTCTTGATCAAGATCTCTTAAATGTTGCGACATGAATCGAGCAGCTCCGATATGATTTGCCGTTTTGACAACGCTATTCTGTGTTCGCTATAGATTTTGATTAGCGGACCGGGGCAGGCTCTGCAGGGTGCCCCAGCAGATCCCCCGCTAGAAGTGGCATCCCTTTTCCTTTGTCCTCAACTGCAACGGACACGAATGCTCCATGCCTTCTCCACGAACTGCTGCAAGCTTGCCGAATGAGACTTTCGCATCGCCACTAGTGTCATCCAATTCGGCTGGGCTATTGTGGGTGTCGGATGAATATGGCCGAGCACTCCGCCGCCGCCCCGCCGCGAGCTTCGGCGCCCCCATCCAGCAGAGCACCGAACGCCCATCGTGTCCACAGCAGTTGTGACCGGTGTCGTAGTAGGAAAACAAAGGTAGTCTAAGGCCCTTTCACGTTTGTCGGTGCCAAGAAGCTAATCGCTACCTCTAGTGTATCGATCCTGGTAGGGCTCTTCTCCCACCGGCTGCAAAGATCGCACCGACGATGACACAGACTGACAATCTTAAGTCCCGGGACCATGTCGTTACTGTGCGCGCACAGGCGCTGTGTGTACCATCGCTACCCCAAGAAGAAAAAGGCCTTACTACCATGTTACCGAAGAAGAATACCAGTGCTCGATGCGCATCCTCGAGCACTTCTTCCCTGGCCATGAGCTTAACCTGCAATCCCTCAGGACCATTGCCAAAGCGATCAAGGAAGGTACCTTCAATGCTGAACCCGTCCAATATACCGAAGGCCTCTTCAGCAGTGATCAGGGATCGCCAGAAGATGCAGAGAGCGTTGATGATGGCGAGGAACAAGACGTACATGAACTGCATGAGCCATTGGGCTGCATGCTGAAAGACTCAAGAGGAAGATTTCGATACGTTGGCGCTCACAGTGAAATCCCCTTCAACGCAGCTGTGGCCACCTTGGGTATGCAAAGGAGAGATCCGTCAATTATTCCAGGGCCCAAGGTAGGATCGTATCCGCCTACTCTATCAGCTGCCTCCCCTTCTACAGAGTCTGGCATAGAGGAGAGCTACTACCTTCCTGGTCGAGAGTTGTGCGACATCTACATTTCCCGGTTTCTAGAGGATGTTCATTGCACGTATTGGCTGTATCCAGTCGAGACACTGTTGCGACGAGTGGAAAGCACGTACTCAGAGTCAGCACCGCGCTCGTCAAGCTCCTGGGTATGCTGTCTTTATACGATGTTCGCCATCGGTGCTGCCAACTACGTAGGTACCAACGGTAACTCTCCACCACCGGATTGGCCGGCTGCGTTGGACTTGAAGACCTCAGAAGACTACATCACACTTGCAAAACAACTCATCCCCGCAGTCTACGACGAGGCCGATATCGATGGCATACGTGCGATGGCCACCATGGTACGTGCAGCTAACAGCGCTTAAGCCACTTCCGTTAACCGTTGTTCAGAGTATCGCCATGGAGAACCTTTGCTCCAGGGTCAGTGCCTATCTTTACATGGGTGCTAGCGTCCAGATGGCGTTCTCTTTAGGTTTACACCGTGACCAGCTAGCTGAGTCTGGCAATGCAATGGAGCGCGAACAAAACCGCAGGATTTGGTGGACATTGTTCCAACTTGATCAGGATATTTCGTCGCGAGGCGGTAGTCCGACGGTCATTGATGAGCGCTTCACAAAAGTCACCACACCCATGCCTTCTGAACAGGTAGGCTTACAATCGCTTGTCCCCAACGCGCCCATACTGACGATCATGAGATGTTGTATCCCGGGCTACATACTCCACTATCGTGGATGGCGGCATCGGTGTCCCTCTGTCGCTTGAAGCGCGAGATCATACAATCACTCTACATGGAACGGTCGGCAAACTCTATATCCTTATCAACCGTCTCCAACTCCCTTCTCATGCTGCAAAATTGGTACCGCCAGATGCCGCCGCATCTGAAGCACGACGTACCCTCGCCTCCCACGCACAGACGCGCGGTCGCAGTCTTACACCTTCATTACTGGAGTACCACGATACTACTCACGCGGCCGTTTTTACTATACCTTGTTATCAAACACGGGACTCTAGCTTCCAGCAAGAAAATCTGGTTTGAGCGCATGGGCAAGATGTGTATCGATGCAGCACAAAAAAGCATTGCGATACTAACGCAAATGGCGAACGACGGCACACTATCGAGCTTGACGGCCTTTGACAGCACATGCATTCTGCGACTCATTATGATCTTTGTTCTCGCCTACTCGCACACGAGAACACCTCCATACAACGCGCATATCGAGAAGCTTATAGAACTTTCACGTGGTATGGAGCAAGTTGGCTTTGCCAAGATGGTGACAGAGGAGACACCACTACGTCTTGCCGATCTAGGTATTTTGGGACAGGCCCAACACAGTAACGGAGATTCGAACGGACCAGTACATCTTGATGACGAGATGATCGCTCAGCTATGGGGCAACTGGGATCCGTAAGTGCTGGAAGATCCGACTCTACACAAGTCACGTCGCTGACACACTCACACATAGCAACTTCATGACGCCGCTACAAACACAGCAAAGTCTTGATCTGACATTCGATGATTCCAGCGCGTACGATATCAACTCGGAGGTATTTGCTTTCACAAATCTAGACGATTCGATTGTCATTGACCCGTCGCATGCATTTTCACACTATGGCACGCATTGATAGCCCAGTGCGACTTCACGTTTGGTGCTGCTTGTGCATGTACGATTCAGGATGTACTGACGGCGAGCAAGACGCGAGTGCTCTGCCCATCTACTCCCGTGATCGGTCATGACGTCGCCTCTAACAACGCAACGCGCCCTGATACACAGGATTGATATTTTCCGCGCAACAACTACCTTGCCGTACGTCCTAACGCTTGCGAGACGTACTGCTGCCGCAAAACGGAGCATCGCGCACCCACAGCACTAACCAGGAAGGTTTATCGACTACACACCAAAGAAAGAGTTATGGCAGACTGACGTCCTGTACATAGGATGCGGACGCAAAGGGAATTTATTACGAGTTTGCATACTATCAATCCGGCGGTTCTATTAGTGAGCACGACACAACACATGAACGATGGAAAGAGACTACGATAATACAAAGTATATAGGCGCCTCCCAATGTAAACAAAAATGACGTCAAGAGTGTATGTAGATGCTCATCCGAACTACTTCAGGGCAGTAGAATGCGTATTGTCTCCATTCTGGCTATCTACTTTTCTACTTTTCGAGCTTTAGAATGACCAGCCGCAAGTTGCAAATGCTGATCTTTGAACCATCACAGCATAAAACGTGGGCGGAATGAATTCACAGCAGATGCTTCGTTGTTTCTGAGGTGCAATGCACAGCCGTAGGTAAAATTTTACTATCATGTTCGTGGTCGACGAGTTGCAAATAGCCTCAAAATTTCAATAGGATAGCAGAGACAAGAATCTATTAGGTAATGAGAGCTCGCACCAGCAGGATCTCAAGACCAACGAGCCGAAAGATTGCCATACTGCTATAATCAAGAATGGCTAGATGGATCTCCTGAACACAGCTACCGGAGCTTTCAAAAAACACGACCCTTGGTCTGCTTCATAGCAATAATATCAATATTCCGCCACATGAGTACCCCAACCGTACCAATAACCCAAGCCGCAGTACCCGCAATAAACAAGTACTTTTGCGCATCGCCGTAAGCCCTCTGAACAGCCAGGCGAGTAGGGGACCCGACAGGGTACGAAAGCTGTGTCGTGATGTCCGCGTAGATCATCAAAAGGTTTGGAAGATCCTCAGCTGGAAGGTACTCCATCAGCCTCTTGGGAACAACATCCTGCCAGATCGCAGAGGAAACCGTTAGCCCAACAGCTGAACCAACGCTACTGCACATTGAAACTAGAGCAATGGCGACAGCAAAGTATTGCTGTTCTTTGACAGCGGCTAAAATGGCGATTTCGGCTGTGATTGTCATTACCCCGCCGCCGAAGGCAATGAAGATTTGGCACATGACAATATAGCCGATGTTGTCGGTGGGCTGGCGGAAATGGATGAGCAGTCCAGTTCCGAGAACGACCAGTGGGATGGATAGGAAGAGAGTGACGGGTTTGAAGCGTCCGGTATAGGACATGAAGGCGCCAACAAGTGCAGCGAAGATGTAGCCGCCGACGGTATATGTCGACATGATGTAGCTGGCATGGGTAACGCTCAGGCTGTTGACGACCTGGAGAATGGAGGTGAAGTACATGCTCCAGCACATGTAACTGAAGAAGAGCGCAAACGATAAAAGGCAAGCTCCAGTAACGGTGCGATCCAGAAGGAGTTTCCAGGGAATGAAACAGATCTTGGCAAAGAATCGCTCCCAGATTCCAAAGAGGATTATAAGGACGATACCGAAGACGAGGAAGCAGATGATCATGGGGGAATCCCACCCTTTGGCTTGCAAAGCGTATAGGTTGAAAGGCAGCAGGAAAAAAGCGATACCAAGGGAAAGGGTGAGAAGACCAACCGCGTCAAACTCGCGCACATAGTACCTGAAGGATTCCCAGAATGTGCGTCCACTCGACAGCTTGGGAACAAGGCCCTGCTTCTTCGCCTTGAAGTAATGGTACATGAAGAGGCCGAACAGAGGAAGCGTGACGGCTGGAACAAGAATGCTTTCCATTCCAAAAGCCCAGCGCCAACCAGCTCCGTTTAGGAATGCCGTTGAGATTGGTCCCCCGAGCCAGGCAGTGATCAGGTAGGATGAGCAGCACAGCGCTTGAACGAGACCGCGGTGTCGCAACGATGTAGTGTCTGCGATGAATACGCTAAGACTGTATCCTACTCCGTTGATGCCGACAGTGTAGAAGACCTGCGATGCAGCGTATGCTTCCACGTTGTTACAAGCAGCTGACATGATGAGTCCAACGGTGGCGAGCACGGCGCAAAGAAGGAATCCCTGCGGGCGACCGAAAACATCTAGAGTCTTGGCTATGCTGAGATTCGTCACGCCTCCGATGACAGAGCTCAGGACGCTGGTTGTCGGCGTGAGGGAGTGGAAGGCAAAGGAAGAGGTGACGTAGGGGATGAGGGCGCTGCTGATTCCTCCTATTAGGCCTTGGATGAAGTAGACCAGCCATATCAGGATGTAGGCTGTGATCAGTGATGTGGTTGTCCAAGAGAGGGTCACGGCTTCGATGGCTTGAACACCAGCTTGATAGTTGGTGTCAACGGTGTTGTCGCCATTCGTGGTCCTGTGATGTTCTGCGTCTTTCTCTGACCCTTGGAGGCTTCCGTGAGAGCCATCGTGCACTTGGCTAAGAGCTGCCTTGTGTTCTATATCGGAGTTGTTCTGCATGACGCTTTACGAGGCTTCGTCGGTAGGCCTGTAGGCCGCGGATACTCCTTCACCGAAGAGTGAAGGTAAAATACTTGAAGCAGGAAGATAGGGAAAAAACCCGCGAAGGAAAGAACATGCAGAGCCTCAAAGTTGCGACCACACTGACAGATAAAGGAACTAAAAGTGTTTTTCTAGAGATCCAGACCACTGTGAGCCGATAACAAATGCTCAAGTGTCTGACCCCTCACCCCATTTGGGGGCGAGTAAGACTCGAAGCGACAATTGCACGGACTGGCAGGATCAGACGTGCATCGCAGACGTGGCGTTTCTTGCTCATCCCTTCTCACACCAAATGAAAACTGGGTCGTCCGCTTGGCAACAGACTGAGAAGGCATGGTTTTGCCGTGTTTGCAGCTTCCTGAGGGCTTGTTTGGTGAGCCTCTTCTGCCGGCTCGGAACGTCCTGCTAATAGTACCCGCTCACTCCCACACTTGTAGCAATTGTCAACAGCAACACACCGGGTAAGATCCAACACCGAAGACTATTGCAGGGTTAGGTATACCCGTCGCCGTGTGGCTTGCATGGTTCGATCTGCAACTTGCTCAATTGTGTCTAGCGAGAACGCCCGGTTGCAGGAATCTGCTCTAATGTGCTCAACCACGACTTTGTGTTCAGCCTTGTTGATGCGCACAAGATCCAATAGCCGCCAGCAGCGGTCTGTCTCCAGTTTTCTACAATACAGGCTATACCAACGGTGGGTCCATGTCTTTCGGTCGAGTCCCTGCATGCATGCGTCCAGCGCAGCCGACGCCCTTGCTCCCGCTGACATGTGCTAAGCTGAGCCTCGAGGTCAGGATAGTCGAGAAGTTATCGAAAAAAATGCAGTGTAGAAATGTGATACAAAACAACGTCAAGATCGTACAGGTCCTAGCCGGTCTTACGCGCCAAAGTCCATCTTGAGAGCAATCTTCGGCATACCATCATCTTCACGGCTGACCTCCTGCCGTCTCGGCCCTTGCCCACTCTTCAATACACCTTCCATGAAGCTCCTCTGCCCAGAACTCAATCCAGTCACGACACCTCTAAATGCCTGCTGATCAGCACTAGCGATCTCCAGTAACCGCGCCGCAGTTTCTTGGTTAGCCCTGGGCTCCTTCTGCGCTCGCGCTAACAGGGCAGGTATAACAATCTTGGTCGCAGTCTGGCGCTGTGATGATTGGGGCAATGTGGAGATGAATGTAACAAGGGTCTGTGCGAGGGTTGAACAGGACTCGTCAAGGCCCTCTACATCAGAGGGCGTTGCGAGGAAAGAGAGGGTCGGTGGAAGGATTAGCTTTGCGAGGCTTGTCTCCAGAGCGCCTTTCTTGGGTAGCAGGAGGAGTGAGCGACAACAACCTGCTGCTACCTTGCTCGTCGTTACGGTACCGAGACAGTCGAATAGGTCGTCAATGAAGCGCTTGACGAGTGGGTCATTGGGCGAGAAGGCAGAGGCTGCAGAGCTCAGTAAGATTGTAGTCGCAAGAATTGTGTTTTTCTCGCATGCGAGGGCAGCATCAAATTCGCGCTGTTGCGCGTACCTCAAGATTGCGAGGAAGCGCGCCAACGTTGCACGGAGCTGCTTGCTAGTATCATCCGTCCCTTCGGCATGGGGCGCAAGACTGGTGATGAAGCGCTTGAAGATTGGGAGCGCTTGGGGGATAACTGTTGCTTGACATGCCCCAGTGCTTAGTATAGTCGCAAAGATGTGAAGAATGCAAGCGTGGAGGTCGGCTTTGATGATCGAGGGGAAGACTTGCGCGGCGTCCACGAGTGCAGATAGAGCCGTTGTTAGTAAAGCAACCGCCTCCTCGTTCATCTCGTGGCGCGCTTTTGCTTTGCTGTCTTCCAGCCCGGGCACCAGTCCGGATAGAACTAGCACCATAATCTTGGTTAGTTCGAACAGCTGATCGATATCTTCCGAAAGATGCTCATCGGCAGCGGCAGCCCCTTGATCTCTCCGCGCAGATGGATGCCCAAGACATAGGTTCCGAGTAATCTCAACAATGACAGTTTGAACAGTCAAGCCTTCGGTGAGCACCAACCGATCTAGCATATCCATCGTTTCAGAGAAGATAACTTCTCGATAGATGGCGTGACCGGATACCGAAGGTCGTAAAATCTTCTTCAGTGCTTGCAAAATTTCCAATATCTGTTCCTTGGATGCTTGTAGATCCCCGGGACGACCCGCTAATGCTTCAAAGGCGAGCCCGAAGAGCACGAAGAAGAAAGCGACAGGCTCATCACGGTAATTGATGTGATCAGACTTTCCATTAGGCGTAGATTCGGACAGTTCGGTTTTGCCATCAAGTGCATCGAAGACGAACTCACTGTCTTCATCGATGAGACTGGCGATGGCATCTACAAGGTTCAGCCATGTATCTTGGTAGAACTGTAGTTTATTAGCAGATACTTGGATGTATGAATAACTATGTGTACCTTCAAAAGCGTCTCGCGATTAAGCGCTGCATAGATTGTGTCAAGGCTTCCAGATAGAGATGCTGAGCCCATAGATGAAGAAATGTCAGGCTCGAACCTCAGACGGGCATATTCTCGCAGCGATGCTAGCCAGAGAGGGGTCAACTTCGCAATATGTGGCTTCAATACGTCCACCAAGTAAGTTTGCTCAGCACTCGCAATCTGCAGCTCAGCCCAAGCTGAAAAGACTGCCATTTTGACCATGACTTGGGCGTTCGAGCTGAGTCCTTTGAGATCGCCGATGGCTGCAGTCTCGGATTCGCCTGTATCATGTCAATATGCTGCGCGATTGATAAACTGCGGTCAATACGTACTAGAGAAGTTCTCAAGTGCTGAGACAAGCAACTTGAGAATACGACCCATTCGATCGACATCAGTAACGATACCAGTTGCAATAAACGTAGCGCAAACGTTGACAGCCTCAGCAGCGAGCTCGGGCGATGAGTCTGCTGCAAACGCCGGGGTAAGAGCTGAGCCGATCTGAGCCTGGTACTGCTCGAGCAGAGTGACTTCGGCGAAATCGGGGTCAGGTGTCTTGCCAAATAGCTGCACATCATTGTTAGAGCGTGCTTCAAAGAAAGGATATGCACAAATACCTTGAGAACCTGATCGATGATCTTCAAACCGCGGATTCTCAGCTGCACTACACCGGCTGTAGATGCAGAGAAAGCGATGCGTACAACATCAGCGACCCGTTGCTGCAATGCCATGACACAAGGCGATTCCTCCCGAAATGTAGCCTCTTTGCTCACCATCGCGACAAGCTCGCTCAAGCAGTCCATACCAAATGTTCTGACTTGCCACTTGAGTAGTTCCTGACTTACTTGTGCGCCGTCTCCAGCTTCGGCCCCCGGAGCATTAGACGCAGATGCAAAACCAGCGACTTCCTCGTCCTGCAGATCCGTCGCTCCTGCTTTCGGCTTCGATTCAATCTTGTCCTGAGTCTCGACCTTTTTCGTTTTGGTGAGTACTGAGTGACATCGCTGTACCCATGTTTCGGTATCCGATAACCCTGTCTGATGCAGCCAATTGCGAATAATATTCCGCACAACTTCATGCTCCGGATCGCGATCAAGCACGTGCCACAACTGGTCTTCGAGACCGGGATCAGCAGCGCGTATGACTTCTTCAGTGTCGCGTCGCATGAGGTTGTGCAATCCGTCGATAGCCATGTCTCGAATCTGTGCCGAATCACTCTCAACAGATCGCTGTAGATGTTGAACGTAAGCTGCGAATTCCATGTGACCCGGCGCATATAACGAAATATGTTCCTGACAACGCAAACTCTCGATAACGACCAGCTCGTCCGCGTCGCCTTGAAACAGACCTACGAGGGTCATGATGAAGTCCCTTGCTTTTGCGGCATCCTGTAAATCCGGTCCGAGTACGTTGATAGTGCTGTCAACGCATCGCGCAATGACGGCGGGAGAAGGTGTATCGATCTCTATGTTTGAAGATGCAAGAGACGCCGACTCATCATTGTGGGTGTCTGCGGCGTACAACTGTGCCAGCATGCCGAGTGTACTGGTGACAAAACTGGAGAAAGAAAGACCAGCGGAGTCAGCTACCCTTGACAGGCTGTCGATGGCCCAGAAGTGCACAACCGGATGAGGATCATTGCCCAGCGACATCAGTATCCCCAGTATGTTTTTAAGATGGAAGCCAGCAGCCATACCCCCGAGCTGAGAGTGAATACAACCAAGGGCGACAGCATAACCGGAACGAGCAGTTGGCTCCCGGTTAGCAACAATTTGATCAACCAGATAGTTGACTTCGGTGGTTGTGAGAGCATTTCCAGAGCTATTGCACAGACGCCCCAATGCTTCACCAGCAAGGTTACGGATGAAAGGATCGGGAAGGATGACAAACAGCTGATGGAGTCAACACGATGAAGATATACTCATGATGATGATCACTTACGTGCAACAGGTCTTGCATCACCTTTTCGACTGCCGGCCCCTTCAAGCTACCAGGAGCCGAGCGGGTCTCCTTGACTGCAACCTTCAGTGCAGACAACACTGCATATGCAATGTTGACCATCATAGCCGTCTTTCGGTTGATATCGCGCTGCAGGCTGCTAGCGGACAGGAAGGATGTCATCTGCTCCAAGATGCTTTCCTGAATCCTAGCGGTTTGCAACGGCAGACATATGGCAAACAATTGGAGCGCTGAATTGACGACTTCGGTAGCTGGTGGGTCGGGAAGCTCGTGACTTTCGTCCGATGTCCTGATATACAAGGAAATCGAATCATGCTCACGAGCACCGCAAATTGGTGAGAGAAGCTAGTACACGTCAAATTTCAATTTTCCCGTGACATGGCGGATACATACCGTGCGATCAATGATGGCCTCAGACCCGTGTCTGGTAAGCCAGTGATGGTGGGTACCAGTTTCCTGCTCTCCAGGAAGAGGCCTAATATCGAATCCACGCACCAGTCCAGTGACACCGAAGCCGTGATTATCAGCCACTTCCCATATACTTTCAAAAGTTCCTGCTGCACTCGCAATCGCGGTACTGAATGAGCTTGTGGTGTAGTTATCGGGCTCTGCGAAGGATGCGATAGCGAAAGGTAGTAGGTTCGTCTGGAGTAGCACCTCATGGCTACTTGCTGGACTCAGTTCAACCAGTCTTGTATAACATTGAAGTACCCTCCTCCGCACCATCAGATCGAAATCGTGAAGTTGGAGTGCGGGTGACAGACGCTGAGATATATCATCCGTCGTCTTCTTAGCCGGCAGAGTGTTCAAGAACATGGTCGTGTTTTGCAACATTGCGGCCAATCTCTTAGTGACATCCAGTGTCAATATTCGGCTGTTGAACTCCAAGAATGTTAAGATGGAACCCAGGGCGCACTCTCGAACATGTGCCAAGAAACACAATTCCAGGTAGTTCCTTTGTACCATGTTATCTCTGTTCAAGGGTTTGGGCAGTGCATTCTTCCATAACAAAAGTAATTGCGAGAGATGTATCTTGACGAAGTTAGGACCAAGAGTCATCAAGCCTCCGATTAGGATCCACGCGACTTGTATTTGGGTAGAACCGATCCTCAGATCTGAATTGCTTGCAGACTTGAGCAGAGAAGTCGCTTGTGAGAGTACTCTTGAGTTGACGTCTACAGACCCATGGAGTGGTTGGGACGTAGATGTGCTGAGTACAGCCGAAAGACCGTTAGCCAGACCGACGCACTTCCTGGGTGATTGTCTTGGCCCAGCAAGAAAGCCCAGTTCACGATTGACGCTGTTCATACAAATGGTGACCGCTGGAAGTAACTGGAGAGGACACGCAAGTACAAATGAACGAAGACAGGCGGAAGCTGTCACCTGGACTGTATAACTGGGATGCTGCAAAACCTGAAGAAGCGCATCGCGACAGAAGTCCGCGATGACGTTGGTGGCCGATCCTAAGCTATCAAACAGTGAAGATAGCGTACTCAGTGCCCCAATGAGTATTTGTTTTGTTGGCTCTGGTCGTTCCTTGAGTGCTTGGGGATAGTCCTTCAAGATCTCGTTGACTAAGAACCTTGCAGCGTTGAGCTGGCCAGCTTCCCCAAGCATTTCGCGACCAATGACTGTTTCCAAGATGACGGCAACGTACTTCCTAGTGCTAAGTGTACGGTAGCGGTTCTGCACGATGACATTGTTACTGAGGACATCGGTGAATAAACTCCGCGCAATCTCTGGGTACTTGGTCTCGATGATCTGCTCGCCTAGGCCCTTGAGGGTCCTGATGTAGCACACAGCGATTCCAGTTCTTGCGCGATTGCCAGCCTGGGGTCGGCAATATTGCGTCGCAAGCAGTTTGAGAAGACTTGCGATGGTGAAGGAGAGTTGTGTAGCCGACTTTTTAGGTGCGGGAGATTCAGGACGCTCCATGACTACGTCGTCGCCATCGTCATCGCCGGGCTTCTTGTTCTTCTTCTTTGCAGTCTTGGAACGGGTAAGACCAAGGATGGGGAGGTCGACTGGCGCGTTCTCGGAGTAGTTCTTTACCAAGGCCGCGCTGATGCACGAAGCGACAGCGTGTCTCACAGACGACGAAGGACTATCGATTGCCTTCCAAGCCACGTTTTGCAATTTATCGAAGTCATTGGAGTTGTCGAAGAAATTCGTGTGTCGGAGCAGTTGTTCGAGACAGTAACACACAGCTGTCTGCACTAGGTATGATTTATCGCTACCAGCATTGCGTGCCTGCTTCCACGCATCTCTTGCGATGAGCTCATCGGCGTGAGAGCTGACCCCTTTGAAGACCTTCCCTACAGCCTTGAACACTGCCGCTCGCAGCCCAGTATAGTTTTGCGAAAACTTGACGAGGCCCAGCAGCGACTTGATTGCCAGTGGAGATAAGCCTATAGCGCTGTCCCCTGCCGCCTCGAAGATGGCGCCCAAGCAATGGACAGCCGCGTGCTTCGTCCTGACATCTTTCTCGCTCTTTCCTGCCGCGTTGATGATGCCGACTGACTCGTTGATAGATTCAAATAGCAATTTCCTGTCTCCCTTTTCGAATATGCCAGCGATTGCTCGCCCCAAGTTGCTTCGGATTACTCGTGTGGGGGCGGGGGATGCGAGGTTGATGATCTGGAATATCTCCTTCTTGATGTATATCTGGTGTGCCGAGGCACCGTCGCCGTCTAGGGAAGCCACATGGCGGGCGAGGTCCGAACTGAAGGTCAGCAAGTACAGGTCTTGCTGCTCTGTAGGCAGCGCGTGGAGCTTCTTGATGTCGAGTTCAGGGTTGGAGGGGCCTTTGTCCTCGGCTGGCTCGTCTGCGGCCATGTCTGATGAGAGGATCGCGCGACGTCGGTCGTGTTACCGCGAATTACCGCATTCGGCTGCTCATATCGTGGGGAGGCTTGTCGTGACAGATGTCGAGTGTGGAGATGCAGGTGGGTGCAGGTGGGATTGCGGACCCCCGTCTTGGCAGGCACGATGCGCATCTCCAACTTTTGTTACACCTGAAGTTAGCAATCGATATCAACCTCAATGTCCGCTCCATTTCGCCGTGCAGTACTGTCTGCTATTTACAAAGAAAGTGCGGTAGGCTGCCCTTGTCGGCATGTCGTGCGGCCTAGGAATTGGCGCACACAAGAACAAATGCGATGTTTAAGCACCACTCCGAACCTACAATCGGGCCACTCGTACGTTGTCTTCGCAACTCAATGGCATACGCCTGACACGCTATAGCAAGTGGGCGACTATCAAACACGACAAAGCCAAGAACGATGCTGGTAAATCTAGACAACGGTCTCTTGCGACCCGCGACATTACCAACGCCGTTAAGCTCGCCGGCCCAAACCCTGACTTGAACCCCCGCCTCGCCCTCGCAATATCCACGGCGAAGAAGTCGGCCGTGCCAAAAGCCTCTATCGAAGCCGCAGTAGCCCGTGGACAAGGTCTATCTGCATCAGGTGCAGCTCTTGAGTCCCTCACGCTCGAAGCCATTCTACCACCCTCCATCGCCACGATAATAGAATGCCAGACCGACAACAAGCTGCGCACCTTAGCCGACCTACGGCTGCTTATAAAAGAGGCAGGTGGCAGCGTCTCGACCGTAGCCTTCATGTTTGAAAAGAAAGGCCGGGTAATACTACGGAAGAAAGATGGTGTGGGTGTAGACGAGGTGCTGGAGCCAGCTCTGGAAGCTGGTGTGCTGGATGTGGATGAGGATGCCGAGGGTCGAGTAGTACTTTATTCAGAGCCCGCTTTAACGAACAAGACGGCGGAAAGACTGGCAAAGGAGCTAGATGTAGAGATCGAGGAGAGCGAAATTATCTATGACCCTAATCAAGATACTAAAGTGCCTTTGGAGGATGAGAGTGCGGCCAGGGAGTTGGGTAGCTTCTTGGATGAGTTACAGGAAGTGCAGGGCGTACAGGGAGTGTATATGAATTGGACAAAGGGAAGCATAGGAGATGATATGTGGGAGGAGTTGAGAGGCAAGGTCACTGCGTGATCTGCCTCTGAATCTCCAGGTGGTTGTACTTTTTTGTTTGTAAAATACAGTATTGTACAATACCGCTGGTAGCAGCGCGGGAACAGATGGATCCCCGTGCTCAGTGCCCTCTTCTACAAGTATCCATCGTGATATCTTAGGTTATGAGCTTCATGTCACACTGATATCGTAGTCGCACCTCGTCTTGTGTGTTTGTAATTCGCTGCTCCTTTCATCGGCCATTCCCCGTCTCTACTCCTCCCTACCAGTACCCAACTCCCTCAACCTCTCCTGCTCCTCTCTTCTACTCTTGTTCTCCAAATTCCTCTGCTTCAACCTCTCCAACTCCTTTGCAATCTCGTCCCTGTCGTACGGTATCTTGTGCGTTTGGCCTGGCTTAGGCCAGAAATCGGGCACTGAGAATCTGCCTTCGAGATTCGTACCGAAGTAGTACATGATGCTGATTGGGAAGAGAATGTACATCCCAAACTAACATGTTTAGTCAGTTACGTGCGCTAGAAAGGTCAGGGACTCGGGTTTTGGCGGAATGCGATAAAGTGGAGTGGGATTGTGGTGGGCGTTTTTCTGTCACAATGCGCAGACTCTTGGGGGCATTGATTCTACGTACCTTGAAGACTTCGAGGTTGGGGCCACCCATCTTTGCGGTCTGTAGTCGCGGTCGTCTGGAATTTGCGGCGTGACTCGAAACTTTGGCGCTTAAGTGGAGTGATGATGCAGACGAAGGTGCGCAGATCTGGTCGGTGATGGTTCGGCGATAAGAGATGGGAGATCTAATCTCCAGCCTCAACCCACGCACCCCACTTCGAAGCTGGGGAAGCCGAGACCTTCACATGCGCTCTCCCTTGACTGCATCTTCGACGTCTAATTCATATATCATTACTTTCTAGCCAGATGAGCACATCTCCAAGCCAAACTAAACCTTGAAAATCATCTGCCACCTGGCTCTCTCATATCCTGCCGTGCTCGGTTGCCCTCATATTGCCCATTCAGTCTCCGCATTCTAGCCTCGGCTCACGAACATTTCTCCCAAGGATCCTCCGGGCGTAAACAATATATCAGCCCCCATACCATCTCATCTCTTCCAATCCCCAACACTGCATCTCCCCTCCCAACAGACGCCCATCCAAAATGTCCGACGAACCCATTCTGACCTCCTACCACGGCAAAACCGCCACTATAACCCTCAACGTACCCAAGAAACTAAACGCCCTGGGTGCTGATGAATACTACCAAC
Organism: Alternaria gansuensis; assembly: GCA_009289805.1. Taxonomy (NCBI): domain Eukaryota; kingdom Fungi; phylum Ascomycota; class Dothideomycetes; order Pleosporales; family Pleosporaceae; genus Alternaria; species Alternaria gansuensis. Next base: position 200,718 of record WBOK01000010.1, read on the forward strand.
TCGCGCGAGCCATGAACGAAGTCGCAGCAAGAGACGACATCTACATCACCCTCCTAACAGGCAAAGGACGTTTCTTCAGCGCCGGCGCCAACGTAAATTTTGGTTCTCCAACCGACGATAGCGCAATCGATGAACAACACCAGTATCTGAAATCCTTCGTATCCAACAACTTGCACATAACACACGCTTTTTATACACACCCCAAGATTCTCATCACGGCTCTCAACGGCCCTGCAGTTGGTCTCTCCGCCGCGTTGATCGCTTTCTCGGATTTCATCTACGCTGCTCCACACTCCTTCCTCCTCACTCCGTTCTCCTCTCTTGGTCTTGTAGCAGAGGGAAATGCGAGCATAGGCTTCGTCCGGCGCCTAGGTATTTCAAAAGCAAATGAAGCGCTCATCATGTCGAAACGCATTACGTGTGACGAACTGGTAGCTACTGGTTTTGTGAACAAAGTTATTGAAGCTGGGGTTGATGCCAGGGACGAGCTGTACAGTGAGAAGTTTCTGGCCGAGGTCAGGAAGGAGGTTGAGGAGAGATTGGGTGATCATCTTAATAGCGAGAGTCTTGTGTTGATCAAGGAGTTGATCCAGAAGCCGGTTAGGGAGGCGTTGGATCGGCAGGGTGTGGAGGAGGTGATGGGTGGGCTGCAGAGGTTTTTGAAAGGTGTGCCGCAAAGGGAGTTTGCGAGGCTGGCTAGTGGAGAGAAGAAGCATAAGTTGTAGGGTTTATGAGGGGAGTTTTAAAGGGATTGTGACGCTTGCACCGGTGCATATTGTTCCGAATAGAAACAAGCAGTTGAAAGATAGGGTATCTACCTCTTTTTATTCCCACTCATTCTCATCATTTCTCGTTAATATGGTGCTTAACCCAACGACACACCCTCCGTGGCCAAGAGCTCCCCACCAAGCGCATCCTGCTGGGTAGGACTCGCAATATCCACAACCGGTCTACTCGCCGTCGTCGTGTTACCGGCCAGCTCCTCCAACGGACTTGGCCGATGAGACGGTGGATTCCTCCTCTTCTCATCTTGCAACTGGTGTTGCACGTAGCTTGTATATCGTAGCGCAACGAAGAGCATAAACGCACTCACGCCGACGGTGATGGCCGCGCGGCGGGTAAGCACCCAACGGAGACCTTCGACCTCGGAACGCGCGTCCGAGTTGAGGGCGACTGTAATTTTGTAGTTGAGTTCTTGGATCTGGTAGAGTATCAGTATTCGTCCGTTGCGCAAGCCAAAGAAAGAAACGACATACCTTGGTCTCCATAACTCTCTGCTCTTGCCTAACAGCCATCTTCCTATCATCGAAAAGCCCTTTAAGCTCATCCCGCAATCCACCCGTCTCCTGTCCCAACCTCTGCCCCAGAATATCAACCTCATGTTGCAACTGGCCCCTTTCCGTGCGCATCCTCTCCATCTCTCCCTTCCTCGCATTCCCAACCTCAGTCTTCAATTCACTGCACGCTGCTCGGAAGAGATATGTGTCATTTTCCACGTTGCTCTTGCTGACGAGCCCTTTGCGCGCCAAAGCCATGTTATCCAAGAGTGTCTGTCGCACGGCTTTCATTATGGTGATGGATTGCTCAGGGGTATAGGAGGATTGCGAGAGTTTGCGAACCAGGCCATAGGTATCGAAGTGGTGGACATACGGAGGTGTTTTTAAATGCGGTGCTTTATGGGACTCTTCTTCTGCGGCGGTAGGAATGTGAAGGACGCTTTCGAGGGGTTTCGTCTCGCCTTTCTTAGGAGGTTCAGGTGTTGGGGTTGTAGGCGGCACGGTTTCTTCTTTTGAGCTGGCTGTGGTAGGTGTGGATGGGCTGGTTGTTGCTGTTGGCGCATCTTCCTCTGCTTCTTCTTGCTCGTGAACGAGGTCTTGCGGGGGGTTCTCGGTAATCGTTGGGTCCTTTTGTTGAGATTCCTTCGGTGGCTGTTGTTCTAGTGCTGAAGTTGCGTGTTCATATGCCTTTCCGTATCGCTGTGGAATCGATTGCTCCGACCGGCGGGACGAAGTTGCGAGATGACGACCTGCTTGTCGCGTGCGGGTCACAGATGGCGACGCATTCTCCTTTGCTATCGCGGCGCGTACCCGTGGCGATTTCGTCGGCGGGAACAGCATTGGCCATAGAAATGGCAATCTTGGGGCAGCCATATCCTCGTGTCATCAAGTTTCTGAAGTTCGAGCTTGAAGCGATGAAATCATCAGATGCGAGAATTCGGGTAGCATCGGTAGGCCTTGGCGGAGGATCTGCCATCCTGAAGTGGATATCCAGGCCGAAGTCGGGAACCTCCCATCCCTCCACAGCTCACCATCAGGAAAGTGTCCGCTACAGCATGATCTTGGCCGCTACAGCGCGATCTTGACCACTAATATCGGAAACGCGCGTACAGCGAATGCCCGTCTATGAACAGCCTGTCACGCTATAAGGAGACACCGGTACGCGACAACAACGCGGGACTCATGTATCACTATCTTTGGACCGTTTGCTCTCCCTGTCGATACGGCAGAAACTTAGTCTACGCAAATGATAAGAACCAATGTAAAACCAAAGAGCATTAGTGATCATGCTACGTACACAATGAACGGGTTGAGCAGGAGACAGCATAATAGAGACAACAAAGAATTGTCTGTACTTATTTGGGCTTGGGTGAGTGTACACATGGACCAAGACGACGTGAGGTCTACTCGCGATGTACACCCCCAATCAGGTGTTTCCACTATTAATGTCTCTTAGTCGATGCTAAGTTAGATGGAACTCAATTTTGCAGCCATAACTGTTTGACATCGAAAAGGACCCTTAACCTTCATCGATCATATCATACCATTGTAGCACCCATCATATCTTCCGGTACGGCACTTAGCCGCCTACTGGGTGTCTTATCAGGTGTCTGAGCACCATCAGAGCTTTGCTCTCCGTCTACATGATGGCGGCTGAGAGGCGGTGGAAGTAGGAAATGTCGTAGTGAGCGAACGCGTACAGGCGTGCCGTCAGGCTGATAAGATGACGGTGTCCGAAACGAAGGCACTCGAATTGGGGTTCCAGCTCCAAAAGGCGAGGGCGGGATGAATGAGTATCGGAATGCAGGGTGTTGAGACATACTTGGCTCTGCTTCGAATGTCTTCTGGTTTTGGCGAAGTCGAGCGTCTGGCGTAGTAAAAGTTGCGCTTGTAGAGGCCCATTCCGTGCTATCTTTCTTCTCCCTGTTTCTGATGCTGACTTAGCACATGGTATGTTGGGGTACTTTCATGTACTGACTTGCATCTCTCGCACGGCTGCGACCTAGGCGTCGTGGTGAAGGGCCAGAGAGCCATGGTTGCTAAGACACCAGCGACGGTCAACGTGACCATCAGCGCAGGATAGAGCCCATAGAACCAGAACTCTAGCCAAGAATGCGTAGTAAAGGACTTCATCATGGGGTTTCTGCAAATGTGTGATCCGTGATTCCGGAGCGCACGAGCCAAATCAGGGCGATGAAATCTGCCGTTACATTTGAGAAGCACCAAGCTGACGTTTCCGCCCTGTGAACCTGGCGAGTCTCTTTAACTCTCATGATGTCCATAACGAAAGATCAGGCATCCACAGTGTCCCGCACGGCTCCTGCCGTACCGCACGGCAAAAATGCACTACATCGCGTGGTTTGACATCAGGTTTGAGGCATTGTCTTAGTGCTGCTGGTAAGTGAACCGTTTTTCTGCCATCACTGCTTGTGATGATAGGTCAGATATCATCCAAAGTCGAGTGAAGAGACGTGGGTGGTCAGAGATCAGAGAAGACAAGGTAATTGAGCGGTTGCGGTCAGCAAGGTCGACGACGGGGCCCGAAGGATTTGAAACACCACCAGAAGTACAACTTACTGTGCCGCATTCCACACGCTTGACAATACCGATCATAAGTAGCTCTGGCTTCTTCGGGCTATAAAGCCGCAGTGACAGTCCACGGAGCGTATAGGTCGTCATTATGAAACTTGTTGTTCTGGCTTTGTCGAAGACATGTTTCGTAATATTTCAGACAAAGACTCATGCCTAAGACCTGTTTCAAATTTTTGAAACCCTCGAGTATTATTAAGAGGGTAAAAGGTTAGGCATAAAAAGTATGCCCTCGCGCAAGAAGCCACAAGTCTGTCGCAACAGCGTCCTGGGATGAATTGGAACGAACTCAAAGCTAGAGGTCTGATCCAAATGAGCATTAACAGTATTGCTCTCACACTACGACTATGTGGTGAAGGGAACGGATCTTGTAGAGTGGACATGAACCAATATGAAAAGGTTAAGCCATCTTTCAAGGCTCTCGATGTTGGCTCCAACAGCATATCGATATCGAGTCGGGCGTCGGGCGTAATCATAGTGTTGAAAAGGTTGGACGTGCAATGCGGTTCGCGTGCGAACCGCAGATATGCTCGCAGATAGTAAACATGCGTGATCGGCGGAACATCGAGTAAATGGGACAAAAGGAATGGGGCCGAAACGACGGTGACGGTTCGGCGCATTGCACAATGAGCCACCAATCTGACCTTCATCTATGAGCGTCGAGACAAATTACCTCGCCTGTTCTCCGGCGTGATAGCTTACTGGATGCGACTTCCCAAAGATTAGGCGCGCTGACGTGAATTGAGATTGCTTGGATCGGACTCGAGACGTAAAGCAGCTATCAACCTCCAAGCAGCGCGATGGTGCACAAGGAGTGTCTGGCTGAGCAAATACGTGTTTCTATGTGAAGTGCGGCGCGGATATAGATGACGATGGAACTGATGGGGCGGTGTATTGTATGTAGGTCGAGGTGGGGAAGCCCCACTTACGGTTAGCACCAACCACAGCGGCGGTTGAGTCTGTCTACCCGTCTTTCCTGCATGTTCACATCTTCGGGCACCAACATCCCCCAAAGCCCCACGGGTGCTCGTGCCATTAGGCCCAACTCTCCATGGGCTGGACTAGCCGATGTCGCCGTTATCAAGTCTGACGCTGATGCTATCATTCCTACTACCCCGCGAAAGACCATCTGTCAATATTACCTCCGCTGCACGACTATACTATGGTATCAGGCAAAAGTTATGTGTGTAGGCCACTAGCAAGGGTTTGTTCCAGCTAACGCAAGTTAGGATAGTATAAGCGATGATCTTATTCAGTACTTAGTGTGCCCACTATTAGCTGCTATTACAGCGTTACACCTCTCTCTTCTACTATTTACTATAGCTTTAGCCTTTTAAGACAACCTTTTAATGTAACTACACATTTTGTAGACACCTTTTTAGTAAAAAAAGATTTATTACTAATAATAAGTATCTAGGCTTACGCCCTCTTCTTTAGTATTACTAGTACGCAATTAGTGTGTTGCATGTTTAGATAGAAACAAAGAAAAGTAAAATAAAGACGCAAATTGCCTCTTAACTTAACACGCCTTATTCTGCCTAGGCTAGCAAATAGATTAGGGGAACTCATACTTAGGTTGTGGTTAGGTTGTAGTCGCACGGACCAGTAGTTGTAGTTAGGTTGTGGTCGCATTAACCAGGTAGTAAGGTTAGGTTAGGGTCGTGTTAACTAGGTAGTAAGGTTAAGTGAAGATCGCATAGACATTAAGTTATAATTAAGTTAAAGTAGTTAAAGCTTATAGTATATTAAGTTATAAGTTAAGTTGTAGTTAAGTCAAGGTTAAATTATAGTTTTTATCAATAGTTATTAATAATTTATTAGAAAAGAACTTAAAAAAATAAGAAATGTTATAAAAGTTATCTTTTATTACTATAAATACTATTATAGCTTATTATTAAAGTTGCACTAAAAAAGAGGTAACAAAAAGAAAGAGTAATTTTAAAAGTAAATTCTTTTAAAGATGTATAATTAAATAACATGATAAGCTAGGCCTATAATATCAAGAGTTTTAAAAAAACGAAAAACTTCTGCTTTAAGTTTTAATCCTAGTAAGCCTGCTTAGTAAGCATCTGGCAGGGAATAAAAGACACTAAAAAGAGGTAAAAAAGAGATCTACTTAAATCTAGTTACAAGTTTTTATTAAGCGTATTAAAATGTCTAAAAAGAGAGATTACATAATACTAGCTTATATAAGTATTACGTAAGCAAGTTTCTAAGACTTGTTAATAATACAATTATATTTTAGATAAAAGAATACAAAAATAATACAAAAAAAGTCTCTAATATTATGTAAGCTTTTTTTAGCGTTAGTCTATATGACAATTTCTTTCTAATCTAAGATTTTCTTTTCTCTATTATGTCTCTATGTCTGTTAAACTTTCAAAGTTTAAAAAAGAAGTTTACTCTCTATCTTTACAACAAAAGTCTATTAGTGCTATTAGTACTACTAAGGCTTACCGCCTGACGCGCACTATCTCGTAACGCGCGGCCGGCAAAATAACACCTCAACTTCAACACGCGATAACTCCACTAAGATAGATAGGATTGAGACTGCGCTTGCAGCTATAGATGTGCTATCACCTAGAGAAGATATTAATTATACTTAGATCTTAAAAGAGTATAGTGTTGTGCGATCTACTCTTATTTAAAGACACTAAGTATAAGGGGTAGCTTTAGGCAATAGTACTTGCTTCACACCACAGAAGATAGTAAGAGATAGCTCTAAATAATAACGTGTATATATTTTAAGCAATAATACTTGCAGGTATCCTTGTAGGTAAGGAGCCCCTTATAAGCACAATTGCAGGTAGGCAAGCTAATAATAAGCGAGTTTAGTAGATCTAGCTAACACGCAACTATCTATAACAAAGCCTCCTCCTCTAGTCTAGCGTTCTAATAGCCTTAACTTAAAACTTCTAAAATTATATATAAAGATTACTTAGTAAAGAGCGTATTTTACGCGTAAGTTATATGCGCTTAAAATGCATGTTACTTATAAGTTAAATATATAGCAAGCTTCATAAATTAAGTTTTATAGTATTATTATAGTAACTTTTAAATTTTATAATTTATTTCTTAAAAATTTTTAAAAGTAAAAGTAAAAGTATATAGTTATTATAAGTAGTTTATATAAAGTAATATTTGCTGTAATAATAAAGAAATTTTTTAGTATATTTTTTATAGTCCTTATCTTGCTTAATATACTTAACATACAATATTAGTATACTTATTACGTACTTTAATACTAAGCTTTAATCTTTATTATAGTTTACTATTTTAATTCTAAGTATATTAAGAAGTCTTACTTATAAGATACTTAGATATATAAGTTTAGTATACTTAAAAAAGCTATTAATTTTATTACTTTATATATAACTTGCCTGCACTACGTATAAAATATTACTAAAAAAAAAAATTTATAAAAAAACTAAGTATTATTATTATAACTATTATACTAAAAGTAACTATAGTAGTAATACTAAAGTAAGTTTTTTATCTTATTAACTGCGCTTTAGCTAATTTAATTAAGTTTTTAAAGCACTTAATAAGCATTTAAATTATTTATATTAACTTTACTTTTATTTTAATACTATAGTTACTAATACTAATACCCTAAAAACTAATTTTATTATTATTACTACTAGTGTTAAGCTTATGTACTGCTAGCGCTAATTTAACTTTAAGTTCTCTAACTACTACTATATTACTATATATACTAGTACTTCTTTAAAAGTACTTACTTAAGTACTAACGTTCTTACTTTATTTTTTAAGCTTAATCTTAGTAGAGTAGTACTGTATAGTAGCTACTTTTAAGTTAAATGCTAGTTATGCAACTAAAATTGCTAGTCCTGCTAGTACTAATAAAAATAATAATAAAAGCTTAGGCAATAACAACGTGCTACTTCTTAGGCGCGCCCTAGGCGCAAGTAGCGCGCATAATAGTAGTGCTAGAAGTAGTAATAGTAATATAAGTAGTAATAATAAAGTTTGTGCTAGTAGTAAAAAGATTTTTAATAATAAGTAAAAGTAAATTATTTTTATATTTATAGTTTATTTATTTAGATACTTAATTTGCGCCCTAAGTGCATAATAACAATATTTAGTATATTTTTTTAGCGCGCTTAAAATATAATAATTTTTGCTTATACTTATATTTTTTAATTAGTTCTTTTATATTCTTAAACTGTAATGCTAAAGTCTAAGTATTCTATAATTTATTATATTCTTTTTATTATAGCTAATACTTTAGCTAGCTATTTTTAATTTGTTTTTTTAATATTTTTTTAACTTTTTAAATCTTTTTACTCTTAAAGCTAATTTCTAGTGCCTAAGTATTATTTTCTTAACTACTGCGTAATTCTTATTATTTTAGTAAGAAGACGTAGAAGATATTATAAATATAATAGTAAAGTAGTAGTTATAGTTAGTTAGCTTATATTCTAACTACTTTTTATACTTAAAATAGTCTTATAAACTTACTAAAAAGCTTTTTACTAAGTTAGTAAGCTAAGTTAATATTTTTTATACTAAAACAAACTAAGTTTTTTTAGTAGAAGATTTTTAGTTTATGTTTTTTATTATAGTATTAGTATTAGTATTCTTGTACTACTAAAAAGTATTTTTTTACTATTATATATACGCTATGCATGCGCTGTACTCTAATTACAGCGTCTAGTACCTCCCTTTCTAGCCTACTGTCCTTAGAAGGCAACGTAAGTAATAAATACTTACTATATACTAAGTAAAAACGTGTTATTTTTGTTAATTTATAGATAAAGTTATTATATGCAAATTATATAGTTAGTAAAAGTAATACTTAATTATTTTATTTTTTTAAAGTAAACGTTTTTAAGTATTACTTTATTATCTAGTTTTAGCGTTTAGTTTGCTTATTTATCTACAAGTAAAAGGCTATACTTAGCCTACACTTTACTTATAATTAGTAGCATATTTTTATTTAAAATACAGAAGTAAAAATTAAACTATAATTAGATATAATACTCTTTTAGATTTTGTATTTTAAAATAATATGTTTAAAGTAAGATTTTATAAACTATTTTATATTCTATATTTTTAATATAAGTATATAGAATACTATCTTTAAAAAGTAGTTAATAAGTACAAGAATTATATTAAACATACAACTTAAACTATTATTTCTTACTAGTAGTAGCTTTATAATAAAATTAAAGCTTATTTTTTTAAATATTTTATTAAGAACTAGTAATAGTAATAACTAACTATATTTGCTGTATTTTAAAGCCTTACTTCTTTAGTATACTATATAAGTTTTTACGTAATTCTAAATATTATAGCTTAGCTCTAGCTAGTAATATAGCCTACTAATAAGCTTATAAGTTCTATATGCACTAAAATAACCTGCTATACACGTGTTATAATTCTAAAATAAAATCTCCTACTTAATAGCTTATTTTAGTAAAATATAAATTCTGCCTTTGTATTTTAAAACTTTTTTATTATTAATATGCTATACTTACGCGCTACTACTATTTTAAGTGCGTACTATTTATATAAAGTTTATAACTTACTATAAGGTAAAAGCGTCTTTTTATTATAACTAGCATAGTTTATTTATTAAAGCTTTTAACTCTACTATTATAAGTTTGCTACTAACAAAAATTCTAGCTAAAGAGCGTAGTACGCATAGTGTATACTTTATAGCACTAGTAGTTTAAATACTTTCTATTTTATAAATATTAGCTACATGCGTTTTATATGCGCTTTTCTAGCTATACTAAGTTGTAAAACTTTTTATTTTATTATACTTTACCTTTGCTAAAAGTTTGTTCTATAGTATAAGCAATAGTTAAGTTAATAATAAGTTTTTCTATTTATAATTTACTCTTCTTAATAGTTTGTCTACAGGGTTTGTACGCTCTAAATAGTATTTAACTTTAAAATTAAATGCCCCTAAATATAGAGCTTAGCGTACTTAATGCTAGTTTAGTTTCTATACAGCGCGTAAAAAGCGTAAGTTATTATAATTAGTTAATACTTAAATAGTATATTAAGCGCTTTTTAAGTAGTGCTACTATTTTTAAAACTTTATATATTAGCTAAAAGTTTAAAGTTATATACTTTATAGTTTAGCTTAGCGTTTTATAAGTTTTATAAGTAAAGTATAATAAAATATTACTTTTTATTTTTAAATAATTAAAACAATATGCTTAATCTAGTAAAAGGTAAAGTATTTATATTAATATAGATTATATATATATTTTTCAAGTAACGTAGAATAAGTATATATATAAAGCATTACTTTAACTTTATAAAAGTAGTATATATATTCTTGTTCTAGTAGAACGCCTGTTTCCCTTTTAACATATCTATAAAAAGTGCTATTTCTATAGTATAGTTCTTAATAAAATACTAATAAAAATTTGTAAATCCTAGAAAGGACTATAGCTCTTTAATACTAGTAGGTGTAGGCTATTACTTAATAGTAATAACACGCGCTAGATCTACGCAAATACTGCTTTTTATAATAATAAATTTTAGGAAATAAACTTTATTTAAAGTAAATATATATTTTTTAAAATTTACGTATAACTTTACTCTTTATAAAGAGTTAAGTACAGCGCCTATAGTACACTAGTATAGTGCAATATTATTATTATAAGTATAAATAAGAATATTATTTAGATAAACTATATGTATATAATCTTAGTGCCTTCTTAAAGCTTTATTAATATAAGCTTAAAAACTTGCTAGGGCATTTATAAGCCTAAAAAGCATAATAAAATATTTAAAATGTTTATATTATATTTTAAAAGCAGTTTTCTACTTATCTCTTACTTTAATTCTTAGACAATAGTAGGCGTCTTTAAGATCTAATGTAGTATAGTAGTATATACCTAATAGGTAGTCTAGTATCCCTCTAATTAGAAAAAGCAGGTAATAATCTTTTATTATAATAACGTTAAGGCCTTGATAATTTACGCAAAAGTAAAAGGTTTTATTATTTTTTAATATAAATAGTATTAGTACGCCTAGAAAGCTAGTGCTATAGCAAATTTTGTTTTATAGTGCTTTTTTAATATATTTATAAAGCATTTTAAGCTTATAAAAAAACAAGTATAAAAAAGCTTATAAAGAGGTTTTTTACCTTATTAAATAAAAATTATATAATTTAAGCTTTTTAGCTATAAAAAAGTTTTAGCAGCTTTATTATTAAAGACATTAGTATAATTTTATAATATATTAGGTATATGCTATACTTACGCTATAGATACATTTAGCATATATGCTTTAAGCTTAATACTTACGCTATTACTTTAAAGTACTTCTAGAAAGTAAGTTTTTAAATTTATAAGTCTTATATTTTTTAAAAATACTTTAGTAGCTACTAAGTTAGTATTTGCTCTTATATATTTTTAACGCTACTTTTACCTTTTATAGTTAATATAAATACCCTTCTAACTTAAAAAAGAATTACTAAATAGTAGTAGTACACTTCTTATATTTACTTTATACGTAGTAACCTTTATAATACGCTTTATACTATTATTATTTATTAAATATAGCTAAAGCTTATATGCTGCGTATATATTCTACTTTTAAAGTCTAATCTAACTTAAGTAAAGAAGTTTTATATTATAAATAAGTTTTAGATTTATCTTTATAGCTATTTTTTAACTAATAAAGCTAATATCTACTTATAAGTTTAAAATAACCTAGAGTTCTTTTTTTACTTTAGTTACTAAACGTGTATAACACACACACTATATTTTTTATAAAATATTTATTAGTACGTACTTCACTAACTTTAAGTTTATAGTAAAGCTTAACTTTTTTTTATTTAGTTTGTATTAACTAAAACCTTATTAAAGTTACTACTTTAGCACTTATTAGTATAGTTTTTTTTTTAGTACTTAAAGTCTATAATATTATTATTATATTTACGCTTCTTAGGTGCGTTTAGTATAGTAGCTAAAAAAAAGTTTTTTTTTTTTTATAAAAGTGCTCTAGTAGAGTAAATTATATATAATAAATATTTTATACAAATTCTGTTTAAGTATAAAGCTAAGTGTAATAAAGTCTTTTTTAGTTATAAAAATTTAATAGTAGTTAGTAATTACGCGTTATAGTTTAAGCTTTAGTTTTATAAATAAGTGCTAGACTTTTTATACCTTAGTATATATTAAAAGTTAATTTTTAAAGATATTATAATAAGTTGCAAATAATTAAATAGTTTAGTCTTTTTACTATATAGCGTGTATATGCGTAGTTGCTGCTTTAAAGCTATAGTTAATAAAGTTTAAAAGTAAGTTAAGCTTATATTACTTAAAGTAGTTTTAAGATAGTACTTCTTTCTTTACTTTAAAAAAATACTTATAGTAAGTATACTAAAGCTTTTATAAGTCTACTTTAAGATACTATATTGCTTAAATTACTTTATTATTATTTTTTTTTTAGATTTTTATAGTAGTAGCTAAAACGCTACTTTATAAAAATAAGTAAACTTATAATATTTCTTAAAAGTTTTACTTTAGTATTTAGCTAAGTCTTTAAGTTTTAACACGCATTGCACATGCGTAGTAAGTATTACTTCTAGTATATTTTGCGCGCAGGATAATATAGTTAGTAGTATTAGTATATTTAGGATTTCTTTCTATTTAACCTCTTCTAGCTATGCTACTTCTTCTTCTAACTTTTATAATTATTATAAGAATTAAAGTTTATTGTATTACTTCTTTATAGCGTAGATGCGCTTTTTAAGTATTATAAGTATGTTTAAAGTGCGCTTTTTAAGCTTTTTAGGTGTTGCAGGCCTTAATAAAGTTTAAAAGGGATTAGAGAGTTTAAATATAGTAAGGCTTTAGCTTTTTTAATTGCTTTAAGTGTTAAATTATGTTAAAAGAGCTATCTCTAGACTATTAGCCTATAGGAGGAGGTATTATTCTGTAAGAGGTGGCTTTAGACAATAGTACTTGCTTTACACTATAAAAGATAGTAAGAGATAGCTCTAAATAATAACATATATATATTTTAAGCAATAATACCTGTAGGTGTCCTTACAAGTAAGAAGCCCCTTATAAGCACAATTACAGGTGGGTAAGCTAACAATAAGCGAGTTTGGCGGATCTAGCTAACACGCAACTATCCGTAACACTAAGGCAGATCTACCTTGCGTAGCCTTAAGTATTAAAATTAACAAGCTGTTTACCTAGAGTAAGAAAAAGAGCTTCTACGCTATATTAAATAGCTTACTTGGCGAGGTCTCCTACTTATATAAGCTATTATTAGAAGTTTTACGTTATAAATTACTAAGAAAGAGCTTAAAGATAACTTGGTTAATTACTTTATCTAGCAACACCTAGATAATCGTATCCAAAAATAAACAATAGAGATTAATAACAATTATAGTTTATAGAAAAAGTAAAGTCTTTACTTTAGCTTTCCACGTAATAAAATCAAATAGTATTACGTTAAGCTTTATTACACGTACAATATAGATAAAAAAGGCTTTCTCCTTAGTATCTTAAGTAGATTAAAAAAGATCTTAAATAGGCTTTTATAAAACGAGAGAAAGAAAATAAGTATAATATACAATAAATTTTGTAAGTAAATAACACTGATAGCCTATATCTACGCTAATTAGGTGTCACGGATAGTTGCGTGTTAGCTAGTTCTGCTAAGATCGCTTATTTATTAGCTCGCCTACTTGCAATTGTGCTTATAAAGAGCTTCTCGCCTGCAAGAATACTAGCAGGTATTATTATTAAAAATATACACACGTTATTATTTTAAAGTTATCTCTTACTATCTTTTATAGTGTAAAGCAAGTACTATTGCTTAAAGCTACCCCTTACAGATTAATACCTTCTCCTTTAAGCTAATAGTCTAGAGATAGCTCTTTTAACGCAATTTAATACTTAAAGTAATTAAAAAAGCTAGAGCCTTGCTACATTTAAACTCTCTAATCCTTTTTATACTTTATTAAGGCCCGCAACGCTTAAGAAGCCTAGAAAGTATACTTAAAATATACTTATAACGCTTAAGGAGCGCATTTACGCTGTAGAGAAGCAATATAATAAACTTTAATTCTTATAATAATTATAGGAGTTAAAAGAAGAAGTAGCACAACTAAAAAGAGTTAAATAAAAAGAAATTCTAAATATACTAATACTACTAACTATATTATCTTGCGCACAAAATATACCTAAAGTAATACTTACTTCGCATGCGTAATACGCGTTAAAACTTAAAAACCTAGCTAAATACTAAAGTAAAACTTTTAAGAAATATTATAAGTTTATTTATTTCTACAAAGTAGCGTTTTAGCTACTACTATAAAAATTTAAAACATAATAATAATAAAGTAATTTAAGTAATATAGTATTTTATGTTAGAGATTAAGCTACTTAGCTGTTTCTCCACAGGATCTAGGTGCTCAAAATCACACCTAGAATCTACAATTAACCTACAATTAATTGATTACTAGAAGCTATTACGCTACTAGTACGACTTATCATTGTTATCAGTTGATCTACAGCAACTACGCAATCTATTACGTTAGTTTGGCTTGTAGTTAGAAACCAAGAGAGTGAAAAGAGAGAGTTAAGAGAATTACAATATTCAATTGAGCAGTTGTACATTACAATAATAAGACTCAATTACTCTCTTCCCCTAGTCTATATTTATTTCCCGTATTCTTATCGTTCTACTTCCGCCTCCTCTTTAATCTCTAGGTTATAAGCCTATTAGGCTGCCTCTGAGTCTACTACAAACAAGTAGAAGGCAGAGACCTCTACCTCTGAGTTAATAGTAGGACAAGCAGCAATTAGCCTAGAGATTGAATCCGCAACATTTTAGAGTAGACTTTTAAAAGCTTTAGTATACTTACTATAAGCATTTTTTTAAAGTAAAAGAAGAAGTGCTAACTTAAGACTACTTTAAGTAATATATACTTAACTTACTTTTAAACTTTATTAACTATAGCCTTAAAGCAGTAACTGCGCATGCGCACGCTATACAGTAAAAAAACTAAAATACTTAATTATTTATAACTTATTTTAATATTCTTAAAAATCAACTTCTAATATATACTAAGTTATAAAAAGTTTAGTACTTATTTATAAAACTAAAGCCTAAACTACAGCACGTAATTACTAACTACTATTAGATTTTTATAACTAAAGAAGACTTTATTACGCTTAAATTTATACTTAAACAAAATTTGTGTAAAGCACTTATTACGCATAATCTGCCTTACTAGAGCACTTTTACAAGAAAAAGAAAAAAATACTTCTTTTTAGCTACTACACTAAACGCACCTAAAAAGTGTAGAAATAGTAATAATATTATATACTTTAAGTACTAGAAAAAAAATTACTACGCTAATAAGTACTAAAGTAGTAACCTTAACAAGGTTCTAGTTAATATAAACTAAATAAGAAAAAGTTAAGCCTTGCTATAAACTTGAAGTTAGTAAGGCACGTACTAATAAATATTTTACTAAAGATATAGCGCGTATACTACGCACGTTTAGTAACTAAAGTAAAAAAAAAACTTTAAGTTATTTTAAACTTACAAGTAGATATTAGCTTCATTAGTTAAAAAATAGCTGTAAAAATAAA
The DNA here is from genome assembly GCA_009289805.1 of Alternaria gansuensis. Lineage (NCBI taxonomy): Eukaryota > Fungi > Ascomycota > Dothideomycetes > Pleosporales > Pleosporaceae > Alternaria > Alternaria gansuensis. The sequence goes on from WBOK01000010.1 coordinate 216,186, forward strand.
TCTAAAACTTATTTAAAATGTAAAACTTTTTTACCTAAGTTAAATTAAACTTTAAAGGCAGAATATATACATAGTATATAAGCTTTAGCTACACCTAATAAATAATAATAGCGTAAAGCGCAGTACAAAAGTTACTATATATAAAGTAAATAAAAAAAGCGCACTACTACTACTTAGTAATTTTTTTTTAAGTTAGAAGAGTATTTATATTAACTATAGAAGGTAGAAGTAGTGTTAGAGATATATAAGAGCAAATATTAACTTAGTAGCTACTAAAGTATTTTTAAAAAATATAAGACTTATAAATTTAAAAGCTTACTTTTTTAAAAGTACTTTAAAGTAATAGCGTATATATTAAGCCTAAAGTATATATACTAAATATATTTATAATATAAGTATAGCGCATACCTAATATATTGCAAAATTATGCTAATGTTTTTAATAATAAAGCTACTAAAACTTTTTTATTACTAAAAAGCTTAAATTATGTATTGTTTAGTTAATAAAAAAAAAACTTTTTTATAGGCCTTTTAAACTTTTTTCTCTTGTAAGCTTTAAGTAGTTTGTATATATATTTAAAAAAGCACTAAAAAAATAAAATTTGCTACAGCACTAGCTCTATAAGCACTTTAATACTATTTATACTTAAGAAAAATAAAACTCTTTACTTTTACGTAGATTATTAGAGCTTTAACGCTATTATAATAAAAGATTATTACTTACTTTCTTTAATTAAAGAAATACTAGACTACCTTTTAAGCGTATGCTACTACACAAACATTAAATCTTGAAAACACCTACTATTATCTAAGAATTAAAGTAGGAGATAAGTAGAAAACTACTTTTAGAATATAATATTAATATTTTAAATATCTTATTATGCTTTTTGAGCTTATAAACGCCTTAGCAAGTTTTTAAGCTTATATTAACAAAGCTTTAAAAAGGCACTTAAATTATATATGTCGCATCTATAACGTAACAACCTTAAGGCCCAAGGCCTCCTTAGGCCTAAGCCTAGGCGCCTGTTAGCTTACGCGCTGAGCGCGCGCTAGCTGACCGCACGTTAGAATATCTACGCTAAACTTATAAGCTTATACCTAAGCTTAGCAGGATACGTGTTAAACTCCTCTAAGTTTAACAGTAGCCTTTCTAGGCTAGGTTTATATAAATAGCACGTCTTAGACTTAGTTAGAAAGGTAGTATTAGAATTAATTATCTAGTTTTTTTAAACTACTATTTCTAGCTTCTTGTTTTTTATAGTTATAAGCCTAGCGCTTTAAATTATAGTTTAAATTCTCTTTACGCAACTTAAAGTACGCTAGTAGTAGTTTAAACTTTTTAATTTATTTAAAAAACTTAGTTTACACTTTTTAACCTATTAACTAATTGCATATAAAATAATAGTAAGCAACTTTCTTTAAATTACTAACTTAGCGCGCCTTATAGGCTACGCAGCTTAGACTTACTAGTATACCTAGCTAAAGTTTAATACTAAATCTAAAGAAGTTTAGGAATATATTAACTTAAAAGCTATTATAACTATTAATATATTAATAAAGCTGCCTTTAAGGCCTTTAGCGCTTATAAAAAACTTATTTTAAAGAAAACTTAAAGCTTATAATAAAAAACTTAATAAATACTACGTAAAGTATATAAACTAGGCTGTAAATGCATGCGCTCTTTAGTATATTTAAAATTAAGTCTACATAACTATTAAGAAATAGTTACTAGCTTTATTTATAATTAGACTTATAAATAGTACTAGTTAAACGCTTAATAAGCTTGTTAAATATTTATAGCTTAAACTAGCGCTAATAGACGCTATTAACTAAATAGTAATATATTAAAAGTACTAAGCAAACTTTAAAAAAGCAAAACTTAGTACTATAAAACTAAAAGCTTAGTATAATAAGTAGTAAATAAGCTAACTAAAAGCTAAAAAGCTAAAGATTTCTAAAGTAGATAGTGTACTTACTATATTTAACTTTCTAAACGCTGTAGAAGCTAAATACGCTCCTAACTAGGCTAATACAACAAAAACGCTTTACTAATAGTAGTAAACGCTTAAAAAAAATTATTTAAACCTTAACTAAACTAGTTAAGTATTTTTAAAGATACTTTATTAGTACTTAGTTAGTATACTAAGCTTAGCTAAATTAATAGAAGAAGCCTTTACTACTTTAAAAAACTTAAAAACTTATAAAAATTAAGGTAACAAAAGCGTAGGCTAAAAAGTTAACTATACGTGCCTATATAAAGATAATAAAAAATATAAGCACTACTAAAATTTTATAAAATACTATATACTTTTAGTAGTTATTAAGGCTTATACTAAAGTCTAATATAATATTAGTAAGAAGAAAGCTTAAAAAATTTAAAAACGCTTATACACTAACTAGTTTAAAGAACTTAGAGATAAACTAGTTAAAGTAAAATATAAGCTTTTTTAGAAAAAAAAAAGTAAGTTAAAGGCTTTCTTAAGTAGTATTATTATATTATTAATTGACCTAGCGCTTCTTAAAAAAGATAAAAGCCTAAGTATGTACTATACTAGTAATTATAACGCCTATATACTATTAAAGAGCACTATACTTAACAGTAAGGCTATATTATACTTAGTAAATAGTAGAGAACTACTTATACTAAGCTCTTTTGTACCTGTAAGAGAGGTAGAGACAGTAGAAGTAGACACTTAGGCCTTTTTTATTAGTAGTTAAGGGACTTACATTTTCTGCTAAGTCTTAAATAAAATATTTAGTAATAAGACTAAGAACTTTACTTTTATAGATCTAGTAGTTATTAAAAGTTTTTATTTTAATATTGTCTTAGAAGCTTGCCTACATAAAAAAGAAGTTTAGTACTTAGGCCTAGATAATATACTTTGCTAGAGTATACTTAGTAAAAATGTTATACTAGCACAGCTTAAATGTTGTTTTAACCTTTTATTTCTTAAATATAAGCTTCTATCCTCTTATTTAAAGCTTATTATAAATGTAATACCTTCTGTTAGAAGCTTATAAAAAACTTATTTAAAGAGCAACTTAAAGGACCTTTAGCATGCTAAAGTAAGGCATCTAAGTCTAAAAGTACTAAAAGCACTTATTAATATAGCTTAAAAAGTGTAAATTAAAAAAATAGCACGTGTTAAATATAAGCACTATGCTTTAACTTATACTAAACAAGTTATCTTAAGGCAACTAAAAGAACTCTTTTCTTAACTATACTAGAGGATCTTATAGGACCTATTTAACATGCCTTAAAGTTGTTTAGAAGAGTAATAGATATAAGTTATAAAAAACACCTTTAGTAGCAAGCTCTATATATACATTCTATAAGCTAAATTTATTTTAAAAATAATAAGAGCCTTTTACTATCTTAAAGCGCTTATTAAAGCTTGTTATAAGCTCTAGATAGTTAAAATTACACAAAATAATAATTTTTTAACGCTCTCTTAGTAAGGTACATTATATGTCACGGATAGTAGCGTGTTGGCTAGATCCGCCAAACTCGCTTATCGTTAGCTTGCCCACCTGCAATTATGCTTATAAGAGGCTCCTCACCTGCAAGGATACCTACAAGTATTATTGCTTAAAATATACACACGTTATTATTTAGAGCTATCTCTTACTATCTTCTATAGTGTAAAGCAAGTACTATTGCCTAAATTCCTATAAGCTAATAGTCTAAAGATAGCTGTCTTAACACAATCTAACACTTAAAGTAATTAAAGAAGCTAGAGCCTTACTACATTTAAACTCTCTAATCCCTCTTAAACTTTATTAAGGCCTGCTACACTTAAGAAGCTTAGAGAGCGTACTTAAGGCGCACCTGCAACGCTTAAGGAGCGTATTAATGCTATAAAGAAGCAACGTAATAAACTTTAATTTTTATAATAATTATAAAAGTTAGAAGAAGAAGTAGCACAACTAGAAGAGGTTAAATAAGAGAATTTTTTAAATATACTAACACTACTAACTACATTATCCTGCGCGCAAAATGTACTTAAAGCAACACCTACTACGCATACGCAATATATGTTAAAACTTAAAAACTTAGCTAAATACTAAAGTAAAACCTTTAAAAAATATTATAAGTTTACTTATTTTTATAAAGTAGTATTTTAGCTACTACTACAAGAATTTAAAAAGAATAATAATAAAGTAATTTAGGTAATATAGTATTTTAAAGTAAACTTTTAAAAGCTTTAGTATACTTACTATAAGTATTTTTTTAAAGTAAAAAAAAAAGTAATAACTTAAAACTACTTTAAGTAATATATACTTAACTTATTTTTAAACTTTATGAACTATAGCCTTAAAGCAGCAACTGCGCATATGTATGCTATATAATAAAAAAACTAAACTATTTAATTATTTAAAACTTATTTTAATGTTCTTAAAAATTAACTTTTAATATATACTAAAGCATAAAAAGTCTAGCACTTATTTATAAAACTAAAGCTTAAACTACAACACGTAATTACTAACTACTATTAAATTTCTATAACTAGAAAAGACTTTATTACGCTTAGCTTTATACTTAAATAGAATTTACGCAAAGTACTTATTACATATAATTTACTCTACTAGAGCACTTTTATAAAAAAAAAATACTTTCTTTTAGCTACTATACTAAACGCACCTAAGAAGTATAAAAATAATAATAATATTATATACTTTAAGTGCTAGAAAAAAGAATACTATGCTAATAAGTGCTAAAGCAGCAACTCTAATAAGGCCTTAGTTAATATAAATTAAATAAATAAAAATTAAGCCTTACTATAAACTTAAAGTTAGAAAAGCGCGTACTAATAATTATTTTACTAAAAATATAGCGCACGTGTTACGCACGTTTAGTAACTAAAGTAAAAAAAAAACTTTAAGTTATTTTAAACTTATAAGTAGATATTAGATTTATTAGTTAAAAAATAGCTTTAAAAATAAATTTAAAACTTATTTAAAATATAGAACTTTCTTGCTTAAGTTAAATTAGACTTTAAAGGCAAAATATATACGTAATATATAAGCTTTAGCTATGCTTAATAAATAATAATAGCGTAAAGCGCAGTACAAAAGTTACTACGTACAAAGTAAATAAAAAAAGTATACTACTACTACTTAGCAATTCTTTCTTAAGTTAAAAAAGTATTTATATTAACTACAGAAGCTAAAAGTAGCATTAAGAATATATAAAAGTAAATATTATCTTAGTAGCTACTAAAGTATTTTTAAAGAACGTAAAACTTATAAATTTAAAAACTTACTTTCTAAAAGTACTTTAAAGTAATAGTATAAGTATTAAGTCTAAAGCACACGTACTAAATATATTTATAGTATAAGTATAGCGCATGCTTAATACGTTATAAAATTATACTAATATTTTTAATGATAAAGCTACTAAAACTTTCTTACAGCTAAAAAGCTTAGATTATATAATTTTTATTTAACAAAGTAAAAAACTTCTTTATAAGCTTTTTTATACTTTTTTTTTTATAAGCTTTAAGTACTTTGTAAATATATTAAGAAAGTACATTAGAAGAAATAAATTTACTATAGTACTAGCCCTATAGGCGCACTAATACTATTTATACTAAAAAAAGATAGAACTTTTTGCCTTTGCGTAGATTATTAAAGTCTTAATACTATTATAATAAAAGATTATTACTTGCTCTCTTTAATTAGAGAGATACTAAACCGCCTATTAGGCGTATACTACTACACTACCCTAGATCTTAAAGACGCCTACTATTGTCTAAGAATTAAGGTAGAAAATAAGTAGAAGACTACTTTTAGAATATAATATAAACATTTTAAATATTTTATTATGCCTTTTAGGCTTATAAATACCTTAGCAAGTTTTTAAGCTTATATTAATAAAGCTTTAAAAAAGCACTTAGATTATATTTACGTAATTTATTTAAATAATATCTTTATTTATACTTATAATAATAATATTACGCTACACTAGCGTGCTGTATACGCTGTACTTAACTTTTTATAAAGAGTAAAGTTATACGTAAATTTTAAAAAGTGTTTATTTACTTTAAATAAAGTTTATTTTCTAAGATTATTATTATAAAAAGCAGTATTTACGCAGATTTAGCGCATATTGCTACTATTAAGTAATAGCCTACACCTACTAGTATAAAGAAGCTGCAGTCTTTTTTAGAATTTACAAATTTTTATTAGTATTTTATTAAAAACTATGCTATAGAAATAGTACTTATTATAAATAACTTAAAAAGAAAATAAGCGTTCTACTAAAATAAAAATACATATGCTGCCTTTACAAAGCTAAAGTAATACTTTATATATACGCTTATTTTGTGTTACTTTAAAAATATATGTATAATTTGTATTAAAATAAATACTTTAACTTTAACTATATTAGGTATATTATCTTAATTATTTAAGGATAAAAAGTAGTATTTTATTATGTTTTACTTATAAGAACTATAAAACGCTAAGCTAAACTATAAAGTATATAACTTTATACTTTTAGCTATTATATAAAGTTTTAAAAAATAGTAGCACTACCTAGAAGGCGCTTAACACATAATTTAGGTATTAACTAATTATAATAACCTGCACCCTTTACGCGCTATATAAAAGCTAAACTAGCGTTAAGCACGCTAAGCTTTATATTTAAAAGCTTTTAATTTTAAAGTTAAATACTACTTAAGGCGTACAAACTCTGTAGATAAACTATTAAAAAAAGTAGATTATAAATAAAAGAACTTATTATTAACTTAACTATTGCCTATACTACAAAACAAACTTCTAGCAAGAGTAGAGTATAGTAAAATAGAAAGTTTTATAACTTAGTATAGCTAGGAAAGCGCATATAAAACGTATATAGCTAATATTTATAGAATAAAGAGTATCTAAACTACTAGTGCTATAAAGTATACACTATGCGTACTACGCTCTCTAGCTAGAGTATTAGTTAGTAGTAAACTTGTAATAGTAGAGTTAGAAGCTCTAATAGATAAACTTCGCTAGTTATAATAAAAAATACTTTTACTTTATAGTAGGTTATAGACTTTATATAAGTAGCATATACTTAAAATAGCAGTAGCGCGTAAGTATAGCGCGTTAATAATAAAGAAGTCCTAAAATATAAAATTAGAATATATATTCTACTAAAATAAGCTATTAGGCAAGAAATTCTATTATAGAATTATAACATGTATATAGCAGGTTATTTTAGCGCACGTAAGACTTATAAGCTTATTAGTAAGCTATATTAGTAGCTAGAGCTAGGCTATAATGTTTAAGATTACGTAAAGACCTATATAGTATACTAAAGAAGTAAGGCTTTAAGACACAGCAAATTTAGTTAGTTATTACTATTACTAGTTCTTAATAAAATATTCAAAAAAGCAAGCTTTAATTTTATAATAGGGCTGCTACTAGCAAAGAACAATAGTTTAAGTTGTATGTTTAATATAATTCTTATAATTATTAACTGCTTTTTAAAAATAGTAATTTACATACTTATATTAAAAACGTAGAATATAAAATAGTTTGCAGAATTTTACTTTAAACATATTATTTTAAAATATAAAGTCTAAAAGAGTATTATATCTGATTATAGTTTAATTTTTACTTCTATATTTTAAACAGAAATATACTACTAATTATAAGTAAAGCGTAGGCTAAGTATAGCTTTCTACCTATAGATAGACAAGTAAACTAAATGCTAAAACTAAATAATAAAGTAATACTTAAAGACGTTTGCCTTAAAAAAATAAGATAATTAAGTATTATTTTTAATAACTATATAATTTGTGTACAACAACTCTACTTATAAATTAATAAAGATAACACTTTTTTACTTAGTATATAGCAAGTATCTATTGCTTACGTTGCGTCCTAAAAATAGTAGGCTAGAAAAGAAAGTACTAGACGCTGTAAACAGAGTGCAGCGCATACACAGCGCACGTACAATAGTAAAAAAATACCTCTTAGTAGTATAAGAATACTAACGCTAATACTATAATAAAAAATATAAACTAAAGATCTTCTACTAAGAAGATTTAGTTTGCTTTAGTATAAAAAATATTAACTTAGCTTACTAACTTAGTAAAAAGCTTTTTAGTAAGTTTATAAGACTATTTTAAGTGTAAGAAGTAGTTAGAATATAAGCTTACTAACTATAACTACTACTTTACTATTATATTTACAATATCTTTTACGTTTTCTTACTAGAATAGTAGAAACTACATAGTAGTTAAGAAGATAATACTTAAGCACTAGAAATTAGCTTTAAAAGTAAAAAAATTTAAAAGGTTAAAAAAATATTAGAAAAATAAATTAAAAATAGCTAGCTAGAGTATTAGCTGCAATAAAAAGGCTATAACAAATTATAAAATACCTAATATTTAGTATTACAGTTTAAGAATATAAAAAAACTAATTAAGAAATATAAGTATAAGCAAAGATTATTACATTTTAAGTATACTAAAAAAATATACTAAATATTATTATTGCGTACTTAAGGCGCAAATTAGGTATTTAAATAAATAAATTATAAGTATAAAAATAATTTACTTTTACTTATTATTAAAAATTTCCTTACTACTAGCACAGACTTTATTATTACTACTAATATTATTACTACTACTTCTAGCACTACTGTTATGCGCGCTACCTACACTTAGACTGCACCTAAGAAGTAGCACGTTGTTGTTACCTAAGCTCTTATTATTGTCCTTATTAGCACTAGCGGGACTAGCAATCTTAGCTACATGCCTAGTAATTCATTCTAGAGCAGCTGCTATACAGCGCTGCTCTACTAAGATTAAGCTTAAGTAGTAAGGTAAAATTATTAGCACTTAAGTAGAAACTTTTAAAAAAGTACCTATGTGCGCGGCAACGCAGCAGCAGTTAAAAAGCTTAAAGTTAAATAAGCACTAGTATTGCGTAAGCTTAACACTAGCAGTAATAATAGTAGAGTTAGTTCTTAGAATATTAGCATTAGTAACTATAGTATTAAAATAAGCACAAAGTTAGTATAAATAATTTAAACACTTATTAAGCGCTTTAAGAACTTATTTAAATTAGCTAAAGCATAGTTAATAAAATAAAAAAACTTACTATAGTATAACTACTATAGTTGCCTTTAGCACAATTATTATAATAATAATACTTAGTCTTTTTATAAATTTTCTTTTATTTAGCAATAATTTATACGCAGCGTAGGCACGTTGCATATAAAGTAATAAGATTAGTAGTTTTCTTAAGTACGCTAAACTTATACAGCTAAGCATCTTATAAGTAAAACTTTTTAATATACTTAGAATTTAAGTAGTAAACTATAATAAAAATTAAAGCTTATTGTTTAGTTGCGTAGTAAGTGCGCTAATATTACGTATTAAGTGTGTTAAGTAAGATAAAGATTATAAGAAATATACTAAAAAATTTCTTTATTACTGCAGTAAATATTACCTTCTATAAACTATTTATAATAATTATATACTTTTACTTTTACCTTTAAAATTTTCAAAAAACAAACAACTAACTTAAGAGTTACTATAATAACGCTATAAAGATTTAAGCCTAAAGCTTATAACGCGCTTAAACTGTAGGTAATATGCGTTTTAAAAGCATATAAGCTGTGCGTAAGACGCGCTCCTTACTAAACTATTTTTATATAATTTTAAGAGTTAATTTAAGGCTGTTAGGATGCTAGACTAGAGAGGGAGGCTTTGTTATAGATAGTTACGTGTTAGCTAGTTCTGCTAAGCTTGTTTATTTGTTAGCTCGCCTACTTACAATTATGCTTATAAAGGGCTCCTTGCCTGCAAGAATACTAGCAGGTATTATTGTTAAAAATATATATACGTTATTATTCTAGAGTTATCTCTTACTATCTTCTGTGGTGTGAAGCAAGTACTATTGCCTAAAGCCACCCCTTACATTAGGCTAGAAAATCGATTTTTTAGATTTTGCGATATCTAGGCCAATACTAGTCCAAATTTGGAAATTCCTGAATTCATCTTTAGATCTCGCGTAACTGACAGTTTTTGTAATATAAAGTATTCTAATATCTTAAATATTAAAAAAGCTATTAGACAACCCACGTTTTCGCGGGTTGGGGGTTGGGTTGCCCTAAGTTTTCACTGTTTTCTAGCTCTAGCTAGTGTAGTATAAGAGTAACAAAAAAGCTTTATAAAGCAGTTGTCTAGAGCTAGATTTTAGCTTTCCAACGAACCAAGAATTACCTAATTCAGACTAGTAACGCCAAGATATTTGACAATCCACACGAGCAACCCCGAGGCAACCCGTTTTCCAGCCTAGCGCTAATAGATTTTGCCTTAAGCCTGCTTTTTTCTACTAGTTAACTTTAAGATTAATATAAAACTTTTAGCTTTAAAGCTTTAATTTTAATTTCTGTTAAGCTTAGATATTCTTCTTACTTTTACGCTAAATAAACAACAAAATTAGCATTACGTAGCTTAAATAGGTGTTTAATTGTAGTATAAAAGCAAAAACTTAATTAAGCTATAAATTATTTATTCTTAAAAGCTATCAACCTTACTTTATAATCAACTTTACTATATATTATATTGAGAACAAGATTTTTTGGTAGTATATTCTTTTTATTTAACTTATACGCTGCAGCCTCTAAAAATGAGCCTATTTAAGCCTCTTTTCTCTATTGATTAGACTAAGATATTCTCTTTTATAGAGAGAAGCTAAGGCTTTATTTCTATAAGTAAGAAAAACCTCTTTCTACTATTTTATTTCGCTTATAAAGCCTTTTTTGTCAGGGTCGGACATCTTGTTAGACCAGCCCGGACCAGATCAGCACAGCTAAGGTCAGACAAGGCCAGGTTAGGTCCGAATAAGTTATATAACTTTAGATTACCCTAGTATAAGTAGAGATACAATATTGTAGTCCAGACAATATTAATTTGTCTTAGATACACAGGCAATATACTATTATCCCTTTATCTCTAGCATTCTATATCTCTTTTTGATATTAAGCTTTATATTTAAATTAATTTTTTTTAAATACGCTTATGCTATATAATAAGTACTTAATTTATACGTGTAAATAGCTGCGCCTATACCCTTACTAATAATAAGAAAGGATCATTTAACTTAAAAACTTAAAAGATAAGATTATTAGAATAAGTACTAATCTTTAAAGAAAAACAAGACTAAGCACTTACTAACTAAAAAACTAATAAAAATAAAAAAACTAATGTATTTTAATTTTTAATTGCGCTACAACATCTATATATACTTAAAGAAAGCTAGAATAGCTTAAAAAAAGCTACTTTAGACTAAAAACTAGCATAATTATGCGTATAAAAAGAAAAACAACTAAAATAATATAAGTTAGCTAAACTTAAAAATATATCTAATAAAGTAACTTTAAAAAACTTAAGAGCACTTAATAATAATCTAAAAAATATAGTTTTAAGTAAATAAACTAACTTAACTTTATTATTTAGCCTTTGATATTTAAAACTACTATATATGTTTTTAAAAGCTAGCTGTGCGTAATATAACTAATAAAAAAGAAATTATAAATTATATTTTTTTTATATACTATAAAGTTTTATAAATAAAACTTAAAAAATTAACTTTAAATTAATATATAACTTAAAACTACTAAAAATATTATAGCACGCATATTAAACTATAGAGAAATTAAAGTTACTAGTTTAAATACTAAAATAGGCTAATTTAAAGAAATTTATATTAAACTTTTTAAAATTACTTTAAAAACGTAAATAATAAGCTTATAATTATTTAAAATAAGTATATTAGCTCTTAAAGTAAAATTTTATAAACTTACTAAACTATATAAAACTATTCTAAAAAGAATTAGGCTTAAATTATATACTAAATGTTAAAGTTTTAAAATATATAGTAGTATTACAAGAATATATTAAAGAAAGTCTTTTTTTACTTCTAGTAAAGTAATAAGTAATATTACTATAAGTAAAAAAACACGTAAACCTTATTTACTAGTAAAGAGCTTAAAGAGTAGAATCTAAACTATAACACTTTAAAAAAAAAAAGCACTATAAGACTAAAAAAAGTTAAAAAATATAAAAAAAAACTTTAAAAACTACTAAGTAAGCAAGAATAGGCTATTATAGCTTAAAGTAGAGTAAACTAGGCATAAAAAGCGCTAAAGAACGTACTTTATAGTATTATAAGTACAAAAAACTTAAACATTATAAGTTTAATTACTATAAGCTAAGTAAACTAAAAAAAATAGTAAATAGCGTTACTACATTTAAGTTAGAAAAAGACTAAAAGTAAAAAAACTTAAGTTCTATCTTGCTGCCTATATTACTTTTTACTAAAAAAACAAAAACTTAGGCATATTATATAAAGCAATTTTACTTAAACTAGTATAGCTTTTAACTATAAAGTATATTGTTAAGGCATTAAAGCTTATAAAAGCTATAGTTAATAAAGACTTATAACTAAATTTTATATTTGCTATATTAGCAAAAAAACAAGACTTAACTATTAATTTTTTACTTAGCCTATTAGCAGAAGAAGTAAATAGAAGTAAGCTTACTATTTATAGCATAACTAAAGTAAATATAACTATTATAAATTTATAAAAACGTATTAAAACGTAATATATTTTATTTATAGAATTAAACTTAAAAAAGTATTTAATTTACTTTAAGTTACTATAAATTAAATCTTGCAACCTAAAAATAAGCTATACAACAAAATGTATACTTTTTTAAAGTAAAAAGTTTTAAAATTTAAGTAGTTTTTAAAAGGTTAGTGTAAAAGACATAAAAACTTTTAAATAGAGCATATATAGTTTTATAGTAGACGTATATATATATATTATAAGTTCTATAAGCTAAAACAGCTAAGAATTAGCTAAAATAAGCTAGCTTCTTTTATAATACGCTAAATATATAAATGTGTATTTAAAGAAAAACTCTATAGTTTTAGTAGAGTATAAACTACAAGATCTAGCAATTAACTTACTACTTAGTATAAATCTACTATACATGCTATTATACAACTTGTTAAAAATAAAGTTAGAGCTATTAAAGAAATACTTTATAAAGTATATAGCAAGGAGATAGATAAGAAGATTTAAGTTTTTAGTAAGTTTACTAATACTCTTTATAAAAAAGAAAGATAGTACTATAAAGCTATATATAGATTATTGTAGTTTTAATAAAATCATAGTAAAAAATAAGTACTTACTTCTACTTATTATAGAATTAATAGATAGACTAGCGCAAGCTAAGTACTATACTAAGCTTAATGTAAAAAAACTGTACTATAAAGTGCGTATTTAGAAAAAAGATAAATAAAAAATAGCTTTATACATAAGATATAGCTATTTTAAGTATACTATTATACTTTTTAGCCTAATAAACGCTTTTGCGCAGTTTTAAGCTTATATAAACTAAATACTAGTTAGCTTAGTTAATATATCTTATATTATCTATTTAGATAATATTCTAATATTCTCTAAGATAAGAGAAGAACATAAAACTTATATTAAAAAGGTATTGTAAAGATTACGCAAAGCTAAGCTATATATAAAGCTTAGTAAGTATAAACAGTATACTTAGCGCACAAAATACTTAGAATACATAGTAATACTAAATAGTATTAAAATTAATAAAGATAAAATTAAGACAATTTAGGATTAGCCTATTTTATACATATTGTAGGATATTAAGATATTTATTAGTTTTATAAACTATTATAAAAGATTTATTAAAGAATTCTTTAAGCTAGCTTTACTCTTAACTATATTAACTTAGAAAAGCCTAGGCTTAGCTAGAAAGGGCTACGCTATAAGAAAAGAAGAAAGTTAAACGCTAGATATTAGTAAAGAGGCAAAAAAAGTATTTTAATAACTTAAAAATTTCTTTTTAAATATACTTATACTAGCGCATTTTAAGAGAGATAGGAAAACAAAAGTAGAAGTAGACGCCTCTAGTAGTGCGATATTAAGTATCCTAAGCTAATATATCTTAGTATTACTTACTATAAAATAATAAAGGCTAATTAACTTCTATTTACGTAAGCTAATTGCAGCTAAATACAACTATAATGTTTATAACTAAAAACTTCTTGCAATAGTTAAGAATTTAAAACACTAGCACTATTATCTAGAAAGTATCTATTTTAAAATTTTGTTAAATTATTAAAACTTTAAATAGTTTATAAAAACTAAAATTCTTAGCTACTACTAAGTATAGTTATACTTAGTACTAACACGCTATAATTTTGTCCTAAACTACTGCCCTAAAAGTACTAATTTAGTAGACAGCCTATCTTGCTGTTTTAACTATATAGCTAAGTTATAGAAACTAGCATAAAAGTATAATAAAGCTTTTATACAACTAATAAGAGATATTCTAAGTAATAAAAGTAAATAAAGCTTAATTATTGCAGTAACTCTTACTTAGTTAAGTAAGTAAACAAAGTAGTAAGCTACTTTAAAAAAAGTACTAAAAGAGTTGAAATAAGTAAACAAAACTATACTTAAAAATTTAAAATTTCTAAAAAACTGTAATATTACTAATAAGGACATAGAAGCTATATTAAATAAACTTAATATAAAAATAAACTAAAATAGCTTATTTAAGCTTAGAATAAGCTTATTGCGCCTAAAAAAGCTTACTAACACTTAGAGCAAGTTATAAGCACTAAAAGAATATTATAATAACTTACTTATAAAGTATTTTAGTTCTAAAAAAATACTAAAGAAATTGTAAAAGTAATATACCTAAAAAAGTATAAAAAAAGATTAAATAGAGTATTATTGTAACTGCTTTACTTATAAAAAGTTAACTTTAGCGTGTTATAAGCTCTATAGCCTTCTTAAACTTCTACTTTTACTAGGCAGGCTATAAGAGGACGTAATAATAGACTTTATTACACAATTACCTCTTAGCAGGATACTAAGCTAAGTATATAATATAATACTTATAGTAGTATGCTAATTAACTAAAATAGCCTATTATATCCTAGTAAGGGCTAATTAAGATAGTACTAACTTAGCTTAAGCTTAGATATGTAAAGTAATTAGATTATATAGTATACTAAAGCAGGTAATCTTAAATAAAGGCCTACTAATAAATATAAAGCAATAGAACACTTTTTAATATTATATAAACTTAAGAAAGGTCTTTATATCTACTTTTTACTTATAAATAGACAGACAAATAAAAAGGTAGAACTAAATACTTAAATAATACTTTTAGCGCTACTATACTTTAGAGCAAAATAATAAAGCTTTAAAAATTTTTATTAAGGAATTTACTTACAACAACAGCATACATGCAACTATAAAAACTACGCCCTTTTAAGCATACTATAAAATAGACCTAATTAGCGCAAAATAGCCTAGTATAGCTTTAGAAAATAAAAAAAGCTTTATAAAACTATAAACTGCCTTTAGAGTGCTAAGTTTACAAAGTAAATATAAATAGAAGATTATTATAGCTAATACTTACTAAAAAGTATATACTAACAAGAAAAGGTTACTTATTATATTTAAAGTAAAAGACTAGGTCTTAGTATTAAATTATTATATATAATTAATAAAGCTAAAAAAAAATAGACTAGAAGTTTATAGAACTAAAATATATTATAGCCTAGATTAGGCTATCTACATTTAAAGTAGACATGCTAGAGTTAAAGAATATTTATTTAGTCTTTTATGCCTTATTACTAGAGCTATATAACCTAGCAGGGACAATACTACACCTAAAGAAGTAAAATATAGACACCTTAAGAAAGTTAGGTAATAATATATACAAAGTAGATTATATACTAGAAAAAAAAAACTAACTAATAAAAATACTTAGTTTTGTAGAACAGCTATTCTAAAAAAAAAAATTTAAAAACTTAGTTTTAACCTAAGCACAGAAGCGCTTAAAAAATTCTAAAATAATAATTATATACTTCTATGTTGCTAAACTAAAAAAGTAAAACTTAAAAGAAGTTAAAAACAACTTTTTAAAAAAAATGGAGAATAACTTTAAATAAATTAAGAGAAGACAACTAAAGTATACTTTTACTTATTTTTTTCTTTTATAAAAGGTTTTTTAATTAAGTATTTAATAGTACTTTAGCTTAAAACAACAAGAATATTTTTTATATACCTAACTTCTACTTAAACTAGCCTATAATAGCCTAGTATAGCCTACTAAAATATAACAAGGCTAACAAAGCAATAAAATTAAAAAATAATTAAAGCTAAATAGCCTAAATTTATAAAAGAGAAAGTTATACTAGTAAGAAATTACTAAGTCTAAAAAAAACTATATTATTATTTAACTTATGTAGATTAGGGTATCTACTAAAATGCTTTAGACTAGGCTATTATAGCCTAGTCTAACTTATAATACCCTATTAGAAGCTAGCACCTCCTAAGTACATCGTATATATATATACTAAAGGTTTTAGGCACTTATTATAGCCTAGAAGAGCTTATTATAGCCTATATTAACTTATTTAAAGCTTATCTACCTTGTTTTTAGCCTTCTAGATCTAGGCCTTAAGCTTTTTAATAAACTTAGTTAAGCTACTTTTATTATTGCTTTTAGCGCTGGCATGTTAGGACTCTAAAGCTAACAACTCTATATTTATATAATATACTTTCTACTTAAGTAGAAAATAGCTGCTTTTAGTAATTTTATACTATCCTAAGTTAGAACAGCTTATTATAGCTAATAATAAAATATACATACTTTTTTAAAAGTACTTAAAATTAGCTCTTTTATTTCTTGCTTCTCTAAGAACTTATTAGCTTTAGCTTTAGCTTTAATAGTATAGTTATTGTAAAAATAATAGTTAAAATATAAGTTACTTTTAAAATTTTAACTAAAGTAAATAGCACTTTATATAGAAAAAGCTTTTCTACCTAAGGCTTATACTAGCTAAAGAAAGTTAATAAAGCTAATAATAAAGTATAATAAACTAAAATAACTTATAATAGTCTACTTACTTTATAATTTTTTTATTTTAGGCCTAAGCTTATATAATTAGCTTAGCTTAAAGCTTTTTAATTTTATTTTAAGTAAGAAAGACTTTTTAATAATAATATTAAAGCTTTAGTGTCTTTCTTTCTTAAAAAGTAAGGTTTAAGTTATAATAAAAGTTCTTAATAGTTACTTTACGCTTACTAGTATTAATTTACTTAAGCAGAATACTAATACTATAAAAAAAAATTATTTTAGTAGTAAAGAGCTATATTATATTAGTATTTATTTTTAAGGTATCAAAGGTGGTGGTTGTTGTTGTAGTCAAAATGGGTTTTCCAAAAAAGTGAAAAGCAGCTGCCCTCTAAAATTCGAACAGTGAGTGGATGAGGTCTACGCGCTAAGCGCTCAGAGCAGAAAAGCTTAAACCACCGAGCGAAATTAGGGTCAAAAAATTTGCTGAAGGTACCAAAAAACAACACCAATTAAAACGTGTTCAACGGCGATTGCCAGCCTATAGCTGGCAACAAGATTGCGATGGAGGTGGAGGAGGTGGAGGAGGGTAAGGACACGTACGTTACCGCATTATATTAGTATAAGCTAAAATACTTTATAATAACTAAAAATAGCTTATTAACTTATAGCATAATACTTTTAACTTAAGTACTAGTAGCAAAAATATTTTATATACTAAATTTTTTTACTAAAGTTATTGTTATATATTTAAGTTTTAAAAAGCTTTATAGTATTATTATTAACTAAAAAAAAACGCAGCTAACTTTATTAAATATATAAATACTTTTACTAGTAAAGAAGTTAACGTAACAACTATAGTAATATATAAAAGTATAACTTATACTAATATAAAAGTTACTAACTTTAGTAGTATTTATTTTAAAAAAGGTAACTATTATATAAGCTAATATAAGCTATTTTAACTTATAGTACTTTATAGTAGGCTATAATAAGACTAAAGTAAGTAAAAATAGTAAAATTTATTAAAAAAAAGCTAAGTTAATAAGTTGTAAAAAGCTACTAAACTAAAGTTAGCTTTTTAAACTTTATACTAGCCTATTATAGCCTATAATAGTATATAATAGCCTTTTACTAAGACTAGACAAATTTTTAAGATTTAAAAAGACTTACTAGTTATTATTAAGTAAAGTGTAAAAAAAAAGTAAAAAAACTTAAAAAAAGCTTATATAACTTTACTAAGACGCTACTAGGCCTTTTAAAAGCTTTGAGCGCATAGATACTTAAAGTAAAAGTAAAATATAATATAAAGTTTTTAAAAATTACATAATTACACTTTAAAAAAAGCTTACTTTCTACTTAATAATACAGCATCTACTATAGTACTGTAGCTAAGAATAGGCTATTCTACCCTAGTCTTACTAATCTAGGAGAATTAGTCTTAAAAAAGGGGATAATATTAGGGTTAGATATCTTGTTAGGCTAGCCTAGACTAGTTTAGCACGGCTAAGGTTAGACAAGGCTAAGTTAGGTCTAAATAAGTTATATAACCTTAGATTACCCTAGTATAAGTAGAGATACAATATTGTAGTCTAGACGATATCGATTTGTCTTAGATACACAGGCAATATACTATTATCCCTCTATCTCTAGCATCCTGTATCTCTCTTTAATATTGAGCCTTACATTTTTTAAAGAAAATACTATTTTTGAGGCCATTAAGACTATAAGTCTCTTAATTTTTAATCTAAATAGAATATTCTTACTGCTTTTCTTTCCCTAATCCTTTAAGTAATAGCAACTTCTTAGCTCTTAGCGCCTTTAATTAAGGAAGAATAGAGCGCCTACTATGTTATGTAGTAGCTACTTAGGGCAATAAATAAGTAAAAAGGCTAAGCTAAATGATTTATATAAGTTTTGCTTAAAATAGCCTTTTTGAAAATAAGGTAACAAGGCTAAAAAAGGCTCTGATTAATAAAAGAGCGCGTGAAAAGTAAGGCAAGCCTCTTATTTTCTAGAAGCCTAAGAAGTACCGAGGTTGACGGCGTAACGCGCATGACCGCGTAACGCGCACCTCCACCAAAACAACACCACCTTTCAACACCTAAAACTCCACCAATAGAGATCTAATCTAGGAAGCAATTAATAAAATTAATTTACGCGCACTAAGCGCATCTTTCTTATATACAAAGTTTGCAGAAAAGTATAATGTAGTACAATCTACGCTTTTTTAAAGACACTAAGGTGTTTTAACCTTGCGTAACCTTAAGGCTTAAAATTAACAGGCTCTCTATCTGCAACAAGAGCTAGAGCTTATATAGTATATTAAATAGCTTACTAGGCAAGGCCTTCTTCTTATATAAGCTATAATATAAACTTTTGCCTTATAGATTGCATCTGCACCAGCTCGATTACCACAGGGACTATCGCCACTAGCTCCTTTTCGACTAACGGAGGTGGTCGCTCAACGACGGTGAACGCCGGCTTCGTAATCTACTACTATAACTTCTAGTATAGTGACTTAGTAAAGTCTAACTTTACTTAATATAAGCTATTAGTCTTTGTGTTAAATAGGGAGAAGAATAGTCTAAGCATTATATTATTTATATGCAAGTTGTTTGTATGCAGTACTATGTAGTGTAGGAAATTCTAAAGGTAAAAAGCAGCAGGCAAGGAGCGTTTATAAAGAAGTATTATAGGCTCTTGCTGCAGTAACATACGTGTCCTTACTTTTCTCCTTTATCTCTATTACAATCTTGTTGCTAGCTATAGGCTAGCAATTACTGTTAAACACGTTTTAATTAGTGTTGTTTTTTAATATTTTAAGCAAATTTTTTAACCCTAATTTTTGCTTAGTAGTCTAAGCTTTTTTGCTCTAAGCGATTAGCAAGTAGACTTTCTCTACCTACTATCTAAATCTTGTTAACTACATACAATCTTTTTTTTTTTAACTTTTGCAACTAATTAGTAGAGGGTAGCTGCTTTTCACTTTTTTGGAAAACCTATTTTGACTGCAACAATAACCACCACCTTTAATACCCTAAAAATAAATACTTTAAGATGCTAGGTTTGTTTATAGTTATATTTATTTTTTAAGGTGTTAAAGGTGGGGGTTGTTGTTGTTGTAGTCAAGATAGGGTTCCAAAATAGTAAAAAGCAGCTACTCTCTGCTAATTAATTGCAAAAGTCGAAAAAAAAAGATTATGTATAGTTGACGAGATTTTAACGGTGGGTATATATGTTCTAGGAGGAAAGCTTAGACTACTAAGCGATAATTAGGGTTAAAAAATTTGCAAAGGTACTATAAGGACGTAGCTTATAGACTACTACGCCAAACACCTCCAAAAGAGTAATAATAACTAACATAGTTATTGCTTGTCTAGAATAGTATATATAGATTACTTTAGCGACTTATCTAGTGAAAGACTAAGTCCTTACAGGTACTAAAAAACAACACTAGTTAAAACGTGTCTAACGGCGATTGCTAGCCTATGGCTAACAACAGGATTATAGTAGGATTGTAATAATTGCAACATAATATAATAGAGGAGGGAAAGGATATATACGTACTATAGTAGGAGCCTATAATACTTTATAAAGCTGCTGCTTCTTATCTACTACTTTTTACTTTTTAAACAGCACTGCATATAAATAATTTGCATACAATATACTGTAATAGCGTGTAACCTTTGCAACAAGTATTTTTTTAAACCTTAACTTTGATTTAAAGATAAAAAGCTTTCCTATTATACGCTTAGCCTCTAAACTAGTCTAGCTTAAGCTAATTATATAGACACCTAAGTTTATTAAGTATTTATTAACTTAGCTTTTCTAGGACTTTATAATTATATTTTTTATTAATAACTTTAAAATCTATGATATCTTTATAAATAAAAAGAATGTTAAGCCTTAACTTAGCTAGTTGTAAAAGGAATATAAGATTTATAGAGTATTTACTAATACTAGCAAAGTACTTAAAATACTTTACTTTAGTATTTTTTTCTTCTTTTTAATTATGCATAAGCTAAGTAAAGAAACTATTAACTAGTTAGGCTAGCTATCACATAACATTAAAATAGCAATAAAAAAAGAAAAAAGAAAAAGTAAGTATTCTATTACTGCATATATAAGTTAGAAAGCAAAGTAATAATAATGCTGCTTTTTTAATTTTTCTAAGAGTACTTAGAACTAAAGCCTTAATATAAGTAGGCAGCATAGATAGTATAGGCGGGATAGAAGAAGAATAGAGCGCGTTAAGTTAAGAGGTAATTTGTGTCTTTGTTTTACTTTTCTTTGTTTCTGTCTAAACATGCTAGAGCGACACACTAATTGCGTGCCGGCTAAACACGAGGGCATAAGCCTAGATACTTATTGTTAGCAATAGATCTTTTTTTACTAAAAAGGTGTCTATAAAATGTGTGATTACATTAAAAGGTTGTCTTAAAAGGCTGAAGCTAGTTTATAGTTATATAAGTAAAGAGTAAAAGTTCCTAGAAAGAGAGTAAGATTAGGGGGAGGAGATTGGTGATAGTTTGGGTATAGTTTCATCCGAAGTGGCGCCAGATCTGCAGGTTTTAGCTTCCCCACATACAAAACTTTTGCCTGATACCATAGTAGATTAGGGGGCTTACCTCACTAATGTTACAAGTACATTGGGGTGTAAATTAAAGTTATCTTATTACTTTATACTTTGTACATTGCATAACAGCAAGGCCTAGCTATCCGAAAATGCCAGCGTGAGTAAATGCGCCAAATCGCAGAATGTTGATGTCAAATGTCTGATACTACGTAGTGAACCATAGAGTTACGGAACTGCTCCGAAGCTCGTCCTTAAAAACCTCCGTACAGAACCTGTTATTTCGGTATGCGACTGCAATTCATGCTATTCAATGTGCCTTGATATGGGGGATCAAGCTCTTTGACACACACGACATAATCCTTTGTACCCTTTTCAAAGCTGGGAACGCCTGTTGTGCAGTTATGGCCGCTATTAGATGTTAGATTGAATCACTAACTGAGATCGATGATAGCGACTTACGCGTAGAATCGGCACGAGTAATCAGGCTCCGTTGAGATGCTTTGCACATGGTCAACGAATGTGCCGTAGATATTGTACAGGTCGGTACAATCGCCATTTCCGGGAACGCTGTATTGATCGCCCTCGAGGTTCTTCACTTTGAAGAGGTGCGCGGCGGGGCCGTATTGTCTGGGTTGCAAATTGTCCTGTAAGGTGTTAGTAAAGCCCAGACGGATGGATCTGACGTGAGGGGCCTTGTACGTACGGTTGGCACAGCAGTTACAACGGTGCTCATAAGAGCGAGGAAGGGACCAAAGAGATGCATGTTGTAAGTGCTTTGGAATGAATGATTTGTGGCGTTCGAGAGGTTGTCGTTTTATGCAAGAGGGTTGAGAGTGTCGTATTGCGAGGAGGAAGTGGCACGTTCGTTGATATATTAAGAATGTAGGAAGTGAACGGGTGTACTAATTACTATGTATGTAAGACGTAGTTTGTGTCAGCCGCGCTCACCACGCTAGGCGATACCGGAATGAAAAACAGTCACTACCGCAAGTGAATGATGAGTGATGGTGGCCCAAACACCCCAGTCGAGCGAAAGGTCTGCGAAGATTACAGTTGTCTGTGCTCGTCTCGTGAAAGCTAAAGGTTTATTTTGAGGCACAGCGGTTCCCAGTACCCGGTTGAACGTCCGGAGGAGGAAGTCGTGAGATTCTTTGCCCAGCTCACACTATTGGGGTGCGGAAGAGCCCCAGTCAAGAATGTTTGGCCTCAGCTGGTAAAGCTTCGATATTGCTACGCCTGCAGGGCTTCATTTATGACATGTCTTTTTTCCCAGCCACCGTTCAGATATTGATGTAAGCCTTAATCGGAGAAGAACAAGGTAAGCAAGGTAGAAGTGGGTTTGTGATGCTTGGAATGCGCCGAATATCCTTAGCGATGGCGTAGAGCGATGTTATCAATTAAACTTGAAGGGATCCTTCACCGGAAGATAGGAAGTGTGGCGCTACCTTATTCAAATGACCCAACCTTCGTGTTCATACGTTTTCCTGATACAATTCAAGATTCACTCGATGTAGATGATCCCCTTATCGCCCCCGACATTCTACATGTGGTGCCATAACGCCTCTAGTGCTTTCCCTCATTAATCCTGTCTTGTTGTTTAGGATATAACAACTGCAGTTCGTAATCCCAATTCTCTTGTAATGATGTTCTACAGCTTGAAGAATGATGAAAATCATAAACCCATTCACACTGTTCTGTTCTCGTACCAGCAACCGCTACTGCTTTGATAGTCTTTCTCGAATCGAATTTTGTTGTAACAGAGTCGAGAGACAACCTCGAAAGCGATCTCCGATTCATCACTATAAGCATGCCGGAAGACGACGAATTGCGTCTCGTCTGACTTGGTCTCGTCCAAAGTCGACGTACCAGGCTTGCGGTTCTTAACCAAGGAGCCATTGTGGAACGTACCTGTGAGGCGTAACGTGGGACCATAATCCGCGTGTAAAAGGTCAAAACGACTTTCGTTTTTCTCATTTAGAGAAATCTAACTTCCGTTGAGTGCACAGATGTGCGTAACATAGCCAAGATCCCTCGAGTCCCATAATTGGCGGATGTGTTTCGGGCCAGTCGTTGCTACCCACGACCAGCTAGGAAAGCCTTCTCTTCTTTCGCCAGGATAACGACTACGCCATCTAAGTGGACGTGCAGGATGTGGTGTATAAGCGTATTGTCGAAGTGGCATACCCAAGTAGTGGCAATCTACAAGATTGTTCAAAATCCCATTACATGTGTTAAGAATGTCGCTATCAAAAGACAGCTTTATGGTCGAGTAATTGGTCAAAACATCAAAGATATCGTCGGTTTGGTAGTAGACTGGCGGGAAATTCGGGTGATGGACGTTTAGATAGAAGCCCGCATTGTTCAAATTCGGCCGCTGCACAGACTCTTGCCCTGAACCTTGGTTACACACGTAAAAAACTTCGTTTTCTGTGAAAACAAGTCGACGTGGTGCCAAGTAGCCTTCCTGGTGGGTCCAGCCTCTCGAGGCCCATGCACTGCCGTTCAGAGCCAATCTAGGAGCGAACGTCTCGATGAGCTCTATACCACTGTACAATTCGACCCTTCTTTGTGCTTTTCGAGGTTCGATTCGATTCCAACTCCCGGTAGCCCGTGGTGGGTTGACAGGCCTGCGGCAGCAATAATAACTAGCTGTGACTCGGCGTAGATGCGGCCCATGAGCTGCATCTGAGCTTGCTTGTGACTATGGTCTAGCTGATCAACGCACTAAACTCAATTTTCATTTTTAGTAATCTCTGAATAATTTATTCAGGAGAGGACCACATACATATTGACCGACCCATAGATATCTGTATCCCAGTTCTAATGTGACGATGATGGCATCGCTTATCGTGGCTAGAAAACCAATCTGGTGTTTCTCAAAAGCCTGTGAGTTACCCCACACATGGGACAAAGATACGTAGTGGAAATCTAGATCAAGCGGAGCGACCACAACTTGCTTGGTGCTGCAGTCAATGACTCTGAGGCCAGGGGTAGGCGACTCGCAAGAACGGTTGCAGTTAGAAGCGTGATGAAACTTGCAGTAATCTAGCCAACGCCGAAGAATGCTATAGTCAGTGCCTCCAGGGTCGAGCTTGCGGACCAGAGAATTTTTCGTAGCACTGTGTGTGTCTTGTATCACAAAAGCGCCAGTGACTGAGCCATCATCCATCCCATGACCTGTTGTCAATCTGAGCAGCGGAGCGTGCCGTGTTGGATCGTTACAACTTTACTCATAGTCGTCATCGTAAATACCATGCAGTACTGGATTGTTGTTTTTACAAGTGCAATTTACCAAAATAGCTTTGTCGGACTCGTCTTCGAACCTTGCTTCGGAGCCCAGCATTTGACACAACGAACAAGATGACACAGAAAGTTCCTGACTTGTCTCGGAAATGCGAAACAATGCCAAAGGGGAACAATATTCACGATAGTGTAAAGCGTGATCGTGCAAGAGATGTGCTCATCTGATTGCTAGCACAACGTTGGCACAAGTCACCCTGAGGATGAGCTGGCTTGTACTCAGCATGTGTGCGCCGAAGTCTGTTCCACATAGCCTCTAGCTCGGCTTCTTATTTCTTGTTGTATTCGGATACAATGTCACGGGCGACAGGAATGGGTACCGTGGAGGGTTCAGGACTTTTCCGAAAATGCTCCATCTTGCAGTCTGTCCGTCAGGTCCGCGATGTCTTGTTTCTAGCGGTATCACACAATGAGCCCCAAACAAAGAAGACGATCAAGTTCTGCGGGTGTAGGTTGATGGAAGAGTGTAAGAAACAGCGCACAGCCTGATCCATCGGTGAGCGCACGTAATAATCTGTACGTCAACATTGGAAGGTCAGAAACGGTGCATCTTTTTCTCTACCTTGCTGTCGTTGAACTGCATCCAGATGCCACATGTCCCAGCCACTTCAGGGGGATGTGTCATGATAGTAGTATGCGGTACATACTCCCAAAAAAAACGCCGTAAATACAGAGGTATCGTAGAAAGCAAGTCATAACCAGACTCCTGACCCTGAAAGTAGCCCACTATCTTCTTCGCTGCTCACTTTGCCTTGTAGCGACATGTCGGCGCCTAGCGCATATGTCTGTGTTCAGCACAAACGCAAACGCATTGCCCCTAATTTACATTGTCCGCCAGAAGTAGTTGGTGTAGAAGTGCCGCGAGAACTTGGGATCGATGTTTACAACATGCACGTCTCCCTTTGTTGCATTGCGAATGACAGCCTTGTTGTATTCGCCGGTCGTAGGGTCGACTTCGACGTCGATACCGAGGGTGCGGTAGAGCTTGAGCTTCAATCTGTAACTCAGGTCAGTATTCATGTCTGCATGTCTATCAAAGGTTGAAATTACACTGTCGCATCTTCACCCGTTCTAGGTTCAACACCGCCCTCTACGCCCTCTTCTTCTAACTCGCCAGCTACTCCTCCTAACCTCGCTAGATCACTTTGCAGCCTCTCGCCCTCAATCTCAAGGTCACTGGCCTGCTTCGCGATCTTGAACTTCTCGGTGTCTAGCCTCAAGATTTCCGCCGCATGATTCGTTGGATTGTGCTGGCTAAGTGTGTGATTGTGGTTCGCGGAAAGAGTTTGGTGTGTTCGGTTCAGCGCGCTGAGGGAGGATTGGATAGACCGCAGGTGTTGGGTGCGGAATTCGCTGAGTGTGCTGAGAGACTCGTTTATGCGGTGGAGGGACGTCTTGTCGTTGGCGATCTTGAAGTGCGATGTGCATTGCGCAATGAGCTGGACAGCGTTAATGAGGTGTCTGGGCGTGA
The DNA here is from genome assembly GCA_009289805.1 of Alternaria gansuensis. Classification (NCBI taxonomy): domain Eukaryota; kingdom Fungi; phylum Ascomycota; class Dothideomycetes; order Pleosporales; family Pleosporaceae; genus Alternaria; species Alternaria gansuensis. The sequence goes on from WBOK01000010.1 coordinate 242,454, forward strand.
GTGAGAGGAGTGCCTACGGCAGCGGGGTCTTCGTCGAGAAGCATTTTGAACTTTTATGTGTCGCTTGAAGTATGCGGAGATGGTGCGATGGTTTGGAGTACTATCAAATGCTTGCACAAGTTTGTCTGGCCTGGTCTCTGGTGATGTCTATCGCGACTGCCCTGTGGTGTTGATGTTCTTGTTTGTATGGCCCGTGCCAGATCGCGTGCATGGCAACCGTGGCCAAGTGGCGGAAGGCGCAGGCGTAGCGTGGCGCAAGGGCTATGCAGCCACGAGGCGTACGTCACGGTAAGCTTTCACGAGACAGCCGGTAGTCTGACGCTTACCACTTACACTATCCTTGGAAGCCATCCCCACGATACCGACATCAACCCCTTAGGGATACAGCTTCCCAGTTTTCTTGCGCAATCGCAAATAGCCGCCATGCCACCATCATTACCATGTGAGTGGGAGAATGACTTCTGGGCCGACGAACGCTTATTCCCATTAGATGCCGCCGATGTCGATTCGCCGCTTAAACCAGAGGAACTGCAGGTTCTGCGTGCGCAGTACGAGAAAGAGGGCGAATACGTTGGGCTACAGACCAAGTTCAACTACGCATGGGTACGACTTCCCCGCGTTTGGTGATGTCTTCACATGCGCACGGTAGCCTCCGCAACAAGCAAGCTCATGGCACTCTAGGGTCTGATCAAATCTACCTCACGTCCCGACCAACAGGAAGGAGTGCGCCTCCTCTCTGAAATCTTCCGCAACTCGCGCGAGCGCCGGCGCGAATGCCTTTACTACCTCGCCCTGGGCAACTACAAGCTCGGCAACTACGCTGAAGCCCGACGGTACAACGAGCTGCTGCTGGAGTTGGAGCCTGCAAACCTACAGGCCGGAAGCTTGAAAGGACTGATTGACGAGAAGGTTGCAAAAGAGGGGCTGGTGGGCGCCGCCATTGTGGGAGGAATCGTGGTCGCGGCGGGGGTGGTTGGGAGCCTCTTACTGAGGGGCGGCCCTCGAAGACAGTGAACAAGCGCCGTCTTTGCAAGCCTATGACATGCGTAATGTCGTTTGGATCCATAAACATGTTGATGAGTACACGCATAGGCGTTTGGTGGTGATTATACCTCTGCCCAGGATGGCATAATTTACGGCATTTATTGATATCTGTATATAAAAAGCCATCGTACCATGCAAGCGATCGCATCAGACTCACGCCGCATACTCTTTGTTGCCTGGTCTTTGCCCGAGACAGATTTTGGTTGAGTGGAAGGCTTCAGAACTAGATGGAACATGGAAGAAGCGGAAAGAGACAGCAGGTTGAATAAATGTAGAGTCGGAGCAAGACAATCAACCGCTACCGCGCCCAAGAAGACACGCGTCTCCCTCCCACTTCCCTTCCTATTAATTATTGGCCCAAGAGGCGAAGTGCCGGATCACCTTCGTCCATCTCTAGAAACTGCGGGACGAATTGCTGGACCCCCACCACCCCTGCTCATCGAACAACGTCATTTCGGTCTGACAACTTTCGCGCCAAACGGCTATTAGGTACCCTACGGCAGGCCTTGCTTTAGACCTTTTGCTACGTCAAACTACCCCCTTTCTGGTGTCTCCGCATTCCACTACTTTACCCAGTACCTGTCTGCTGTCGCTGCTCGCCACCACGTCGCTGCTCGGACTGGCAACGGCGCATGATAGGTTCTTGAGTTGATCCTCTTCCGCGCCTACTTCCGACACAAGGCCGTGAATCTACACCCGTTGCTAGAACGTCACTTCCTGCTTACTTATCCATCCCAGTCTCCTTCACTCTTGTCCTATCCCCTAGATTTTATCACGTACGTCTCAGGCTCGCGACCATGGACCAGTCCAGCAACCAGAATGCGCCGTCACAGAATCAGCGGCCCGGGCATCGCGACATGATGTTTTGCCACGAGTGCGCCGATGAATGGTATCGGGACGAACACGGTCTCTCGTGTCCAGAGTGCGGCTCAGACTTCACGGAAATTGTGAGTTTAGCCGCCAGATTCAGCTTTCAGCTCATCAGACACGAGGTGAAGCGGATATGCACCGACTTCCGCTAACACGGACCAGATCGAAGACAACAATGACCCAAGGGACAGCACCGGAATGTTTGGTCACGACGGTGACGACTCCGACTCTCTACCTGATCTCGAGCACGCCCCACCCCACCTGCATCCTCACCACAACCCATGGCAGACTGACGACCCGGAGGAGGGGGATATAAGCAATGTTAGATTCACAGAAACGGGTCCGGGAAGGTACAACTTGCAGGCTACTGTCACCCGCTCTGTATCTCCCCAGGGAGGCATAGCGGTGCCAGGGTCAATAGGCGGATTCATGGCCATGCTGAACGGGCTCACTGGGGCTGCATTACGGCCACCACAGGGTCAACCACAAGGTCAGGGCGAGGGTCTATTCTCTGGCGCTGGGTCAGGGTCCAACCCCAACGAGTCTGCTTTCCGGGAAGCTCAGAATCAGGGTGTGCAAAGAGGACCTCAAATTCGTGGGGGAACCTTCACGTACCACGGTGGCGCTCGACTGTTCCCTGAAAATGGAAACAACCCTGGGCGGGCCGAGCCAGTGGACGAGATCACCAAGTAAGTAAGAGCGTTTCGCCTTGATCGAAAGCCGCTAACAACCCGAGTAGTGTCTTGACAGGCCTCATGGCTACTTTTGGTGCACCACCTCCTCGTGTTCACGCCCACAACCACCCCTTGGGTGGCACTGGCGAACAGTTCGCAGGCCACCCTATCCTGCAACTATTCTCCTCAATGGGTATGATGGGCCCTGCGAGTAACATGGGAGATTTTGTCTACTCTCAAGAGGGCCTAGACCGCATCGTATCTCAACTCATGGAGCAAACTTCAACCAGCAACGCGCCCGGCCCTGCAACACAGGCCGACATCGATGCCCTTCCTCGTACCAACGTCACCCAAGAGATGCTAGGCGACGAGCACAAGGCTGAATGCAGTATATGCATGGACGAGGTCAACATCGGCGAACAAGTCACGCTACTGCCATGCAAGCATTGGTTCCACCACGCATGCGTATCCGCGTGGCTGCTTGAACACGACACCTGTCCACATTGTCGAAAGGGCATCACCAAGGGTGGCGAGGGCCAGGCAAACAACCCTGCGTCTGCAGACTCACAGGCGGATCGTACGTCCCAGATGCCCGGTTCATTCACACCCTCGGGCTCGGGCACGTTCAATGATGCCCACGTGGTTCCCGCAGGATCTCCTCCCCCACCGTCCAACAATCAGGGCAGCTCGTCTGATAACGCGAACGCAGGCTCGGGTAACGGTGGCATCAGTGATCGGATACGCAGGGGTCTGTTTGGATCTCCGCAATAGGGATAACGCCTGCATGTCGGTTATATCAAGCTAATCTTCATGTACATGACTAGGGCGTGAGCGACTCAGGAGGAGCAGAGAGGTGTTGCGAGAGGCAAGACAGGTTCGCCGTGAACTCGCCTCTCGATCCGAATCGGCCGAGACTCAATCACCAGAGATTATTCTCAGCGGCAGACGCAATACTGAAGGGGCACGTCGGGTATCTTCATTTCTTAGTCCACGGAGTCAGCGAACGGGAACGGACACTCGTCGGTCTACCTCTGGAGGCGGTCCTGAGAGTCCAAGCGAATCTACTCGACAGACGACGTCTGCGGATGGCACTGCGCATGCAAGCGGGCCTTGTCCGCGACGACACATGCGGCGATCTGATCGTTCGGCAATCAGCCGACAACGGTCCGCTTGAGTGCTGTGTTGGCGTCGGTACATTGGTTTAGCGGTGGGCGCTGATGTCTTTCCTTCCCCACGTGTTTTGCCCAGTGGGTGCTGTAGATAGATAGTCTTCCTTATTCTTCCTTGGACATTAGTTTCAGCATAGTCACGGCGTTAGAGTTGGGAAGTACGGATGGGAGAGTTTTGATAGTTGAAGAGCACCAATCCCACTGATATCATGAGTTGCCTGTACAGCAGTAGAGGATGCGAGAAGACTACTCTAGTATGGCTCGTCCCTAACAGATGGGCCATGACTGCAATGCCGTCGCCACTTGACAATCCCATGCCAATCCAAATAAAGCGCCTCACTGGCGGTGTCACCTCGACAAGGCAGCCAAAAGACTTTTTCTGCCGTGATGTTGCTGCTCACGCGCCACGATACGCCGTTGATGCAAAAGAGGCGGTGGAGCAAAGAGGACGCGTGCTGGGCTGGCTAGCGCGGCGGCGGCGGCGGCGGGCTTGTCAACGGGTGGGGAAGGGTTATGCAGGGCCAAGTATGTGAGTGACTAGGTTCTGGGGTGCAGTGGTATTGCGGTGAAGAGACTGCACGAGACAAGGCAAAGTAGTTGCATTTGGGCCAAGAGAAGAGGTTGGGAAGAGCAACGATGACTCAAGTCTTGGGCGATGGGCCATGTTGACGTTTCCGAGAGAGGAGGATTGGCGAGTCGAATGTGACTGGGGCAAGAAATAATTCAGCGGATCCGGGTGGAACAACGCACCTACAATGTATGTACGCTTCGACGGCCCATTATTAGGGAAAAGTCCTGCATGGCCCGTCTCAAGAGCGCCCCTGTCCCAGAGTCGGAGCAAGGTGTCGTGCTCCGTGGTCGCCTCGACAATTGATGAGACGAAGGCGATTTTTTGCGTTTGGCAAAACAAAGACGGTGTTGCCTGCAAGCCATGGGGGTTCGCATGTGTGTTGTCATGCCGAGTCACACGTCGACGCGCCATGCCCGTGCGTAAGCGCTACGCAGTGCCATGGAGAGACGGCCATCAGCGAACATGTGCTGTCTATGCGTATCGAGTTTGCTCGCCCAACTTCCTGTGCTCGCATGCCGTTCCCCGGAGCTCCAAGCACGTTTTGGCGCGGCGTCGTGTGCGGTACTGACGTGCATGGCGGTGATTGGTACGAGGATTGGCCCACCGCGGTGCCCTCTCGTCAAATGCCCGCCGGCACGACAAAAGTAACGGCGCGTCTTCATCATGGCCGTCGAGGAAGCCCTGGCAGACCCTAGTCGAGGCGGTAAGAAGCAAGGTGGAGCGCGCGCCGACGTGCACTTGCGCTGTGCTTGCATGAAAGCCTGTTCAGCCTTGCCCATGCCCGTGTCCTGCGTCGCAGCAGAGGACATGACTGGCTCGTGCCTCCGCTCGCGAATGTATATACCTCGTAGCCAACGTCGTAGCCGACGTCTAGCGGCCGACAACCCACCAGGCTTTCATGCAGCATCCTACGTGTTGCTGTGCTCGTACATAAGTAAAGCTCCATTTCGTTACCGTGCGGTGAGGAGACTTGGACGGCCCGCCCAGATTCAGAAAGGGCAACAAAATTTTCTTCCCCATTGATTGGACTGGCTCGCGCGGGAAACAGTGGCGCTTTCAACAGAGGGAACTGATTGCAGCAGAGCGTGAATCATGCCGAGCTGGGGCAGGAAAGAAAGCTATGAGTGAGTGCTCGCCCGTCATCCTTCCCTCTGCCTCTCCCCTCCATCCACCCCTCATCACCGCCGCTGCTCCATCCGTCCGAGGACATTACGATACACGAGTCTTTTCTTCTTGTTTGCTTTTGGTAAGAAGCCCTCTGTCACGATACATAGCCACGTTGTGGTGTGGCATGTCCTAAGATACTATTTATTTTTTTTTGGTTCCCCTTCCTCTCGCACACAGACAGCATTGCCTGCTGCCAGACGTCACATGTCTTGCCGCCATTGCATCTTGCCCATTGCACCTACATCTGACACTTTTTTCCTAGGGCCTCGTCGAGAGAGCAGAAGCAGATCCTCGCTGACATCCAGTCGGGATCTCAGAAGTTTAGCAGACGGCTTCTCCCACCAAGAACGATAAGCAACAAGAGGAACGGGACGGTAGAACCTTTTGCACCTGTGCCCACCACTGGCCAAGGAAGCCAGCAAGAAGAGCGTCGAGGCCGAAAATCGACCAGCTCCCTCCGACCCGGACTCCCCAAGCGAACCAGCAGCATGAAGAGAGCGTACAACTACTTCTTCGGCGGACCTGCACCGGTGCCTGCGACGGCTGAACCAGCCACACCAGCCGTCACGACGGACGCAACACCACCGAGTAAGGTCGAGTCGAACCAGCAGGACAATGGCGTCGACACCCCGCCCGAGACACCGCGCGAGGCACCCACACGGTTAAGTGAAGACGAAGCAGGTACGTGACACTCACCGCACAACTCCCCCCCCCTCCCCACCTGCCCAATAACAACATCTCCAGCCGTCCCTCCTCACTACCCGCTCTCCCTTCACTCGCGGCCGTCTCCGCTGCACCACGCACCCGCTCACCACATACTGACCCACCCTTCCCCAGCAGCAGACTCGCCCTCGCCTCCCTCACCACTGGCCTCGGACAGCCTCGAGACGCAGATCGAGAAGCTGAAAAAGAAGCTCCAGCACGCCGAAGCCGACCTCGACGAAGCACAGCGCGTCGCCGCCACACAAGACGAGCACGTGCGCAGTCTCGAGGACGACCACGAGGAGCGCAAGAAGGAATTCGAGGCCCGCGAGTCGTCGCTGCAGCAGGACAAGAAGGACCTGGAGGAGCACATGGTCAGCGTTGTTGTCCAGCAAGTGCGCGAGGCCAAGGCCAAGGAGAGGAACACCGTCCGCGACGAGTGCGAGGCCGAGTTCAACGACAAGATGGCTCAAGCCAACAAGGAGGCCGAGAGCCTTCGCAGCACTGTCGCTGACCTCGAGAAGCAGATTGCGTCTTACCAAGATGAGGTCGAGAAGCTCAAGGGTTTGGTCGACAACCACCAGTCCGAGTCGGTCGACAGGTCCGAAGTCGAGGCCAAAGAGACTGAGCTCACCAGCGCCAAGTCGCAGTTGGAGGAGCTCACTGCCGAGAAGAGCAAGACTGAGCACGATCTCGCCGAGGCCCTTGCAACGATTGAGGAGCTCAAGGCTCAGACTGTCGCCAAGGATGAGCTAGATACTCTCGCCGCTGACCGTGACGCGCAAAAGACCAAGGTCGAGGAGCTCGCCGCTGAGGTCGCCGTTCTGAAAACACAACTCTCCGACCTGGAGGATCTCAAGACGAAGCACGCCGAGCTCGAGGCCGCTCACAGCAAGCTCTCCGACGAGCTCGCTGCCCGCGGCACCCAGAACGCTGACGCTGACAAGGCGTCGAAAGAGGAGGCTGACGGCCTTCGCAACACCATTGCCGAGCTCCAGGCCTCCCTCAAGGAGGCTAAAGATACTCTTGACCAAAAGGCTTCTGAGCTCGATGCCAAGACCAAAGAACACGCTGCCGCCGCCGACCAGGTCGCATCGCTCACTGAGTCATCCAAGGGCGAGGTCGAGGGCCTGAAGATCGAGATGGCCGAGCTGCAGGAGAAGCTGAAGACCGCCAACCTGTCCAAGGGTGACGCCGATGAGCTTGCTCAGAAGGTTTCCTCTCTCGAGAAGTCGTTGAAGGACGCACAAGAAGACCTTGCAGCGAAGACATCCGAGCTCGAGGCTTCTTCATCCTCCCTTGCATCCGAGAAGGATGCTGCCGTCAAGGCTGCCGAAGAGGCCAAGAGCAACGTCGACGATCTGACCACCAAGATTTCCGAACTCGAAGCCTCCCTCAAAGAGTCGCAAGATAGCCTCTCTGCCAAGGATGCTGAGCTTGAAACCGCAAAGGGTGAGGCGTCCAAGGCCATTGGCTCTGCAAAGGACGAGGTTGCTGGTCTGCAGAGCACTATCAGCAAGCTTGAGGCTGAGATTGAGTCCGCCAAGGGTTCCTCCGATGAGCAGACCACCGCTGCAAAGAAGGAGGCTGCAGAGCTTCGCGAGACTATTTCCAAGCTTGAAGCCGAGTTGAAGGAAGCCAAGGACGAGTCTAGCAAGGCTTCGGAAGCTTCCAACTCCAGGGTCGCCGAACTCGAGACCTCGCTCAAGGAAGCACATGACAGCCTTGCTACCAAGGAGTCTGAGCTTGCCGCTGCGAAAGAGGAGACCAGCAAAGCCGTCGAGTCATCCAAGGGTGATGCTGAGAGTCTTCAAAAGACAATTGCTGACCTCGAGGCGTCGCTCACAGAGGCCAAGGACAGCCTATCTGCTAAGGAATCCGAACTTGAGGCTGCCAAGGGCGAAACCACCAAGGCTACCGAGTCGTCCAGCACGAAGATCTCGGAGTTGGAGGCTAGCTTGAAGCAAGCACAAGACGATCTCGCGGCCCATAAGGCTGAACTCGAGACGGCAAAGAGCGAAGGTTCCAAAGCTGCCGAACTTGAAGCTTCTCTCAAGGAGGCAAAGGACAGCCTTGCATCCAAGGAGTCTGAGTTGGAAGCCGCCAAGGCGGACGCCAGCAAGTCTACCGAATCGTCTAGCTCCAAGATCTCAGAGTTGGAGGCCTCCCTCAAGTCAGCTCAGGAGAGCTTAGCAGCAAAAAAGTCTGAACTTGAGGCCAAGTCTGCCGACGCTGGCAAGGTCACTGAGCTTGAGTCGGCACTCGCCTCTGCCAAGTCTGAACTTGAAGCCGCTATCAAGGACTCAGAATCGACCAAGCAGGAAGCTGAGGGCCTTCGCAGCAAGGTCAGCGAGCTCGAGGCCTCCGCCAAGGGAGGTGCCGACGAGTCCGCTGCCAAGATTGCGGAGCTTGAGGCATCGCTCAAGGAAACCACGAGCAAGCTCGAGGCAAAGGAAGCCGAGCACTCTGAGTCGCTCAAGGCTGCGCAATCATCAAGCGACGACAAGGTTGCAGCCCTCGAGAAGGAACTCGCCGATGCGAAGGCTGAGGCTAGCAAGGTTGCCGACCTCGAGGCATCTCTGAAGGACGTTACCAGCAAGCTTGAAGCCAAGGAGGCTGAGCACGCCGACTCTATCAAGGCTGCCCAATCATCTGGAGATGAAAAGGTTGCCTCTTTGGAGAAGGAGCTTGAGGAGACCAAAAAGGCCAAGGACACTGTTGAGGAGGAACTCAAGACTTCTAAGCAGGCCGAGGCCGACGCGAAGGAGGGTGCTGCTAAGGCGTCTTCAATCGAGTCAAAGCTCGCCGATCTCAAGGCATCCGCTGAGAAGTCGACTGCTGAGAAGAGCGAGCTCGAAGAGAAGATCAAGGCCAACGATGCCAAGATCGCTGAGCTCGAGTCAATTGTTGAGGCGGCCAAGGCGAAGGAGTCTGAACTCACAGCACTTCAGACCAAGCTAGACGAGGCCACTGCTACTTCCGAGACTGCTACCAAGGACCTCGAGACATCCAAGACCGAAGCTGCCAACGCTAAGAAATCCCTCGAGTCCCTCCAGGCTACCCTGAAGGAGCACGAGGAAAAGACTAGCGCCCTAACATCCGAGGCCGAGACCGCGAAGAAGGAGCGCGACGAGATCAAGACTGAGCTCGCCAGCGCCAAGGAGCAACTCGAGAAGGCCAAGACTGAGCAAGAGGAGCTCAAGAAGGTCAACGCCGAGGTTCTCGCAAAGGCCGAGTCAAAGGAGTCTGAGAAGCCTGTTAATGAGCCTGCCGTTGAGCCTGCTGCTGAGCAAGTCGCTGCCGAGCCAGTACCTGAGCCAGTTGCTGAGGCCAAGGAGCTAGAGGCTGTCGCGACTGATGGTACAGCTGATATTGAGGAACCCGAGTCACCTACCACACCCACCACACCCGGAAACAACGCCGAGGAAGACGAGGGTGACGCCAATGGCGAAGCAACACCTAGTTCCTCAAAGAACAAGAAGAAGAACAAGAAGAAGGGCAAGAAATAAACTCCCTAATAGTTGTTTAACCACTTTTCCTATGAAGACCGCTACTCCAAGTATTTTGGTTGACTGAGGCGCTCACTGTGGCAGATGAAAGAACACGGAATTCGATGGATGGATGGATGATGAAAAAAAGAAAAGAAAAACAAGAGGAAGAAGATGTGGGAAGTTGCATTATACCCTTGCTACACTAGCACCACTTTGTTGGCGGCTGTGGGAGGATCTTAGATTGTTTGTTTGTTTGTTCGGTTGTTCTGCCATTCTTGTTTGGCTGATTGGGTTTCCCTGGTTTCAATCTCTCATCTCCCTCGTAATGACGCTCACGCTTAGCTTGATGATGACGGATAGTATGAACATGAAGTTTGGAATGGATACATGAGTATGAGATGGATTGATGGATCGATGGGACATGAGGCATGTAGATAATGAAAGACTTTTTTTTTGCGTTTTATACATGTGTGCTTTCTTCGAACAAGATTGTATAAGGGGTGTAAGACGTTTGTTAGGGTCCGATTGAGGCGCAAAGAAGTAGCAAATTGTTTCTAGGACAGAATGGAATGCGATGGTATGTTAAAATGTTATTTGAGAACTAAACGGGTAGGATAGTGGTGGTGATGATGTTGGTTGTTATATTAGCGTAGTTTATTATGACTAGGAAATATACATGTACGGTTTACGCAGTTGGTCATTTCCTTACAACAACAACAACAACAACAGAAAAAATGCTTTTCATCATACATCACGTACAACAGCATGACAACCCGGCCCCCTTCCCCCCCCCTTCCTCCCCCATCCTACTAAAAGGTAAAAAGACACAAAATACTCACGTTCAACTCTCCTTCAGCGCAAATCGTCAGCTCACTCTCCCTTTTCCTGTGCGGCCTCCAACTAGAACGCGTCTCTGGGGGAAGAATCGTGGAGATTCCTTCAAAATATAACGTATGTGGGGGGGGGGCCAACACGGCAAGTGACGTCGCTGCAGCGATGAAGAAAAGTATAAAGAAGCAGTAACTACATCATGGCGCTGTGTGTAATTGTGCTGAAATAATGTAGCCATGTGTTTAAGCATAGGTTTCCTTGGAACTTGTTGACGGGGGGTTACTGGTATGTTTTTTTCCAGTCATTCTAACTATAATTACCACACTACCCTTCCACACTAAGATTATTATTTATTTATTTTTCTCTCGGAAGGGTGATGGGGGCGTAGCAGTTTCTCAGATCCTGGTAAATACCCTCGAGATGGTTTGGTTGCTGTGCGGGCTGCGTTTGTGATGGGAGGAGGGATCGGAATGGGTATTTGGAGTCGTTCAAATGTTTTAGCGAGGATGGCGGGGAGTTGTGAGAGGGAATGGGAGAGATAGAGGGTGTGGGTGTGGGGTGGCAAAGGTCCTTAGAAGTGATGTGCTTGGATGGCACGAAGCTTTTTGGGTTAGAGATTGGGAGTAGAGAGAGAGAGCGGGGTGAGACGGTCACGCTCGGGACGTTGTTTTATTGCGGTGTGGAGGACGCAAAGGCTGGTGACACAGTGGAATTTGTGGTGAGTGGGGAGTGACTGGGCATTAAGACGTTCACGTGTCGTGTGGCTGGGACTTGTTGTCGACTTGCGCTTGCGTGGCTGATTTGGTCCGTCATTGTGTGCTGGGGCGAGTAGTGAGAGTGTACGAGATGGTTCCGTTTTCACTGTTTTCAATTCTTTCGATTCCTATGCATGTGTCAGTGAACGCCAGTCGTGCGTGATGTCTCTGTAGAGCGCTTCGAGCTGGTAGGCTTGTTGACAGTTCGATACAAGGTCCTGCTGCCCGTAGGAATACAAGAGCTGTCGTGCGCTTTGATCCTATAGACGGGCGAATCGAGGCTTCTGCCATTTCTGAGCTTCTCATTATTGCAATATAGTCTGTTTTCTAATCATTTACTCTTCCTAACCTACTGTTTCTAGCTTCTTCTCCTCCGCAGTAGTAATATCCGACGCACAGTATGTAGTGAAGTTTCCAGCTTGAAACCAGATGTTGAGAATATAAGCCCGAAATTGGCATTAGCATCATGCGTGTCAATGGATGCTTTTTTGATCGTCGACCTTAGCGCACTATGCGCGACAATTGGATCGTTATTTCGACCGGATTACATATGAAAGCCCAGAACGTACTGATTTTGCTAGTTATCTAGAGTTCTCCGTGGTCTCAAAAGACGAGTTGTAGGCCGATCTCAAGATTATAACGAGCATCTTGTGTGCCGACTTCGCGAGCCTGTCCTTGGCATCATTCGCGTGCTGATACCTCGAGAAGAAACAACGTGACGATGTTGCGTAAGCTGAAGACGCACGTGTATTTTCGAAACGTTCCTAGTGATCTATAACAGCGTGGTAGTAGTCTGCTCGTTCCGGTTGGTTTGGACACGGGTAAGCAACATTTTTGCTTACAATGACGATCACGCATTTCTTCTCCTCGCTTTCGCGTCATCAGGAGCCTCGTCGTTTCTTCAGCGGTCTAGACAAGTGACATGTTAATCTTTTGGTGGTGCGTTGGCAGTCTCTTAGTTGTTCAACCGACATCGTTGAAAGCAATATTGACCGGAGCGTACGTGCGTTCAGCTAACAGCATGCAGGATATTGTCGAGTTGCCCCATACCGGTTGTTGAGAGACACAACTGTGAACAGCGCAGAAATCCACATTTGGGCTTTGTAGGACTGTTCAAATGCTATGATCCGTCGGCTCCTGATGAAGAATGCCCTTGCTGAGTCGGATGAATAATGAGAACAGACTTACAGTCGTATCGCATTAACAATTTTGGCAGATACGGGCGGATACAGTCGAGCAGTGCAATGGCCAACTAGCGCATAGCGTGCATAGTAGATTAACAATGCGATTAACGGGGTCGTTGAAATGCGTGATGGTTCTAAATCCGCCGACATGATGTGATCGCCCTAGGTAGGTACCCCACCCGGACCGAGCGGGCGCTAAGCGGACACCGCATACCCAACGATGTTTACTCTTTCTTCTTCTCCTTTCTCCGCCTCGACTTGTCCATCTCATTGTTGCCATCAGTTTGCATGTGCCATCGCGTCACCTAACTAACGCTTCTTTTGCATTCACACAAGCATGCTTGGTCGCTGATTACTCGCCCGGGCTTTGATGCCGTCTAGCTTGAAGTGGAGCAGCCATGTCGCCTGCTTGGGTGGGTAGTATTCAGGTTTCTTCTCTCAGCTTTCCTATGCGGAACAGCTCCAAGCCAGATCTTCAAGGCTGTAGATCTTTGCCAATCTATCTGGCATGGCATGTTCCAGAAAGAATGAGAGCAGGCTATCTTAAGCATCATGGGATTTGCTCGTTCCCGTTTCATCTGACGAGGTCCCTGAATCAACGGTTCACGCCCACCACGCGCAAAAAGATACCTAGAATCCGGTTTTGTGGTGCACACTGGAAGCACGATGCGATTTTCCGATCTGACTGAAGCATAGATAGGATGTTGGCCGTGAGTTAACAGTTATTCCAGAAATCTGGGGATATATCGGAGGACTAGCCATTGAAGCCTAACTGTGCGGACTATTTCCTGGTAGATTTAATTAGCACAGATTTGATCTTCCCAATTCCACTCGCGACCATGGCAAAAAGCATAGATTTGTACCGTGCTCTCGAAGAAGCATCTGAACAGACATCTACGTTCGAGCATATAAGGCTACACCTCATGCGCTCTTCTTTCTCATCAGCACATCAACAACTCAGTCACTACTACAGTACTACTCTACTTTACTCTTAATATTCTTACGATCATTCATATCAAACTTAATTATACGTCAACATGAAGTTTCTTGCTCTTATCCTCGCCGCTCAGCTCGCCACCGCGCTGCCTGTAGCCAAAGACTGCTCCTCAACTGATGGTACGTGGTATTCACTTCCTTATTCTATTTGCATCAAGCTGGGCCGTCCTACTTATCACCAACATGAGCTGACCATATACAGTCGCCTGCCAAGGAGTTGAGGCCGTTCCGGAAGTCACCAATGCTGCTTCGGAGGTTCCTAGCGAGCTTCCGTTGAAGAATCAGAAGCGTGACATGATCGAGGACGCTCTTGCAGAGCTCCCCTCTGACACGCCTGAGAAGGGAGAGCCTATCCCCGCGCGCCCAAGTGAGCGTGACGTCGTCACCGCGACTCCTGACGATGCTGCCGAATCTACTCCCGAGATCTACGAAGATACATACGAGACGATTCCCGAGGCGACTGAAGACACTTACGGGGAGGTCCTTCCTGAACTGTCCGAGAGAGAGCTTCTCGATGATGCGTCCAAGACCTACCCTGAGGAGGCCGAGGACTCTTATGAAGAGTCTGTGCCTGAGGTCACCAGCGCCGCCTACGAAGCCATACCAACCCCCTCCGCCGCCTACGAGGCTGTGCCCCAAGTGTCCAGCGCTGCTTACGACGCCATGCCCACTCCCTCCGCCGTCTACGGGGCTCTTCCTACTCCCAGCGACGTCTACGAGGCCGCTCCCACTCCCAGCTCGGTTTACGGTGCTGTTCCCATCAAGCCCAGCAATGCCTACGAGGCTCTCCCCACCCCTACTAAGGGTGCCTACGAGGCTCTTCCTACTCCAGCCAAGGACACCTACGAGGCGACCCCCATCGAGGACTCTTCCGAAGATCTCGACCTTGACCTCTCCGGTATCTTTGGCAAAAACTAGAGCATCCTGGTTAGCTCAGCCGAAGCTTGATACGAGCGTCGCCGAATAAAGCAGCTACGTAATTCTGTCACTACCTAGTTGGAGCCAAGACGATGTAGTCTCATTTGTCTACAGCTCATTGGAGGCTACATAATTTCGCTCGTTCTGGCTGTTCATCTTGGGTGTCCTTGTGCTTTTAGTCTAGTATTCTTCATACAAAATGACACTCATTTCACTGCTATCATGCAGGTCTAATAAAATATCCTACAGACATGTTCATTTGTTAGTAAAAGTGCTGTAATATGTGTTCCGGCTCAGAAAAGTTGCTCATCCATGCTCTCAACCTCCGGAATTTTACACCACAAAAACCGCACACGCACGTTCCACACAAAACCATTCATGATAGCCGAAGAATCGCAACATTTGCCTCCAACTGCAGAAAGTATAACTACGCAACTGAATTAACAGGCCCAGGCTCGAATTGTGATGCACTTTGTGCACAATTAAGCCAAGGATTCACAAGGCTGGTGGTGCTGTTCGCCCATGATACACCCTTACACGTCCCACTCTGGACAACAAGTCGCAAGTAGAAAAATATAGAGTCGCTGATGATAATCCGAATCGCTCCCCGTTGTGCTGCGATTGAGTCCACACCCAGCCCCATGACGTTGCGGTAATAACATCTTGTCGAAGAGCCCTTGCCATTCGTCGTATACAGACTATCTGCTGTATACTAGCTGTCAACTTCTGATTGTCTATCGCCAAAGTGTTTTTGCGTCACCGACAACTGCTGGCGAAAAGCCATCCAGCTTTTTTTTTCTTTCTCCCTTACAAAAATGACATTTGAGTAGCACATGTAGAACCGACGTAACTCAGGTTATACAAAACTCACTCCCGCTCATTTTGCTACAAGCCTCATTCGAATCCCTTCGAAACACGTCCTACAAGCTTTCCAGCATGGAATGTGAACCCTACACGTCCCATTACTTCAACTTGGTCCCAGACTCACACGATGCCTACAAACCCCACGGGACCTAAACATTGAAGAATTCGTCTATACCGAAATCCACGACGTGTTCGTCGCTCACAGCGTCTACAACCTCTTCAGCCTCAGTCCCCTTCACAATTCACTTCCAGCTCGAAGAAACCCGAGAAACTTGTTCACGTATACGACATTGTGCAACCCTGGAGAGATAACATAACGCGCAAAGGACTTCTCGCCGACATCGTTCCAACACAGCGGCGCTTCACTGAGATCAGTTTCGCGCCATTTGGGTTTAGTTGGGTGGGGAAGCAACAGCAGCATATCTGACTTTGACATGCAGGAACGTCAAGTTTATTTTTATTTATATTGAAAACGGCTACAAGATACCCTTGAGTTGCAGATAATGTTGTGTATTTTTAACATGTGCAGTACCTGGATGCTTTAGATCCTGGCATTGAAATGGGGGATAATTGAGCGCTGTGGAGATGGCGAGGGAGAGAATGACCGCCACGCTTCCCTTTGTTTTTGGAGGGGAAGGGGAAGGGCAAGTGGATTAGGAGATTCCGTAGCATTTCGATCCCATGATTAAGCTGGCGTAATACTGTGCTAAGAAGTGTCTTGGCGCGCAGGCTAGACACTCAAAGTCTCGTTTGTACCACAAAGCAGTCCCCAACTGCAATGCGACGGTATAGTAATATCAGCTTTATGGGCTTCACGCAGTTTGGTCTGGGAACTGGCAGTGTAATCATGGCATTGGAAACACGAAAGGTCCAACTATTCGCTCTCCAACTTCGGTTGCTTGCTCACGACGTAGTCGAGCGGAGTAAACCACACATCTGCCATGAGATTACTAGCCCATATTTTACATTCGCATTGGAGCTAGCATAAGAGATGTTGCGCATGTTTGCTTTCGAGACTGCAGTGAGCATTGCGTTATCCCGCACGGCCTAACATGAGATCAGCACCCGGACCCCAGGCGGCTTGATCCCTGACTACGCCCGTGATGCAAGCATTCGTCTACGTTAGGTCGGATGGATCAGATGCTTGGGCTGGCTGACCTATCTCCATGAACGTGGATGCAGTCCTGCTGAGAAGATGCACGTGGAGCCCTGAACGGGTCTGGGTTTATCTGATGGATGGATGTCATGTAGGCAGAACCGATATAGTCGGGCGTGTTTCACACCCTGCTTAGTTTGGCATGTCGCCTTGATCCGAATCGTTTTCATCCTGAGAGTTGAGTCTTAATAAGTCAAGACTATTCCTATTGCGTGCGGAAAATATAAGCAACATGTCAGTTCTCGTTGCATCCATACTTGAAACTTTGGCAAGACGCATGTGCGGCACGGTCGCGACTTCGTGGTAGCAGTCACCAGCAAGCTCTTGGCAAACACTTTAGGGCTTCTGTAGTCAGCGTGGGATAGTCGTAGTTGGAGCATGTGACTTCGTGGCCAGAATTGATCGCCTGAACATCTAGTGTGACGCGGGTCCCAAGTGTCGGGACAACTAATGATCATCTGTCAGGGCCCTTGTATGCCCACCGCTCATTCCGCCTCGTTCCGACTGATGCGCGCGACGTGCTGAGATCATGACACCTAGTAGATGAGCTCAGCTGATGCCTATATCGCATCGGAGACCGCGGAAGTTGTAGCTCCTTGGCAAGAATTAGGCAGTCGTAAGGGTCGGGGCCAAAGGTGGCTGCGCCCTCTAATGTGGCGGAGCTCGCATAACTTGACATGTTGGGGGCAAATCAGGCTGCAAAGAGATGTTGGGAAGGGTTGGATTTGTGGATGCGGGGTTTGGTGTGTTACAGATACATTGCGTTACATATGTTGTGGTTGACAGAGTGAGGGAAATGGGGAATCTTCGAAGCTCAAAGCAGACGATGAAAACAACCAGGCTGACACCGAGCCTTGAACATGTAGAAAGCAGGAATGCCATTTGCTCGCTGAGCAGCTATAAGAAGCTGCAGTGGTGCGACGATGCCTTGAAGAAGCGATGATTTTCGAGCTTCGTAAGATGGCGAAAGATTAAAAGGCGGGTATTGGGGTAATTATTGGATATAGAGAAAGAACAACAAACGCCAGTGTAATGCAGAGCTGACCATCCTGAGTTTGACAAGGGTTTGCGATCAAGTTGTACGCATAAGAGGCACCGCTCGATTGCTTGCCATTATCCTGTAGATGCTTGTTGCTAGAAAAGATTTAGTCGACGATAAATCCGAAAGTGTGGTGAACGCCGCCTTCCCAGGGTATTATGCGTCCGAATGCCCAAACCGCTGTAATGAACGCCAAATCGGATACCATATGTTGTTAAGAAAAGCGGAACGAAAATGCGAACGTGAGAAGGTGGGCGAGATGCGCGTGGCGGATCTAGCGATAAGTGGTGCGAATGAAGATTGGTGCAACACCCCATCGGGTTAGACCGTCGTGGATCATGCGGACATTGGCTGATCACCCGACGCTGATCAAGGCCCACAACGATTAGTCGTATCGGTGACCCTGTCAACAAATCTCTCTGATTTTTCCCTCTCCTACACCCTCTTTGCATCTTCATCGTACTGGTGGTAGATATGGGTTGCCGACATTTGGCTGAGATCGGGCGTCGCGTTCTGCCGCGGCATTTGCAGCGAATGCGGGATTGGTGGCACCTCCGTCGCAGATGAAGCATTCGGATTTCCATAGTCCCAAGACCCTCGCCCTCCATGGGATAGTGTCGAGGAGTATTGTGACATGTGGTGAGTGGAAGTGCCCCACGGAGTCATACCCTGTCCTGAACGTGTCCTCTGAGCAACCGGTATGCCTTGTCCTGCTGACGCTTCAAGACCTGTTGCCACCTTCTGGTCGGGCGATAGGCTAGAGGAGGCCAAGTTGCGGGTGTAGGTCGTTGAAGCATTCGAAGTGGCTACTAATTGCGGTGACGTGTTTCGATGAGCGCCTAGTGTTGCCTGTGAAGAGGCGCTGGGGGTGTATGAGGAGGTTGTGGCAATCGGGAGATGTCCAACGCCAGCCGTTGAGGCGTAGCTAGCAGACTGGTATTGTTAGCTTCGTACTGTGCAAGCAGTCGTAAGAGAACGTTTACATATTTGCTGATTATCTTTTTTAGTGCATGCGCGAGTATCTTCCAGGGAAACACTTTGACGTCCTTCTCGATATTGCGAGGTTTAGGATTCGGGAAGCCCATGATAACCTTGAAGAATCCTTCGCTTTCTGGCCTCGCCTTTGAGACTGTGAGAGGATGGAAACCTTCGAGGTTGCGACGGATGCGGTTCTTCTCCTCGACGGTAAAGCGAACGTTGACAAGTTGCTCCAGTAGAAATATCGTATCTACACTTGTGATGTAGCACTCGTTCTTCTCTTCCCACCAGATGCAGCTGACGCAGATACCACGTCCTTTTCGAGCCTCTACTGTGACGGGCGCAAAAGAAGTCGTTATGGTGTTGCCAAGCTGCGATCGTTCGAACCCGACAATCCGCCTTTTGGCCTCTAATTCTTCCTGCGACCAGCCATCTCCCATCTTGTCAAGATCGCCGTCTATCTTCAGTACCGCCTTGCTCTGATACATAGAATACGGATTGAAAGGCTGAGTCGAAGAAGTACTACCGCTTGCTTGTGGTAGATGTGTGGCGCGAACGAGGACCGGCGTAGAAATTGCGGGCCGCGAGGGTATGACGGGTGCCGAGTTGTTTCGACTAGTACTGGCGAGCGGGTCGTAGGGAGTATACGAGTGCTGCAGCATCGGCGACATCTGGGGAAGCCTGTAGTCTCCATGGCCCATACCCATACCTGAGGGTACTGCGTAAAGGCCCTTCTGCGACACTTGAGGGTCGTTGTTGGTTTGCTTCGCTAAATTGTACCCATTTCTCTGTGCGTACGCATTGGCTAAAGACTGGATTGGTAGTGGTGATATTTGTGCGGCAGAGTAAGCTCCAGACATTGCGCGTGGCTTCACAAACGCTCGCTTCGCAGCGTTGCCATCGAAGAATTCTCGGCCATTGCCAAACTCTGGGGAGTGTTTCCGTTTTCTGGGAAAATCGGGCGAGGATTGATATGCGAGGTTTGGCGACATGTCGGTGTAGGTAAACCTGCCAGCGTGCGTTTGCGATCGTAGGTTTCCCATCTTATCTTCCATCTGCAGTTTCAACATCATCGTAGGATCGAATGTGTTGGT
Organism: Alternaria gansuensis; assembly: GCA_009289805.1. Classification (NCBI taxonomy): domain Eukaryota; kingdom Fungi; phylum Ascomycota; class Dothideomycetes; order Pleosporales; family Pleosporaceae; genus Alternaria; species Alternaria gansuensis. The sequence continues at coordinate 261,957 of WBOK01000010.1, forward strand.
TAGTGGGAAAGGGGGCACTTCGACGTTCAGGACGTAGTTGTACCACGAGTCGTCGTCTTCGTAGTCGACCTTTTGAAGTGCAGCGACGCACTTCTTTTGGCCAAACATGAGTATGAAAGTATGTTGATTTGCATCAAGATCGTAGTTGGTCCTTAGTTGCAGCGTTACCAAAGATCCAGCGGTGCCTTGCGCAGGTGTAATCGGTTCGGTGATTTCCGTTTCAGTAACTGCAAGTGAGGCGGGATGACGAGCTCCTGCATCGATAAATGATGGGTTGGGTTGAACGTCTGCTGCACCGCGTGACTGGTATGCTGAACTAGGGATGTAGGGTATCTCTGCGCTCGTGGGCCCATGGCCTAGTAGCGTGGGCGCATCCGCATACTGGGATGCGAATGCGGGCTGCACAATGCCTGCGTAGCCTGCAACCTGATTTGATCTGGTGGCTTCGGCGTCTGGAACGTAGGTGGTCAGTCAAACATGCTAATCGATCTCACGTGGGCCAGTGCCGGGGTTCAGCCGACCCAACTTTGGCAGGTGCGCTTCCATACTCGTCAGAGGAGCCGCGAACCACTTACCGTACACATATTCATGGTCCTTGCTGTATCCCGACATGGGCAATATTGTTGCGGCTCTCGCAGCTTGAACAGCCTGGGGCCCACCACCAAGGCCTAAGCTGCGCAAACGTTGAAGATGGTCTTATGTCGCAAATTGAGAATGGCACTTGGTGAATTTCAGGTTGGTGCTATTTAGACGTTAGCAGGCAGCCTTGCGTGGGGGTTGAAGTGCAGGCAGCAATGGAGGGGTCCAGGACCGGGTGTCGCAGCACGCCTCGAGGAACCGTCACATAGAGAGGAGTTTGCGCACCTGATGTTCTGACAAGATAGAGTAGGCTAGATCGATAGAGATGAAACTGTCCAGATAATGTTGGTGAGGTTGCTTTCCCGTCTCGCTGACGGTGAGACGATGACGAGATGTTGCTGAACTCGTGGGGCAACAGGCCGCGTCCTTCCCAGGGGTAAAGAGACAATAAGTCCTTGTTGCAGCCAAATGTTGCGACAAATAGGCTCAACAAAGTGCCCGCAGATGTGATGTGAGGTAGACTTGGAGACAGTCTCGAAAGGCCTTGTGCCCGGCGAAGCTGACAAAAGTAGCCTGCTTAGAGACAAACGATCGGGATGTTCAGGATTTCGATTCATACGGGAATCACGGCGATTTTGAGTCTGTGTCAAACACGAGGAGTCCAGCCCTTAGCCCGCCGCAACTCAGACTATCACCGCTCCCTACTGACGAAAACGGGGAACGGGACGTGTTGCCCTAGCAATCCGAGACTGATTCAGAGCAGATGCCAGGTGCTGAAATGAATGTGAGTGACTTGGTACGGGAAGTCGCATAAATCGACCTGCATTCTGATGTGACTGATGGATTGACTTACATTGAGAACAAAGGAGTAGAGACATGTACCAAGGATTGACCAATATGCATGAGGCTCGGCAGGCCTGCCGTGCCGACGGTATATAGAGCTGCGGGACGATGGAGCTTGGACTGTGGAGGTAGGCAACAGTTAACACCAGGTAGAGCTGATGTACGAATCGAGCGGCAAACCAATCCAAGGCAGTGGGAAAGGGACGGGAGTGGTCCAGCGTCGACGGCGGAGCATAGACGCATCTGCACGGAAAAGCGAGCGAGTACAGTGAGCTCTTGGGGGCTGAGATGGCTCTTGGTGATTGCCGATCCCGTCAAACTGGTAGACTAGCGGGCCTGTCGATGGTGAGGCACGCCCTCAGAGGCTGGCACTATGACCGTTGAGCACCACGTCGCGCAAAGCCTGACAGCTCCTAGGTTCGCATATAGGAATACAAACGGTAGAAGCAAGCTGGCGGCTGGAACCGGTATACTGAGGCTCTTGCGGGTGGCCTCAGATGGCGCAGCACTGCAAAGTCGCAGTAAGCTGAGCTCCACTGTGAGCGGCAACTATCTCTGGACTGTGTTGGTCGCGCGCAGTGGGTTAATCGACACAGGACCAGAACGGATTCTCAGAATGGGAGCTGTTGGAATGGCAGAGGGAGACGGATGGTCTTGGCCAGTATCTGAGATGTGGAGTGGGGCCCTGAGACCTCTGCAATAGTGGGAAGCGCGGATGCGGAGAAGCAGGGCCAAAGCCTCCAAACGCTGACTGTGAGGCGTCAGATTGTGGAGGCGATTGCGATGGTTTGAAATTTCAAACAAGAGATGCAAAGGCGAGCAGTTGGAGGGGGGTGGGGGCATATAGAGGGTAGATCGGGGTGGTGGACATGGTGAGGTTGGCGCATGAGCCGGGCGTAGCAGCAACATTTGGGAGTGCCCAGCGCGGCGGTGACATGAACGATGATGTACATGCGGCCCAGCACTCCAGTGAGCATCAGCAGCAAGTCTATGGCCCTTGATGCGGACAGCTGTCTGGGCGGGCCATGAGCCTCTGGAGCCCGGGAGATGGGCTGTAGGGCTCAGTGGACAATGAGTGGCCGCAGTGACGGCAGACGGCTGTCCATGGCGGCCAATGCCTGGCAATGCTCAGCATGGCCCCATGTGAGTGTTGCGGTGATGGCATAGTCGCAGGAAGGGAGGGCATTTGTTGGAGTGTGGTGAGCAGTGGGCTCCGCTGCCAGCGGTCAAGCGAAGATGCATCTATTCCTGGTGTGGCTTGCAGAACCTTAATCGGCAACATGCCTGTCCAGCCCGTGCATCGCCGGAAAGCCACTCTATCCAAACCGCCGCCGCCAGGCACCGCAATGCTGCCCATGGCTCGCACTGCGATGGAGGGAATTGCGCCTGTCCTACGCCGGCGCTTTGGTGTCTTCACTGTCGCCGGCGCGCACATGGTGGCAGCATCCCCTGGCCTTTGTCATTCGCCATCGCTCCTGCTTTGGGCGGCGCGTCGCAGCTGCCTCGCTTTGTTTGCATCCCGCCGCATCGGGAAAGAAGCAACGACACCCGCCCGTCGCTCCTTCCGCGAGATGAGGCTGACCTGACCATCGCAACCCCCGTTGCTCTGGCGGCGTCTCTCTGATGCCACGGCCTCGCGCAGCCTCCTGATGCCGACGTCGTTCCAGAGCCACTTGCATTCTTGCAGCACCCACGCGATGAATGAACGCAGTCTCTCCCCTGCGCGTTCCAACAAGGCCATCTCAGCAGAACATGGCCAATGTGGCCTCGTAGTATTCTTAGAAAGCTGATGCCGTACGATCCAGCGCGCTTGCCCCAAACGAGTCCTTAGCGGAACTCTGGTGGCTGTGTGTAAGCCGCCCGAAGAAGAGCATTAGCACCCGCGCTTTCGCCATAATACCACCCACCAAGCAAGTATGCCGTCGCTATATTCCCTCTGTTCACTCCCTTCATCCATGTTCTTGCCAGGAGCGCAATGCGGACGCCAGGTGCTCTCTGCAGGGGACTGCACTCCCCACACCACGCCTCCGAGGGCACAAGGACCCTGCTTCGTGCTGCCACCAACTCCAAAGTACCGAGACTTCTCTGGCCTTGGACTGCACAAGCCGTCTTACCATATCCTTACGTGCTGGCGGCAGTCTTTCTTCTCATGAATCCCGCCAACTCCAACTGACCACGTCAGCCCAGCGATGCAGAGCTGCCGGCCTCGCTCGACGCTGTTGACCAACAAACCATACGCGTATGTAAGACGGCCGCAAATAACACCGCATTGGGTGTGTTGCTGTGGGCGCAAAGGTCCCAGAATCCTCTCTTCCGCCTTTTGCCTGTTCAAGGTCGTGATTGCCTGAAGTGGATCGTCGTGCACACTGCAACGCGGCGCCTTCGCCTTCACCGTGGCGCAAAGGCCAATCCATCTGGTGCAACTAAGCTACAACGCCGTTCTCTGCGGCCATTGCGTAACTACAATCGCGCATGAGCGATGTGGGATGGTCGCTCTAACCGCTTACACGAGTTGCAAAACGTACCATGGCTTGAACACTCGGTTACGACTAGGATGCCGTCTTCCCACGAGGATGTTTGCCATGGTGCCGGGTTCTTGCCTTTTCCGTCTGAAACGCGCTTCCGCATCCTCGTGGTACATCATCAAAGGCATGCAGTCAGCCGCCCCGTAATACTGGACTCAAATCATACAGAGACCGCCACGGATTCCCAAGACGCCGTCCATGATTCTTGCATTCATGTGGGTTGCGAATACCCTTGAGGTAAAGTTTCGCTGGCCCACTGGTCGCAGCGAGGGCCAGCCTGTGCAACCTTGCAACGGCCCTTGTACGCGAGCACATCTCAGGCTATTGACTATGGGGGGGCTTGGTTTCACAAACTGAGCACAGAAATCTTCGCCGTTACACTTGCTCCACCATACGAGGTATCACCCGCTTTGGCTAATCCCCATAGATCCTACTCCAACGAGTCCCCCCATCGACCTACCACCGACCCATGGTCAGTGGTTCTCACCTACATCCAGATAGTCGGTACCGAGCTAACATAAAGTTTACGCAGCTATCCAACATGAGCATGGCTGCTGCCGTGGCCACGGTAGGGCTACTTTGCGTTTACAGGTTCGGCCAAATACCGGCGGTCGGGCACTTCTTGCTCCTCATCGCACCAGCTCACCCCCTATCGCCATGGCAAGGGCAAGAGACCCGGGTACCAGGTCGCCGTACTGGAAGCACAGGTGTGGGGAAAGGTTCAGCTCTGATCATGCACCTACACGAGTAGCTTGCATCGCACTACCAAGCAGTTTGTCACTCTCCAGAGGCGTTCGTCACGGAACTTCCGACAACGCAGAGTGTGACACACTTCAAGGGCGCAAATGTTTCCCCAAGGAATTCAGCTGAGCTTGCCGCCAGATTTGACTCTAGACGCATTATGATTGCATCTCCGTTGCAAGACATTTCTTTCCCTTAATGATCGACGTGCGACACCTCCAGCGGCTTTGTCTTAGACTCTCTTCTCGCCGCTCTTGAATGAGATGACATGCATGATCTCTCTGGCGCTTGGGGGAAGCCACCAGTGGCAATTTGTGACAAAAGATTGTCACGTAGGCATGCGATCGCCGCTCAATGTGTCGAATGCGAGTATACCTGGTGAGGATCAGTTCTATCATCGGTATCATCGAGGTCCCAACAACACTTCACTTTATATTATGTTGATTAGCCTGTTCTTCCACATACGACCATAGGATCTTGAAAATTAGGCTTCCCGTCCGCTCAGCCATATACAAGCAAGATACCGGCGGATTAGTAGTTAGGTGGGTGACCACTAGCGAATCCCCGCTGTTGTATGTTTTTTGCCTTTGCTCTAGGCATGTACAGGAAGGACGCTGTATTTTTGCCTGTTTGTGTATTTAGACTTGTTAGCCTTGTAGATGTGATAGAACTTTGTACGGACACTATCGTCACATCACGTCAATCGCACTTTGTTCACGCGCTCAGATATCTCTTCCAGACACCAGTCCTAGCATCATTATACAAGTAACGCAATCTGATAGAAAGACATGCTTTTCAACTAGCTACCTAGTGTGTAGGCAAAATCCATACCCATCCCCCAGTCTCCTCCTACTCCCTCCCCTTCAACTCCTCCAATCTCTCAACCAACTTCTCCCACCCAGCACTATCCTCCCAGTTCTCCTTGCCCTTACCCATGACACTCCTCACCGCGCTCCTACTCTTAAACTTCCAATCCTTGGCAACCAACTGCCCGCTCCCCGCCGCCAAACCCTCCGTCCGCTCACGGGGACCCAACGTCTCATATGCGTCCACGAGATCAATTGTCATGTCCACAACAGCGTTCCACTCGGCTTCAGTCCCAGACTCCCATTTCGGCTGGCTCGTCACTGCTCTCCACGCCTTCTCGTGGCACTCTAGCGCCGAACTGGGTCGCTGGGTGTGCGTGTACAGAGTCGCTAGGATGATCCATAGTTTGGGTGATGTGGTGATGAGGGGCTTGATGTGTTTCTCAACAAGATGGTTGACGAGGCGGGGAAGTCCTGGGCGCGAAATGTCGAAGCCTTGTTCAGCGGAGACGACGTGTTTGACGAGCATGTCGATGATTTCTGCGTCGATGCAACTTTCGCCTTCGGTGGCGCCGCGGAGTTCGCAGATGCGGCGTTGGGCTGTGACGACGTCGGGCCAGGATGGGGGGTTGGTGGAGGCGCTGACGGCGAGGACGTTGTTCCAGATGCGGTGGTTGTCGTGCTTGATGGCGGCGGCGCGTTTGAATGCCTTGAGGGCGTCGGTCCGGGGGTGGTTTGTCATTCTTGTTTCTTGCAGTTCACCGTCTTCGGTTTCCTGGATTCTGGGCTTGAGATGGAGGAGAGAGGCGGCGAGGTTACTCCAGGCTTCGGCATCTTGATCGTCGAGTTGCACGCAGCGGGAGAAGGCTTCGACTGCGTTCTTGAATTGGAGGAGCTCGAGGTATGCGCATCCGAGGGCGAACCAGGCGGGATGGTAAAGTGCGTTGATCTTTAGAGAAAGAGAGTATGCTTCGGCGGCCTTCTCGTAGTTGCGTGCTGTTATGTAGCGTTGGCCGAGAGAGCGTTGAGCACGCGCATAACGTTTGCCAGACACTTCCCAAGCCTTCTCGTACATGGAGAGGTCGTTGTCGATATCACCCAGAATGCAGTAGTAGCGAGGTGCTTCGGCTGGCGGCGGATCACGTTCAGTGCCCTCCCACTTTTCTTCATCCAAATCTACATTCTCGTCATCGCCGTTGGTGGCGTGGAACAATTGTCGTCGAATCATCCTACGCGCCCTGTCTTCTTTCTCGGTGGCTGCATAGCATAACGCTGCTTCGGCCCACATTTCCAACCTCTCGTAGATCTCAAGTGCAGATCTCAAACCGCCAAGAGCAACCCATCGGGCAGCGAGTTCAGACTCAAGCTCCCAACGTGATGGAGAGCAGAGCGGGAAGATGTAACGAAGACGCTCTTCGACTGAAGCCGCCTCACTTTCCTTCGCCTGTGGAAGGAAGGAAGTAATCTTCTCACCCGTATCAGCATCGGTAGTAGCATCGCCCAACGTCTCTGCGATGACTTGATCGACGAGCGCTTGCAGTTGCAACAAGCCACGCTCCATGGTCCGCGACTTGTAGCCTTCTATGCGACTTCGCACAAGGAGAGCTTGTGTGTAAACTTGCCAGTTCGAGCTGCCGCCCTCCAGTACTCTGGTAGCATACGGCTCTGTTTGTTCTCTTGTAAGACCATCTGCGGGGTTGGTGTTCTTGATACTTTCCGCTAGCGAAAGCATAATGACAGAATCCAGTGGATCGAGCAGCGGTTGGTTTGATGGATCCATGGACCTAAGAGATACCGGTAGAGCAGACTCGTCCTTGATCTCCATAGATGCAGTATCGTTGGTGAAGGAAATTGACTCCAACAAAGTATCATCGTTGAGATCTAGAGCCTTTGGTTTCGAGTTCGCATCAGATGTTCCATTGGTTTCCGACCCCACGCTCCGAGCGAGTACAATCAGCTGGCTGGTATCCTTCTGTTGGAACTTCGTTCTCTTGCCCATGAGTCCAGTCAACGCGAACTCGAACTTACGTTCTGAGGTTGCCTGGTCAAGATCTGCCCTGGCTTTCTTGTCAAGACCATGGTGCGTATGGATCGCCGCTCGTTCCAGGAGAAAGCTCGTATGTAAGTCATTGATCTCTCCACTCTTCTCCGAGTTTCGGATCAAGTCCTCGACGATCTTCAAGTCATCGTAGATAGCATCCTGTAGACTTGGTGCCGGCTCGCTGAGCAGTCTTTGATGTACAAAGTTGACTCTGAGACGCGCCCACGCCAAGACCGGGATGCTCTTTTGGATAGGCGGACTGATGAGGATGGTTCGCGCCAGGCATAGCAGCTCGATATTTGGTGTGAGTTTGTATGCCGCAACGCCATCCACAGTTAGCGATGCAATGAGTTCTGCGCGCACTTTGCTGAGAACTTTAGCATCGCCTACAACGTCTTTCAGCAGCAGTGTTTCAGCAGACTTGAAAGATAGCGGTGGTCCAGTGACATTCGACTGAAGGAATGCATGTAATGCCGCGACTGCGATCAAGAAGTAGACATTTTGCCAATATGCTGCCGTTTCTTGTATCAGGGTTGATTCCTCCTCGTCTCGTTTTGACAAGACTTGCCCTAGGCGATGGAAGATGTAGTCGCTCCAGAGGGCGAAATCGCTTTTTTTTACATCCTTGGTGGCTTCATTGTCCTGATGGCCTAAAAGTAGTTGCGCTTCCGGTAGTTGGAATACCTTCAAAAAATCTCCGGATTCAGTCGCCTTGATAGTGGTTTCAAGCACTGCCGCGAGCTCGTCCGGTAGCGAACTGCGGAAGAAACTCAGAAAGACGTCAGCCATACTTGGAGATGTCAATGAATGTAAACTTGGAGGTGGAAAAGTGTGGCGCACACAACTATGGAGGCTTTCACATTAAGTCATTTACTTACTCCATTAATTTTGCATCTTCATAGCGTGGTTGCGGGGCTGCTTTTGGAATTTGCGGCGATGAGTAAGTCAGTGGAGAAAAAGGGCTGACTGGTGGCGCCTAACTACTTTGAGAGAACAGGGTCTGCCCCACATGTGCATGCAGAGCGTATTTGTTCTACTATCTGACAGGCAAGCTCGTCTTCATTGCGAGATAGCAAGTTCTACAAGCTGACACGTAATACGATCGAACGGGCCACTCGTGCAGGTGAACTAGTATCTGTTTATGGATACATAGGTAGGAATATGAATGCAGGAGTATTACTATAGCCTTATCATCACCAGCGTGCGCACATCATCCCTGGAACAGCAATACGGTACATGTGCAGCATCTCTAGTCAGAGTCACTGCCAGAACTGGAGCTGCTCTTGCCGCCCCTGCTACGGCTCCTGCTATGGCTCTTGTGCTTGTGGCTGTGACCAGACGAGCTATGGTGCGAATGATGCGAAGACCCGTGGTGCGAGCCATGGTCGGAGCTACCGTGCTTCTTATGTTTCTTGTGCTTCTTATCCTTCCTTGAGTCAAGTCAGATCATGCCCACTATAGCGCCTGAGGATGCTTTCAGCTTACTTATCAGGTATGAGGTTGGCGCCAACTGCTCCCAAAAGCGCTCCTCCTAGAGTGCCCAGTGCTCCGCCTCCAAGTTTGTTACCGACGAATGCGCCGCCAGCACCGCCCATCAGGGCTGAGCCGATGCCACGGTCGCCTTCAGCAGGACCACCGGGCGCACCGGGTTGACCGTGTTGTTGCGCGCCATAGCCTTGTTGTGGGTCATGATAGCCCTGTTGCTGGTGCGCTCCGTACTGCTGGTTCGGAGCATGGTAGCCTTGCTGCTGATGGGCCTGAGGTGGGTAGGGGGAAGTGCTGCGGTTTGGGTGGTAGCCTTGCTGGTACTGGCCCTGCGGTGGGGCACCGTAGCCGTGCTGGGGAGGCTGCGCGTATGCATCGTGCGCTGGCGGAGGGTAGGAGCTCTACAATCATGTTAGCAGCTGAAGCTCGAGGACTTGAATGCGCCGACGTTGCGCAGGAGTGCTGACCTGGCCTTGCGGGTAGGGACTATGATGTCCCTGGCCATACTGATCGTGCGGCTGTTGTCCGTACGCCTGGCCTTGAGGAGGGTAGCCCTGGTTGTGCTGTCCATAGTCATGCTGTTGCTGCTGCTGCTGCTGCTGTGCGCCGTCGTGGGTGTAGCCGTAGCCTTGATTGTGGCCTTGGTTCTGACCGTAGTAATTCTGACCTGACATGTTGTTGTTGTTGAATGTGCTCTTTGTAAAACTTCCAAAGAGTAAGGTGTATGGAGCCTAGGGAGAAGTGTTGCGGCAGACAGATATCCGGTAGGTGTCTACAGTGTGGGAGGGGCAGGACGGTAGATGGTTGGGCCAGTGCTTGCGGCATCACACGCGCGCTTTAAGTGTGACATACCCTCGCATGGCGCTGACTGCGCGCGCCACATGTTTACGAACGTTGGTCATGCCTAATGGGTTCGACATGGGTTTCATCGCGGCTGAGCTGTGAGTGATTTGGCAATGGTGTGGAGTCGGACATGACCGGAGATTCGATTGGGGGCGCAGCACAGACCACCGGCCATCCTTCGCGCAGCTGAAATCACTTTCCGCAACCATCGTATTAGGTTGTATCTCGATTGGGTACAAGGCTCGATGGAGTTGCGGCATTTACTCTAGCCGGATCTTCTTCAAAATTGTTGCCTAGTGCTTTTGGAGATGGCTTCGTCGGCAGCTCTCCTCCATCACACCTTGCGCGTCTTCACTCTGGCTTTTTGAAAGGCGTCTTACTAATTCCAGGCAACCTACGTTGATTGCCTGTAATTGAACCCAAATTGAGGAGCTGCCGTCTTCATGTACACAATCGCGTACTTTGACGGCTCGCAGCCTACATACAAAGCCTCTCATTAATGGTTGCCAGTTCACTTCTGCTGAGTGCTATTTCCAAAAACAATCCCGGACCAACGACACTGCGCACCATCAACAAAGTCCAATGTCATGTGGGCTTCGGCTCCTTTATATCCATATGCTAGAGCTATTTGCCATACGTCTAAGTAGTTAGACCTGGAAATCTGTCGTACATATTTAATCACGAGAATAGGAAGAGACGCTCGTATTCACCGCTGTGTACAGAATCCTGTCACCTTCTTTTCTTTCTCACAATTCCTGCAGATAATCAAACGGTTCCGACGTCAGCTTTTGGGAAATCTCCAACTGGATATCTTTATGTGTCCGCTTGGCTTCATCGAGCTCTGCTGTAACATGTTTTGCCATACTTCTTTCTATTGAAGAAAGCACCCCTTCTCGACCCTGCAACCAAGGCAGCAAGGCAAAGCTTGCGTGTCAGCTAGCAGTGACTAGCCCAGAAGCTCTACCAGATGTATTGATGCTCTTCTTTGTTGTGCCAGCCTTTAATTTAGTATCTATTATTCCAAGTACTCGCATCGAGATAAGGAAGATTCTGTCCCATGGACACTGGCATGGGGATGATATCGAAACACGAATTGCCCAGATGTATGCCTACTGTCTTCCTACAAGTCTTGTCATCCGACGTACGCTCACGGCTAAAGGGAGTCTAAAGACCTCGATATGACTCTTGCGCAGCAATGAATTGGAAGCGTACTATAATCCTGTGTTTGACATCATACATGCGATTTTGTCTCTTCTTTGACCAGACGCATTGTTAGAAAGATCAAAAAAAGTTGGGATTCGCACTACGTTTCCGTTTCGGCTGCTTTCAAGAAGGCTGAGTGTATTTGATCAAGTCGAGAACGCGACGGGGAAGAGGGCGAGCGGGGGTTGATTTCGAGATACTCACACCTACATAGAACTATACTATAGGTGTCCACGGGTGCGCATACTTAGAGATGCGACGGATTGGTACAAGCGTACTGTGGGCTACTACTCTGGCACGTTAAAATCCGGGGTATTGATAAAAAGTGGGGGTTACCCGGAGCGCAGCATGGCTGTAGCGGTACTTCACAACGTCCAAAAGTCCAACATTGTCAGAGAATAACAGATTACTAAGATTGAAGAGTTGGGTCGTATTTTGGTAACTAGGCAGCCGGCATTCCGGGAGTCTTGTGGGTGGTTCCACAGCCCGGGAAAGTTACACCGGTTTATGGCAACACCAGAGCGGCCAAATTCGATGTGTAATACGCTATGCGTAGACGTGGCCTCGGAAGAGGTTGCCTTCTCTGATGTTTTCGGGCACGGTACTGCCCGGGTATGGCTCGGTGGACGTCTGGACAAGGTGGCAAGGGTTCCAGAAATACTTGGCGCCTCGACTTCGGCAGAATCGGGGAGGTGGTTTGGGACAAGTCTGGAGCCTCCGCTCAAACGGCCGTAGCGCAACGACTTGGAAAGGCTGTACGAACACCGTAGATTGAGCTAGGAGTTGAGTTCTGCGGTGCGCTCAACGGCCGAGGCAGAAGCTTTCCAAGACAATGCCTGTGTGAGTGCCGCAGTTGATGTGAAAACTGTGCGAGTGCTGACATGGCGGTCGGGCTGTAGTAGTCCAGTCCCTGATCTTCAGCGCTGCATTTCCGGCGGCTCCCAGCGGTTGGATGCTCGTTGGCCACGGTCGTTTGAGAAGGCGGTCAGCCCAAACTCGCCACAAATAGGAGGCCTTTTGCAACGTGGGCTATGGCATGGCTCACGGCGGCGGCAACACTGCTGCCCCGCTGTTGCAAGTAAAGAGAGGAGGACAGTTGGCAGACTGCATCAAAGAACCGGGGAGAATGCGGCAACAGCGAAATTTCTGGCGCTGTGTCGGCTTCAGACGAAATCATGGGCACTTGCGCGAAGGCGAGGTGTCTGGTTCCTCGGCGCACGGGCCAGTGCACGCTAATCTTATCGGCGCCCTGGCCTGGAGAAATTTCTCAAAGCGAGCGAGACAGCCCACCAAGGCATAAAAAGCCCCTCCATAACCTTCACGGCCACCGCTCCACACTCACTCTCCCTCTGGGCTGACCAAAAGTACTGTCCCTTCTTTGTGTCGTTGCGTCAGGTATTAGAAAGGCTGCGAGTCACGTCCCTCGCGCCTGTTGTTTGATACCCCCGGATAGATTCATTCTATCTTTTCACGCCAAAAGTTTTTTAGGCCCCGCCCGCCCAAGTCCATATAAGGACCACCGCCCCTCCTCCACCTCGACTTCTTTACACACAAACCCCCCTCTCACAAAACCGACAAAATGGCGCCTGCTGCTTCGCACGATGCCAAGGACATCAAGTCCGAGAACTCCAAGTCGCTCAAGGCGCTTGAGGAGATGATGCAAAAGTTGACCGTGTCCAAGGCCCAGGACGAGATCAACGCCTCTGCTCAGGCCATCGCCACCTTCATCAACGGCGACATTGAGGAGGCTGACGCTCCCACCAAGTATGTTGGCTCTCTGCCCCTCCATCGCCACTGTGCAATCGCTAACAAATCCTCCAGGGCTGTCCAGGTGCTCAAGAAGCAGCTTGCCAGCAAGAAAGATGCCGTCGCCCGTGAGCGCGCTCTCGACGCCATCCGTGCCATCGCCCAGCACTCGCACGTCGCCGCCGCTGTCGAGCCCTACCTCGTTTCCCTCTTGCCGGACGTGCTGGCCGCGGTCGGTGACAAGATGAGCGGCGTCAAGGTCGCTGCTCAGACCACTGCCGAGTCCATTGTCCAGGCCGCGAACCCAAACGCCGTCAAGGCCATCATCCCCCACATAATCCACTCGCTGGAGAATGCACAAAAGTGGCCTGAGAAGATGACCGACCTCAAGTGCATCGAGGTGCTCACCAAGAGCGCTCCCGCACAGATGGCTTTCCGTGTCCCCGACCTGATTCCCGTCATCTCGGGAGCCATGTGGGACACCAAGCCCGAGGTCAAGAAGGCTGCCTACAGCACCATGGAGACTCTCTGCTCCCTGATCTCCAACAAGGACATCGAGCGTTTCATTCCCGAGCTCATCAAGTGTATCGCCAAGCCTGAGAACGTCCCCGAGACCGTTCACTTGCTCGGTGCCACCACTTTCGTCACTGATGTCCACGAGCCCACCCTCGCCATCATGGTTCCCCTGCTTGAGCGTGGCCTCGTCGAGCGTGAGACTGCCATCAAGCGTAAGTCTGCCGTCATCATCGACAACATGTGCAAGCTTGTCGAAGACCCCCAGATTGTCGCCGCTTTCTTGCCCCGTCTCATGCCCGCGCTCGAGAAGAACCACGACAACTTGGCTGATCCCGAGGCTCGTGAGAAGACCCGCCAGGGTCTCGACACCCTCATCCGTGTCGGTCACGTCCAGAACGGCAAGATCCCCGACATCGAGAAGTCTGGTGACATCTCCACCATCGCCAACAACCTCAAGGCGGCCATCCCCTCCAACATCAAGATCGATGACCGACTCACACCTGTCGTCAACTACGTTGGTGCCATTGGTGGACAGCTGATTGACGAGAAGGACTACGAGCCTCTCAACTGGCAGGCTAACGCTGGTCCTTTCGTTGCCGTCCTTGTCGGTGACGAGAAGGCCAAGGATGTCACTGAGGATACCCGCAAGCGATCTCTCCCCGGTGCTGCCGCTGAGCGCGCCGTTGAGCCTGATGAGGAGGAGGGCGAGGATCTCTGCAACTGCACATTTAACTTGGCCTACGGTGCTAAGATTCTGCTTAACCAGACTCATCTCCGTCTGAAGCGTGGTCAGCGTTACGGTCTCCTTGGACCCAACGGTTCCGGAAAGACCACCCTTATGCGCGCTATCAACAACGAGCAGGTCGAGGGTTTCCCCAAGCAGAACGAGGTCAAGACCGTCTACGTCGAGCACGACTTGGACTCTGCCGACACTGAGATGACCGTTCTCGGCTGGACCATGAACAAGCTGAAGTCCGTCGGTATCGAGACCCCTGAAGAGGAGGTCAAGTCCACCCTCAATGAGTTCGGCTTCTCCGACGACATGTACAACGGCCCCATCGGTGCTCTTTCTGGTGGATGGAAGATGAAGCTCGCGCTCGCTCGTGCCGTCTTCGAAAAGCCCGACATTCTGCTGCTCGATGAGCCCACCAACCACTTGGACGTCAAGAACGTCAAGTGGCTCGAGGACTACCTCACCACTTCGCCTTGCACATCCATTGTCATTTCCCACGACAGCAAGTTTTTGAACAACGTCATCCAGCACGTCATCCACTATGAGCGCTTCAAGCTTAAGCGCTACCGTGGTAACCTTGACGACTTTGTCAAGCGTGTCCCTTCCGCCAAGTCCTACCACGAGTTGGCTGCTTCCGACATGGAGTTCAAGTTCCCTGAGCCTGGTTTCCTTGAGGGTGTCAAGACCAAGGCCAAGGCCATTCTCCGTGCCACCAACATGAGCTTCCAGTACGAGGGTACCTCCAAGCCCCAAATTGAGGACATTACGTTCCAGTGTTCGCTCGGATCCCGTATCGCCGTCATTGGTCCCAATGGTGCCGGAAAGTCCACCCTTGTCAACGTCTTGACTGGTGAGCTTGTCCCCACCAAGGGTGAAATTTACCACCACGAGAACATCCGTATCGCCTACATCAAGCAGCACGCTTTCGCCCATATCGACCACCACCTCGATAAGACTCCTTCCGAGTACATCCAATGGCGTTTCCAGACTGGTGAGGACCGTGAGACCATGGACCGTGCCAACAAGATCGTCACCGAGGAGGACGAGAAGGCCATGGACAAGATCTACAAGATCGAGGGTACTGAGCGTCGTGTAATCGGCATCAACTCTCGTAGGAAGTTCAAGAACTCTTACGAGTATGAATGTTCGTTCGCTCTCGGAGAGAACGTCGGCATGAAGAACGAGCGCTGGACACCTATGATGTCTGCTGACAACGCCTGGATTCCTCGTTCCGAGATCATGGCCTCCCACGCCAAGATGGTTGCTGAAGTTGACCAGAAGGAGGCTCTTGCCAGCGGTCAGTTCCGTCCTCTTGTCCGTAAGGAGATTGAGTCTCACTGCGCCAACTTTGGTCTCGATGCTGAGCTTGTTTCTCACTCCCGTATGCGCGGTCTATCTGGTGGCCAGCGTGTCAAGGTCGTTCTGTCTGCCTGCTCATGGCAACGTCCTCACTTGATCGTTCTTGACGAGCCCACCAACTACCTGGACCGTGACTCTCTTGGTGCCTTGTCCAAGGCTATCAAGACCTTCGAGGGTGGTGTCATCATTATCACTCACTCCGCCGAGTTCACTGCCAACCTTACTGAGGAAGTCTGGGCCGTCATGGATGGTCGCATGACACCTTCCGGTCACAACTGGGTGCAAGGTCAGGGTGCCGGTCCTCGTCTTGCCAAGGACGATGGTGAAGAAGAGGAGAAGGTAACCATCCCCGACTCATGCTATATTGACAAAGACAAATGCTAACTTGTTTCCCAGTTTGATGCCATGTATTCCTCCCCTCCCCCCTCCCCTTACCTCCCTTTCTTAACGTTCATTATGCTAATAATTACACAGGGGCAACAAGATCGCATCGTATGTTTTTTCCCATCCATCTTGAGATCTATTTACACAGGATAAACCGCTAACTTCTAACAGGCAAAAGAAGAAGGCCAAGCTTACCTCTTCCGAGATGCGCAAGAAGAAGAAGGACCGTATGGCCCGCCGCAAGCGTGGCGAGGAGGTCTTCTCCGACGAGGACGACTAAACGAATCGCCGCCCTCCTCGAAAAGTTTCCTTCATTCGGTTTTGGTTTACGGCAGGAGCGTTCATGGGTTG
Source organism: Alternaria gansuensis (assembly GCA_009289805.1). Lineage (NCBI taxonomy): Eukaryota > Fungi > Ascomycota > Dothideomycetes > Pleosporales > Pleosporaceae > Alternaria > Alternaria gansuensis. Next base: position 278,112 of record WBOK01000010.1, read on the forward strand.
CATGACAGGCTTGCTCCAAATCAGTCTATGAGTAATGTGTTCATGGTCGGCGTCACGGTACAAAACTTGCATGGTTCCTCTTCATCTGATTCCATCTCGTACAAGATAGAAAATAGATTCCCCCAACACTTCATAATTGTCGCCATTCTTACTTCGTGATTTTACACATGACTATTAACCCTGTCCTCGATGATGATATTATTGACAGCAGGAAGTTTTCTATGCATGCTCGACAGTACGATCATTGCGATGCTATCTATGTTGTCGTACTTAGCATAATTCACCACGAAGTAGCGTTAGTGACACGAATCAATGTCTTAATTCGCTGCTAATACATCAAATCTCGTATGCCTCCTAGTTCACCGGGAGCACGTGGTCGCGCAACCTCTCTTCCTGTGCAACGTCCCGACCGGGAATATGCTCGCCAACCTCCAACAAGCTATCCCTCTACGCGTAGCAAGTGTACGATCATACCATGGGCCCGACGAACGAAGTCTAGTCCCGCCTGCAAATCACGTCCTAAATATCTAACACACTAGGGTGAATTGCAATAGTATTCTTTTCGTCCAAAGCGCCCAACTTTGCAATCAATGCGCCTCAATTCCCGGTTCTAACAAGCAAAAAAAAATATCTTTCGAGACGTCCTGGGGAGGGTAGTGAGAATTTGTGGCTAGCAGTTTAACTCGTCCTTCGGATGGATATTCCAGGTGTGGGTGTTGTGAAATAGAGGCTTCAATTCTGATGGCATGGAGGAAAATGGTGGTTGGAGATGAAATTGGGGACTTTTTGGTCTGGGAGTAATTTGTTTGAAATGCTTTGTGCGATCCTGACGGCTTTTGCGTTGGTTGTTTTGCAGGTGGCGAGGATTGCAATGGTGTATTGAGTTGGAGGAGTTGGTGATTTCATGGCGCTTTAAGGTGGAGTGTATTTTGTTCTACACGCTGCAGTAATGTATTGTTTAATCGTGCTTTTTTTATTCAATCTGTAATACTTTGTCTGATGAGGAGAAACGCTCGTATACCATGAGCTGGGGCTCTTTTGATGGATAAAAATGCAAGATACCGCTGGTCTAGGCATGAGACCGGCGGGGTGATTGTTTGGGGCGTGGATCCGTCGGTACATGTCGGTGTTACGATAGGAAGCGGATTGCTGATATTAGAGAAGCCTGGGATGAGCTTTCAGAGTCGGGAACGCGTATCGAAAAAATAGGGTTATCCGCATAACTAGCACCTGTACGTTGGAAACCAGGTTGATTGATTGATTGATTTGGTTTAACGCCCCATATAAAACCTCCCAGGGGTATTCTGGCGGGTACCGCCGGGGAATTGTAGTGGTGCAACGCTACCTCGTGATACCTATTCAGTGGGTTTGGTGACTTTTGTGGGAGTGGTGCCCCTTAGTCTCGTCATGAGATTCGCCTCCTGTAAGGCAGACTTCACGCACAGAAGGGCAGCTAGTTAAAAGATAGCTTGATTTAGACTAGAGAATAGCCGACGCAGAGCCTAGAAGAGGCAGAGCGTGCAGGCAACTATATAGTAGAGGAAAAAGAGCTAGTGCTAGCTTAATGGACGCTAAGCCTAGTGTTACCGAGGTTGACGGCGTAACGCGCATGACCGCGTAACGCTCACCCCCACCAAAACAACACCACCTTTCAACACCTCATAACTCCTAGGAAGCAATTAATAAAATTAATCTGCACGCACTAGGCGTATCTTTTTTGTATACAAAGTTTGCAGAAAAGTATAGTATAGTACAATCTACGCTCTCTTAAAAACACTAAGGTGTTTTAACCTTGCGCAACCTTAAGGCTTAAAATTAACAGGCTCTCTATCTACAACAGGAGCTAGAGCTTATATAGTATATTAAATAGCTTACTAGGCGAGGCCTTCCACCTACATAAGCTATAATACAAAATCTCGCCTTATAAATTACAAAGAGAGAGGTTAAAGTACACTAAGTTAATTACTTTATCTACTAGCATCCTAATAAGATTATTTTAAGATAAACAACAGGCATAAATAACAATTGCTATAAAGTTAATTCTAAGAAGAAGTACAGCTTATACTTTAATCTCCTACATAAGAAAATTAAGCAGTACTATATTAAGCTGCGTTATATATACAATATAAATAAGAAAAGCTTTCTTCTTAGTATCCTAGGAAAACTAAAAAAGATCTTTAGTAAGCCCTTATATAAGCAAGAAAAAAAAAGTACTATTTAAAATAGATTACAAGAGTAAATAATACTCCTAGCCTATATTTATACTAATAGATTTTACCTAGCGCCTACCCTTATATATTAATTAACTTTAAAATTAATACAAGACACCTAGTTACAAGCCTTTAATTTTAAAACTTATTAAGTTTAAATTACTTTATTACTTTCTAGCTAAATAAACAATAACATTAGTTTTACGTAGCTTAAACAAGTGTTTAATTACAATACTAAAGCAAAAGCTTAATCTTTCTATTAATTACATATTTTAAATAGCTATAGATTTTACTTTACTATAAATTTTATTAAGTACTATAATTAGAATAAAATTCTTTTTATAGTTTATTCTCTTTATTTAACTTATATGCTGCAGCCTCTTAATATTGCTCTATTTAAGCTTTTTTTATTAGCTTACTAAGCTAAGATATCTAGATTTCTAGAAAGGAACTAGGGCTTTACCTTAATAAGCAAGAGGGATTTCTTTCTTTTCTTCTACTAAGCTTAGCAGGCCTCCTTTAAGAAAATAATAATTCTAAAAGCTTTTAAGGCTATAAGCCTTTTACTCTTTAATTCTAAAGTTATATTAAAAAAATTTAGTATTAAAAGCTCTTTAAGTAGTAGTAGTAAGTTCTTAAGCTTAAGTACCTTAAACTAAAAGAAAGTTAAACGCCTACTATGCAAGGTTGTAAAAAATTAAAGTAATTAATAAGCTTAAACGCTAAGCTAAGTTTATTACTAAATCTTAACTTAAAAGACTCTTTTTAAGCATAAAATTAAGAGCCTACACAAAGCTTTAACTAATAAAAAGACACGCAGGAAACAAGGTAAGCCTCTTCTACTTTAGAAGCCTAAGGAGTACTAAAGTAGAGCTATAGTTTAGTCTTTAAGAAAGGTAAAGAAAGTACGTAATTACTAACAACTCTAGAAGCGTAAGGAGGAGCAGGTATAATACTAAAAAGCTAAAATAAACAGGCATTATAAGGAGACAAGGCAGGCAAAGGCAAAAAAGAAAGAAATAAGGCAACAGGCAAGGGCTACAGCTTAATTAGTAAGAAAAAAGGAAAAAGCTAAGAGGGCTACTAAATAGGCCTCTAGGGCAGCTGCTCGCAGGGCTGCAAAACAACTCTAATAATTTATAAAAACTTCTTAAAAGGGTAAGAGGAGCAGCCTTAAGGCTCTTAAAAAGGTTACTTAAAAAAAGAGGCCTATTGTAAGCCTTACAAGTAGTAGAGAGCCTTAAGGTAGTGTTACAGCTTAACTAGCGTCTACCTTACGCACAAGGCGCGCAATTAAAACTCTAACTTAATTTCTATAGCTATATATATTATTTAAGCCCTATAGACCTTACCACTAAAAAATCTCGCAATAGTAGCTATTGTGTAAGGCTCTACAACCTTAAGTTTAGTAGTAGTTTTAGTGTTCAAACCGCGCGTTACGCGGTTATGCGCGTTACGCCGTCAACCTTAGTACTGTGTCTGTGCGCGTTTTGGCGATGTTCGAGTTTTGGCCACCCTAACACAACAACTACCTACACAAATTACGTCATAACTCCACTAATATAGATCCAATTTAGGAAGCAATTAAAGAAATTAAATCGCGCGTACTAGGTGCAATTCTCTTGTATAAAAAGTTTGCAGAAAAGTATAGTGTAGGTTGTCGTACGCTCGCTCAAAGACACTAGGGCCTAAACTAGCCACATAAACTCGCCTATTAACTCCTTTACCTACACTAAGAAACTAAGCTCCTACAGTATATTACTACGCTTATTAAACAACGTACACTACCTAAACAAGTAATAATACGCAGCTTTGCCTTATTTTTAGCTATAGAGAGGTTTTAGAAAGCTAGGTTACTCGCTTTATTAATAGGAATCCTACCTATCTCATCTCGCGCTAGCAGGCAGGAATAGATCGCAATCGCCACAAAGCTAATTTAGAGGCTAAATATAGCCTCTACTTTAAGCTACTACATAAGTGTGGGAGCTGAGAAGGAGCAATTGCTTGATCACCTGAGTGGAAAATGAGTATATTGAACACTTAAGTGCCACAACTAAGTGTCTAATAACTACTAAAGAGACTTGAGGCGATCTGGCCTGTATATATAGGCGCTAGCGTGATCGTCACGTGTTTAGCTTACCAGGATCACCTAATTACTAGGGTGATCCGTATGTCAATACTCCAACACACCCCCCAGGTTAGTAAGATACTATTAATCTAAGCTGTAAACAACTAGGTAATGATAACAAATTAAGGCTGTGAATTAAAGAGGCTCTCTATAATTATATAATTTCTTTACTTGTTATAAGACTTCTAGTAGCTTTGCTTAAAAACTAATTAACTTGCCTATTAAATTAAGTCCGCTGTTAAGCCATTATTCAGATTTTAATCTTAATAAAAGCCTAACTAAGTGTTACAAGTAACAGGAAAGATTCTCTCCTTGACGTACGAGCGAGGGTTGAAGGTCAACCAGCCACGACGCCAGAAGGTAATAATCCGCGCGGGGCGCCGATCACGTAGTAACCATCCCGCCAAGAAGGACTATCCCGCTAAGAGAGAGATATTATAAAGATAAAAGATAGCCGCTATTACAACTAACTTGCAAAAGGTAATATTTAAAAAATAGTAATAGTAGCATAAAACAAAGGTAATAAGTATAAGAATATATTAAATTCTATTATTATACTTATTCTAGTTGACTTAAATAGTTTATTTTTTATTTAAATTATTAACTAGTTATTTTATGATTTATAAAATTAGTATCGCTTACTTTTAGTTAATATTAATAACTCTTTTTTACTTGAATATTTTTTATAATACTTTATAAACTACTATACGTATTAGCTCTACCTTAGTATAAACTGAGTTTAGATAAGTATAGACCTACTTTATATAATAATTTAACTACTAAGAATTTTAGTAAACATTTAAACTAATAAGTTACTTAACGTGTTTTATAAGCGAGTCGCCAACCCAAGTGAGTCGCCAACGCGAAATCACCGCAAAATTTCAAAAAAAAAACAGGTGTCTGTTTCTCAACAACCACAAGGTAGAATTCTCTAAAAATTTAATACAATTGCTGCATCTATATAAAAAATAAGCTAGTAAGATATAAAAACTCTAGTTTTAATATTAAGCGAGATATACTTGGTTTTGTAGTTTTACAGGGGTGTAAGTAGTCTATCTCTACAACTACCTTATAGAATCTCTTTAAAATTTCACAGCTTTCTTTTTACATAAGTGCAGCGATTGTGTTAGATTTTTGAAGAATTCTATCTTGTGATTGTTAAGAAACAAACACCTGTTTTTTTGAAATTTTGCGGTGATTTCGCGTTAGCGACTCGCTTGGGTTGGCGACTTGCTTGGGTTGGCGACTCGCTTATAAAACACGTTAATTAAAATTTATAATAGTATTTTAAGAAATTACTTAAAATAATATAGCTTAAAGTTTAAAACTTTTTATAGTAAACTAACGAACGTTTAAAAATAATAAAATACTTAATACATTTAACTTTAACAGTAAAGATAACTTGAAAAAAAAATAATTTTTTTTTTAAGTAACAAGCTTATGTCTAAGAATAGTAAGTAGCTTTAATAATAAATATAATTAATTAGCTTATAAGTTAGCTAATAGCTACTTTAAATAAACAATTTGTTGCTACTAAAAAACTTAAAATAGCACTACTTAAAAAGTACAAAAGACGGCAAGAAAAACTATAAATATTGTTCATTTATACTAACTTATACTATAAGTATAATAAGGTCCTTACTTATTTAGAAAAATCTATATAGCAAGTATATATATAAAGAATAAAGCCTTTAACTAGATATAACTTTATATAAGCAACTAACTACTTAACGTAGAATATAAAAGAATTAAAGTAAAAATTTAAGCTTTATTTATAAGTTAGAAAAAGTTTAAATAAGAAATAAAATATATTTTTAGAAAAGTAAACGTTAAGAACTAAGCTAAAAAGAAAATTACTTGCCTAAAGTAGATTATATTAGTATTAGCATATATAGTAGAATTTAAGCAACTATAAGTACAGATTAATTAGATTAATAAGGCACTTTAAATAGTATTTAAAGTAGGCTTTAAAAAATTATTAAACATAGCCTTATATACTATAAAAAGCCTATCACACTATATACGCTAGTTAAGCTGGCTATATATATTAATAATAGGCTCTAAGAATAATGTAATTAAAAAAAAAACTTTTAACGTAGCTTAGCTAATACAAGAAGACAATGCAGTAGGTATAATAAAGATAGCAATGCTATTATAACTAGTAAAGTATAAAAAAAGGCTAAAAATAAAAATACTTAAAAGAGAAACTATAAAAGCCTCTTTAAAAAAGAACGCTAGAAGTGTTATAATAATAAAATATATTTTTAACGTAGCAAAGTTAGACACTTTGCTAGAAACTACAAGGAAAAACAAGTTAGATAAGTAGCTATTAAGATTAAAATAATTAAATAAGGAACGCTATACCTAGCTTAGACAGAACTAGAAAACAACTTAAGTAATCTAGACCTCTACAAGAAGGCACGCGTAATAAACAGCTATAAAATTATACTATAACTAAAACTAAATAATAAGGTCCTTACTCTAAGTAACCTTAAGCTAATAAATTAGAAAGTTAAAAATAAAGTTATGCTAGAATAAATAGCTAACTACTAATATTAAGTATATAAAGTAACAACGCACTACGCTAATAAATATATAGTTTAAAGAAAAATTATAATTACTAGTAAGAATACTAAGGAAGTTAGTTATTAAGTAATACACTACTAACACTACTTTAATAATCTAGTAGCTAAAGTTAAAGACTAAGAAGCTAAAGAAGTAGAAAGTACTTAAAGATATAAAGAATTATGTTAGTATAACTATAAGCTTAATTGCAAGTTCTATAAAAAAGATAAAAAGAAGTATAAAGTAAACTAAAACTAGTGCTACTACTTAAACTTGTAGGTAGATAAATACTTAGCAAATAAGTGTTGCCTTTATAAATCTAAAAAAGTAGAAATTTACTACTAACTCCTATAAACGCAATAAAAGGATAGATATAAATACTATCAGTAGTAACTTAAAAAGGCATTATAAGTAAATAACTACTAGTATATTACTTTATTATAAAGTATTTATAAGGCAGCAGACTACCTAATTTATAAAGCTAAAAAGCTAGAGCTAAAAAGACAAGCCTTTAGGTAAGAATACTTTACTAAAACTTTTATTAAAGCTTTTATTATAATAATAGTTGCTTAATATACTATAGTACTAAGTATAGTGCAGGCTATTTTTCTAAAAAAAATAAGTAAGTAGGCAAAAAACTAAAATACTGCTCAAAATAAAGTTATACTAGTAAAAGCATACCTAAAACAACTCTAAAAAAAGTATAAAATACTAATAGTTAGGTAAAGCAGTTGCTTACAACTATATCTATATATAGTTAAAACATGTAAGCGCTTATAGACAGCAGAGCTACACAAATAATAATCTTCTTATAAGTAGTAAATAAATATAAAATACTGTATTAGATTAAAAAAGAATAAACTCTAATATTATTAGCTAATAAGAAACCTATAAAATATAGCAACAGCATAATATAGTTAGAAACTAAATTAATAAAGCTATAAATAGTAGATACAAAGTGCTAGATAAATATTAACATTATAGATCTAAAAAAGTTAGATTTATTAATTAGTTATAATTAGCTAGATGCCTATAAACCCGCTATTAACTAGCAAGTAAAAATAATACCTAGAAGAGAACTTATGTATAAAGATGCCAGAGTACATAGAAGAATATACCTAACAAATTAAAGCTTAACTTAAAATAAAAGATTTAGTAAGATCTTACTGTATAAAATTAAAAGAATTTATATAGTAGACTTTTAGAAAATAAAAGTTATTTAAATATAGTAAGTTGTAACAATAGAAAAGAAACCTTTACTACTAAGAGTACTAAAAGAGCATTATACGAACAAGTTTAAGGAACTTTCCAAAGAGAACAAGGCTATAGAGCTAGTAAACTATTAGAATTAAAATTACAAAATTATCCTAGATAATAGAGCTAAGCTAAGCTTAGAACTAATGTACCTAATATTGCCTAAGTATAACGCTAAGCTAAGAAATTATATCTAGAAAAATTTAAAAAAAGAATTTATCTAACTAGAATTAAGCTTAATAGCCTTACTTATCTCGTTTGTAAAGAAGCCTAATAAGAAGTAGTAACTATATATTAACTTTAGAAATTTAAATAGTGTAACGCAGAAGAACTTATATCTCTTACTACTAATAATAAAGCATATAAATTAACTTTAAAGAGCTAAGTAGTTTATATGATTTTAGATTTAGGAAAGATTTTACTATTTTAAAATTTAAAAAAGTTATAAGTAGATAATAGTGTTTAAAACAAAGTATAGACTCTTTAGATTCATAGTTATACTTTTTAAATTAAGAAACGAACTAGCAACCATTAATTAGTTTTTAATAATATACTTTATAAGTACTTTAGAATTTTTGTTACAGCGTACCCAGATAATGTACTAGTACACTTTAGTAGAATGCTTAGAAAATATATAAAGCATGCTAAGAAAGTGCTTAAAAAGCTTGAAAATTATAAGCTGTAATTATAGCTAGAAAAGTGTGAATTCTATATTTAAGAGACAGAATTTCTAGGCTTTATAAAATTTATAGAGAGAGTAAAGATAACTTAAAAGAAAATTGCAGCTATACAGAAATAGCTAATACTTAAAATAGTTAGAAACACATAATTCTTTTTAGAATTTGCTAACTTTTATTAAAAGTTTATTAAAAATGACTTAAAGATTACTATACCTCTCTTAAACGTTATAAAGAAAAAAAAATTTACTTAAAACAAGAAATAATAAAAAGTGTTTAATAGAATTAGATAAATATTTCTTAAAGTACTTATACTAGAAATATACAACTTGAGATAAAAATTTAAGTTAAAACTAATGCGTTAAATTATGTACTTAGAGCTGTATTATTATAGTAGTGCTTATATGAAAAATAAAAACTAGTATTTTACTATTTAAGGAAGTTTTTTAGAGCAGAACTTTATAATAATACTTATAAAAAGGAGCTAAAAGAAGTAGTTAACGCCTTTAAAAAGTAAAAAGTCTATTTGTTAAAACTACTATACTAGATTAAGGTTTTTACTAATTACTAGAACTTAGTAGGGTTATAATAATAAAAAACTTAACTAATAACAAGTTTAATAAGCTAAAATGCTAGCTTAGTTTAACTTTAAGATAACATACTGGGCTAAAATACTTAATAAGGTAGTAAATGCTTTAAGTAGGAGATTAAACCTACGTAAAAAAAGTTATAAAGAACTATATAACGCTATATAAGAAGAGTTACTAGACAGTAGTCTATATTATAACTAGCTAGAACAAGCTAAAGTAGCTAAGGTAGCTAAGCAAGTAGAAATACTACAATAGTAGTAGTAGTAAAGAGTAGCTAGCTAGCAGTTTAAGCTTAAAGAAAGCAGCTCTAATAAACTACTATAAGATAAGAGAAATTACTAAAATATAGTTTAAGGGAATTAAATATATATACCTCTGCATATAAGTTTACGTCTTATTAAGAAACTATATAAGTTTCTAGAATATAAATATATAGCAATTAAAGAAATAGTTAAGCAACTAGCTAAAGTATTTATAATACTACGCTTGCAAGTAAAAGTGAAAAATTTATTAAGTAAATATTTAGCGTGTTACTAAAATAAGCTTAAATAATATAAGCCTTATATCCTATTAAAACTTTTATAGCTACTAACAAAACTATAAAGTAGTATAATAATAGACTTTAAAGTAAAGCTTTTAAAATTATTAAAACTAAAATTAGCTTTACTTTACAGCACTATCTTAGTAATTATAAATTAATCAACTAAGGCGGCAAAGTTTGTGCCTATACATAAGGCAATTATAGTAGAAAGCTACGCGGTCAAAGTTATAAAGGCACTAGTATTATATTATAAAATATTTAAAAAGTTTAATACTAATTATAATAAACTATTTACGTCTAAGTATTAAAGTATATATTTTTAGCAAAGTTAAGTATAAAAAAAAAGCTATTAACTAGCTTTTACCCTAAGATAGATAGCTAGATAAAACAAACAAACTAAACACTAAAATAGTATTTAAGAAAATACGCTAACAAGCTATAAAATAACTAAGTTAAACTTTTGCTAAGTATAATTTGTTGCAGATTAAATCTCCAGGTATAGTTGCTTGTTCTACTATCAACTCAGAGGTAGAGGTCTCTGCCTTCTACTTGTTTGTAGTAGACTCAGAGGCAGAATAAGAATACGAGAAATAACTATAGACTAGGGGAAGACAGTAATTAAGTCTTATTATTGTATTGTACAACTGCTTAACTGAATATTGTAATGCTCTTTTAAGAATTCTTTTTTTTTACTATCTTAGTTTTTAACTACAAGCTAAACTACAATCTATATATACCTGTTACTTGCATTCTAGAAAGATCTGTACTTACGCAATAGCTTGCGTAGTAGATAATACAATATCTTGCAATCTTGTAATCTTACGTAATAAATTGCGTAGTTGCTGTAAATTAATTAATAACAATAATAAGTAGTACTAGTAGCGTAATAGCTTCTAGTAATTAATTAATTATAGGTTAATTGTTGCCAGCTATAGGCTGGCAATCGCCGTTGAACACGTTTTAATTAATGTTGTTTTTTAGTACCTTTAGCAAATTTTTTAACCCTAATTTCGCTTAGTAGTCTAAGCTTTTCTGCTCTAAGCGCTTAGCGCGTAGGTTGATTGTAGATTCTAGGTGTAATTTTAAGCACCTAGATTCTAGAGAGAAACAGCTAAGTAGCTTAATCTCTAATACGCCCTCTTAAGCTAGGAAGCTGTTTTGCTAGTAATTTAAGATATATTAACTAAATTTGCACTTACTAAAAAATCTCTAATTGTAATTTAAAGCAAAAATATAAACTCTAAAATAAATTTTCTGCTAATTGCTGCAAAAAAAAGCAGAAATAAAGATTCTAAAATAGATCTTCTACTACTATTTTAATCACCCCCCTAATCTGCATAACTAGAGCCTTTTATATTAATTTTTAGCTTTATTGCAAATTACTTTTTTGCAGAATTAATCTACTAGAGCAGTGCTATCTTACTAGGCTTAATTTTAGCTAGTAGTCTCTGTTCTTCTTAAAATTTAAAGACATTGCCTAGGTCTTTAATTTTAAGGTCTAAAATCTTTAAAAGATCCTTAAATAATTAAGTTATTTTCTAGTTATTTTCTCTAAATATAAGCAGATTGTTAATATATATTACTAATATAGTCTTTTAGCCTTATAGCCTAGCTAGCATCTTTTGCAATTGTTTGTTAACTTTGCTAGTAAGCTTATTCTTTAAGCAATTCTTGTTGCTAATAGCTTTACTAGTCTTAATATTTAATATTATGTTATAAATATTATTGTTAAGCTTGTTTAAGCTTATTTTACTAATATAGCTAAAGCGTCTATGTAGAAGAGTCTCTTAATCTTTTTAATCCTTTTAATATTTTTAATGTTTTTAATCTTCTTAATCTTTTTAATCTTCTTAATCTTTTTTATCTTTTTAATCTTTTTAATTATTTTAATCTTTTTAATCTTCTTAATATTTTTAGTTTTTTTTATTAATTTTCTTTAATTCATCAATTTCTTTTAATATATTAATTTCTATACAAGCTTTATTGCTTTTAATACTACTAATTACAGTAAATATTGCAATTTTTTTAATGTACTGCCTTTAAGCTAGTATTCTTCTAGATTAAATAACTAGGCTATTAGCTTTAATAAATAAAAATTTAGCTCCTTTTTAAATTAATTAGTACAGACTAAGTATATGTACTTTTAAGTCTAGTACTAGGAGTACGTTCTTTAGTACTACTATTGTATTTGTGCTAGTAAAAGTAATTAGTACGTTATCTTTTACTATTGCTAGTAGTATAGCTTTATTACCTTATTTAATATAGGTATTGCTTACACTATAAAGGTTTTAAAATAAATTCTTATTTTAGCACGTGTGTATACTTGCTTTACTCTCTAGTATCTACTTAATTACTTTTATAACTTTATATATTTTATTAATATTAGTAGTCTTTTAATTTACTAATATATTTGTAGAAAAGGCTTGTTTAAAAGTATTTGTTAAAACAGATATTTAAATTATTAAATTTTTTAGAGCTTTGCTAAAATCTTCTTTCTAGCAATTATTTTCTAAGTGTCCTAGTTTTCTGCAGTAATTATAAATAGTTTTTAGACTTTTTTTGTAGTTTGGATTTTAAGTTAATAAGGACATTTTAATGTTCTAAGACTAAAGAGCTTAAAAAGCTTGCAAGCTATTGTAGCTCTTTTATTAAAATAGCCTCTCTAATCTAAACTAATTATATTTATAGCTTTTTTATTTAAAGCTATTTTGTAAAGATTGTAGACGTTTAAACTTATCTAATACTTAGCTGCACATTGCTTTTAAATTAATTGTATTATTTAATTTTAAGTTTGAAGTAATTGTAGTAATAAAATATTTAAATTCTAAGCTTAAATTATTGAGTATTAGAGCTGCGACAAATTTAGTAGGCAATTTATTATTTCTAGTCTCTAGGCTTAAAACTAGCCTATTAACCTTTTGTAGATAAGTTCTTATATTGTTTTAACATTAATATAGTTTAGTATTAATAAGATCTCTATATATTAAAATATTAGAACTAAATCTCTTTTAAGAGTATAATATCTTTAGGTAATTTTAAAGAAAATAAGAATTAATTATATCTTTTACCTATAATAGAGGTCCATCCTTAAGGCTAAGACGTAATATTAATAAGGCTTTTGCCTCTTAGTTTTTAAGCGTTTAATAGTTATCTACACAGTTCTTTTTAGTTAATTTACTAAAAGTAATTATTATAATACTTTTGCAATCTTGTTATACAAGGATTAATTAAATCCTAAGTGCCTATATATTATAGTTAGAGCTGCCTTTAAGCTTAGGTACTCTAAAAATATTATTATTAGCTATTTTAATCTACTAGCCTAAGCCTAGAATAGTTAGCTAAGTAGATAATAATTAATTTTACGCCTAGTACAGGTGCAGTTACTGTCCTTACTATAAAGAACTCTAGCTGCTAATTAAATTAATCTTCTGTTACTAGCGTATTAGAGTTTCTTAGCCTATATTTAGCTTACTTTTAACTACTAATAAAGTTTTTTTTAGCTTATTTGCCTTAGTTTACTTTTAAACTCAAAAAAGACTTTAATAGCAAGATCCTTCTTGCTACAAATTAATTATTTATCTAGTTAGATCCCCTAACTAGCGTTATTAAGTTATAGTGTTGTAATTACCTTAGCTCTTGCTAAGAAACTAGCTTTAAGTAGTACTAATTCTTACGTGTGCTTGTAATCTAAGCAAATAGAAATTTCTTAAATTCTTTTATTTTATTACGTAATTTTTTATTAATTCTCTAGGCTTATAACCTATTGCAGATTTAATCTCTAGGTATAGTTGCTTGTTCTACTATTAACTTAGAGGTAGAGGTCTCTGCCTTCTACTTGTTTGTAGTAGACTCCTAGAGATTAAGGAGGAGGCGGAAGTAGGATAATAAGAATACAAGAAATAATTATAGACTAGGGGAAGAGAGTAATTAAGTCTTATTATTGTATTGTACAACTGCTTAACTGAATATTGTAATGCTCTTTTAAGAATTCTTTTTTTTTACTATCTTAGTTTTTAACTATAAGCTAAACTGCAGTCTATATATACCTATTACTTGCATTCTAGAAAAATCTGTACTTACGCAATAGCTTGCGTAGTAGATAATGCAATATCTTGCAATCTTATGTAATTTCACGTAATAGATTGCGTAGTTGCTGTAGATTAATTAATAACAATAATAAGTGCTACTAGTAGCGTAATAGCTTCTAGTAATTAATTGATTGTAGGTTAATTATAGATTCTAGGTGTGATTTTGAGCACCTAGATTCTGTGGAGAAACAGCGAAGTAGCTTAATCTCTAACATAATTAGCTTACAACAGTATAAAGTTAGTAACTATATAGCACTTACTATACTACGCAAACTATAAATATAAGCTAGCTACTTATTAAGACTTAAAGAATATTAAAAGTATTATAGTAGGCGTTAATAATAAAGCTTACTTAATGCAAGAGCTACATAATGAACTAAGTAAGAATATAGCTTATAAAAACTTTATTATAGCTAAGGCAGCTAATAAGTAAATGATTGAACACCAACTTTTAAAAAAAGAGATAAAGTTTTCTTATTGTAACAAAACTTAAAAACTAAGTAACTAAGTAAGAAACAAGATAACTTATAAGTAAAACTATTAAAAAGTTAAAAAGAAATAGGTAATGTAAATTATAAGCTCTAATTACTACTAGGCCTACGCATCTACTTTATTTTTTACAAAAAATTTCTAGAAAGAGCATGTCTTAATACTAAGCTAGCTACTAATATAGAGCTTAAAAACAGTAAGTATAAAGTTAAAGAAATTAAGAACTTATTAAAATTTATTATTAGTAGAAATACTTAGTTAAGTAGTAAAAATAGCTAGAAGGCTAGAACAGTTAAAAACTAATTTTCTTTTAATAAACTGTAAGTTATAAGTACTTAAGTACTATTAAAAACACTTGAAAAAGAAAGAATTAAGTTTTTAAAAAGAAAGAAGTAATTAAAAAAGAATTAAAAGAAACGTTGGCTTATAACTAGCCTAAATTAGTTAATAGTCTAGGTAGTAATAGTTAAGTTGTTAGAAATCTATACTTAAAGTAAAGTTCTTCTTAGCTTACTTCTTTGTATAACCTTCAAAATTTTAAATCACAAAATCTTAATAAGTATATAAATGCTCTTGTGCTATAGCTTCTAGGAGCTTATATTAAAGATAAGCAGTCTTTACTATAGTAAGAGCTTAACACTCCTTTACGCACGTAAATTTTGATTTTTTTTATACTTATTAGCTTAAACTTTCTTCTACTTTTTTTTTTAAAAATAAATAAACTATACTTTACCTTTATAAAAATATAACTAGCGTAATAACTAGTTGCAGTGTTTATAAAATAGTAAAAGTTTTTTTTCTTACAGCACTTTGTGAAGATCGTCTGTAGATAATCTGTGTTGGTTCTCTTAGAATAAGTGAGTGCGATAGACGGGAGTTGTACTAGCACGATTAGTAGATTAATATAATAGTACAGGATTATATTAGCACGTTTAGTAGAACAAAGTAATAACACAAATAAGTTAAGAATTAAGTAATTTTTAAATTACACTTAAAGTTAAACATACTAAGCTATAAGAGCTTAATGCCTACTACTATATACTAAGAGAGTGTCTTGATATCTTACAGAATCCTATGCTATTCTATGCGTAGAATGTGTAAGATTTTATAGTATATTATAGAACGCATATAACTTGTCTTATAAAGGATTTCTGCTAAGATCTATAAGATTACGTGCTTAGTGCAAAGTAGCATTATTTATTAGCGTATAAAAGTATTGCCTTTTATTTAAGTAGTCTAGAATTTTTTCCTACCTTTATTCTTTATATATAGTTTATACCTTTTTTCTTTTTAAGTTTATAACACTATTCCTTTCTTTTATGTTCTTGTCTTTATAAACTAGCTTAATAGTTTTCTATAGTACTGTTTATTATTACGCACTTAGTAATTATATAAATAGTATTAGTTAACTTGCTATAGTTGCCTATTAATATTATGTTAAGAAAAGTTTATTATATTAAATATCTTTGTTAAAAAAGGCGTGTAGGAATTGTTATAAAAATAAAGTTATAAAGTATATTTTAGTAAAGGTACTATTACTAAATTATTTACAGCTAAATTAAAAGTTAGCTTAATTAAAGCAGAAAAAGTTTAAAGCTAATATAGCAAAGTTAGTTACACTTAAGGCGTTATTAGTAGCATATATAAAAAAAGATTATTTTTAAAAATAGTATAAAGTGCTAGCGCGTTATAAGTAGTAGTTAATAAAAAAGTTAAGAAAATTTGTTAAAAAGATTAAAGCTTTAGAAGCTGTAGAAAATATTAACTATAAGGTTAATATTTTAGAAAGTAGCCTAATGCCTAGTATACTATTATTAAATTAGAGCGCGTTCTCTTCTACTTATTTAGAAAGTTATTTTACTTTTAATAACTTCTTAAGTAAGTCGCATAGTACTATATAAGTAGTTAGTAATAATTTATAAAATTTATATTTAGTTCTTATATATTTTTGCTATTTCAGTATTTTAACTATTTAATAAAGTATTTTTTGCTATTATTTTGTGCTTAGTATGCTAGGATTTTTTTAACTTTAAAAACATTATTTTCTTTTATTTCAAAGTAGAAAGTTTTTTGTAATAGCGTTTCTAAGTTTGCTAGTTCTAATATATTAATATAAAATTTTAAGTAGATTTTTGTATTTAGTAGAAAGTTAAGTATATACATAACTAAGCTTTTCTAGTCTAAAATTAAAAATAGTCTAACTTTAATGTTGTTAAGTTCTTTATTAGGTTGTTTAGTGCAAAATTTTTTTATAAGCAAATATACTTTATTTTTCTTTTTTAGCTAAAGTGCTATTTTTTATTTCTAGTTAATATATAAAATGCTTTAGCGTTAAACTTTCTTAAGTATTATTTTAAGTAACTTATATACTATTTTTAGCTTATTAGCTATAGCAATAGCTGCTTTTATTTTTTAGCTTAGAAATATTTATATAAAGAGATTTAGGTATCTTTTATAGTTTACATAAAATAGTATTTATTTTATAAATTTTAAAATCTTGTTATTATATGCTATTTGTGCTATAAGTAGTAGTAGTACTTAACTATTTTACTATTAATTAATATATATTTTAAGGTAAGCTTTTATTATCTAATTTATTTATTTAGTTTATTTATTTATTTATAGGTAGTAAGCTGTTAATAGCTTTTGTTTTTTCTAATTATAGCTAATAGCGTTGTTTAAAAGTTAAAAGTAAAAAGCTTGTCTTTATTACTAATAATTAATTTTAGTATACTGTAATATTTAATAATTTAATTATTAATAATATGTGCTAGCTGTACTGCTGTAAAAATTTTCTTTAAAGGTAATGTACTTTACTTATTTTATAAATTAATTAACTACTATAAGAATTGCGTTATAAGCTACTTTAGTAATAAGGTTTTTTAAGACTAGTAATCTTGTAACAAAGTCTATAAAGATATTTAACTATAGTATATTAAGTAGTTTTATTGCTTATATTTCTTTGTAAAGTGCGTAAGTACTATACTTATTTTTTTAATAGTCTACGCACTTAGTAATAAAAAAAGTAACCTTGTTCTTTATTCTTAGAAACTTATAATTTTTCTTAATAAGTTTTATAGTTTAAGTAATACTAGAGTAATTATATATAAAGTTGTTATAATATTGTTTAATAATTACTTTTTACAATTTTTCTAATACGTTTAGTGTAATTTATAAAACTACGTTTAGCATTTTTGCTAGTCCTAATAATCTATCTTTATTAATCTTAAGTATTATAGCTTTAATAGTTTTCTTTGTTTTTATAATATAGTGTTATTAGCTAAAAGCATTTACTTTACTGTTGTCTTTTTTTAGTATATATATAATCTTAAACTTGTATTATCTAAGTAATTTTAACTATCTTACTTATTATTAGTTAAGTACTTTAGTAATTGTAAAGTTAACTAAGTTTTTATAATCTATAAATATTATAAGTTCTAAGCAGCTTTTTGCGTATACTCTCTAATACTGTAAGTATATAATAATAGCTAGTAGTTCTTTATTGTAGACGTTATATTGTTTTTCTAGTCTAGAGAATTTTTGTAAATAATACGCAATAAAGTGCTATTTGCCTTTATATAGTCAATAACACTTTAATGCGGATGTACTAACAAAGTCTTAAACTAGCTGTATAAATAAAATTTATTTAGAGTAAAGCTACCTTTAACACGCTTAATAAACTTATAGCTAAAGCTATTTAATTAGATAACAGTCTTTAAAAGCTAAAGTTAGAAGAACAAATATTTATATAAGAGAATTGCACACTTAAAAATATAGACGCTTAACTATATTAAACTTATTAATGCTTATAATCTAACTAAAGTTAACAGCAAAGTTCTACTCTTAGAATTCTAGAATACTATATAACTAACAGCTACAAGCCTATGCATCTTAATAATTTTAACAAAGGTTTAAAAAAGAATAAACTTTAGCATAATAAAAATAGCAAAAGAAAATTACTTACTATATATATAGCAAAGAAGTTTATATAAAGCAAGACTGCTAAAGCTAAAGTAAAGTAATATAATAGTTAAACGTCTTTTACTATGTAGTACCTAGCAACAAATAAGAAAAAGAATAAAATGTTATTACTAGACCTACTATTATAGTTCAAGAGAAAGACTAGGCAAATATTAATAGTATAGATAACCTCTTAAGAATTACCCTAAAGAAAGCCTTAGATAACAACGTCTTTAAAATAATACTTAAAAAAAAAATAAAAGCAACTTTAGCTAACTAAACTAAGCATAGAAAAATAGCTAAGTTTTAAGAAACCTACTAGCTCTCTACACTAGTAGTAAAGAAAACACTAATAGCCTAAAATAAAGAAATTTTACTGCTAACTATATAGAAATACCCTACTACGCTAAATAAGTAAAACACTATTATATAAGTACTACTACCCTTAAAAACATAATGCTTAAACAACTTAGCTAAAAAGTCTAATGTTTTGCTAAAGCAGCATAGATAACTTAAAAATATTTTTATAAAACTTTATAAAGAAATATTAACAGAATATTACTAGTATACTAATTTACTAGAGAAAGTATAGAAAAAAAAATTATTTTAGTAGCAACTATTAATAAAACCTTATACAACAACTTTATATAAAAATAGACCTAAAATGCTAAAGCATTTTAGAATAAACTAACGCGTTAACTCTTAGATAAAAAGAGAAAAAAGATTTATAAAGAACTCTAGGCAACACGCTAAAAGCACAAGGTACAAGAAGTAAGCTGTAATAGCATGTACTATTAAATAGACTTACGTAACCTAGAACACGCTAAGTACTTATAAATAGCATACATACACAATAGCTGCACTATATATTACTTAAATAAGTATAAATTAGAATAGTTTTTTAAGAAACTAAAAGAAATACCTAAATGTAGATACCTATAGTATAACTGCTTTAACAATAGATGTACAGTACACATTTAGGACAAACAACATAGCCTATACTTCTATAAATATAACAATTTAGAAAAGACTTTATAAATACACATAACGCAGTAAAAGAATTATAAGAACAGAATCTATATATAAGAGTATAACTAGCTTTTATAGTACACGTGCCTTAATATTAAATACAAACTATATATAGTTGCTAAGAAGTTTTATAAATGTAGTATATAGTCTTTTTTAGATAAATGCCTTAAACACCTAGAACTGCTAAAGCAATAAATATAATTAACCCTCTAAGTGTTATTAAGCTACTAGTAAAGCTTAATAAACATTAAATAATAGTATTAGTAGATTTTAGGTCCTAAGCTAACTTAATTTCTTTTTAAGCAGTGCAAGTAGCAGGCCTACAAATACTAAAAAAATAAGAACTTTACTAACTATATATAGCAAAGAGTTAGCTTATGCTAGGCAAGATAACTGTTATACACAAGGTTAACAAAGTAATACTTAGCATCTAGGAAAATAAGAAAGAACTAGACCTAGACGTCTTTAGATTAGCTACTTACAATATTATATTTAGAATTTCTTAGTTATAAAAATACAACCTGCAAATTAACTAAAAGTTAAAAAAGTTTTTAGTTAATTACTGTAAATTAAACGTAACTATAAGCTAGTTTATATATTTAATAACTATAATAGTAAATAAGAAAAAGATTTATAATATTTTTAAAAAATAGTAGACTTTAACTAAAAATTGCTTTATAACATAAGAGTTTAACTGAATAAATACTAGAAAGGTACTTCTAAGTTATAAAGTTAAAGTTATAAAAAAGCACGTAACTTTAGATATCTTAAAAAATTACATAAAATTTATGCTAGGCAAAACAACTGTTATGCACAATGTTAGCAAAGTAACACTTAGTATTTAAGAATATAAAAAAGAATTAAATCTAGACGTCTTTAAATTAGCTACTTATAATATTATATTAGAAATTTCTTAGTTACAAGAACACAACTTGCAGATTAACTAAAAGTTAAAAAAGATTTTATTTAAGTGCTGTAGATTAGACGTAACTATAAGCTAGCCTATATTTCTAACAACTATAATAGTAAATAAAAGAAAAATTTATAATATTACTAAGAAATAGTAAACTTTAACTAAGAACAGCTTTAAAACACAAAAGTTTAGCTTAATAAATACTAGCAAAGCTCCTTTAAGTTACAAAGTTAAAGTTTTAAAGTAACGTATAACTCTAGATATTTTAAAAAAGTTTAAAGAATTTTAGCACTTTTTTATAAAAGTAGTAAATAGCAAAGCTTTACTAAAACACTAACTTTAAGACTATAAAATTGTCTTAGAAGAAGAGAAAACTCTACTTTTTAAGCTAATTTATTAATTATTAAAGATAAAACTTAAAAAACTAAAGACTAAGCTAAATAAAAATTTTAAAAAAATACATTAGACCTTTAACATTGCTAGTAGGATTTCTTATACTTTTTATACTAAAAAAAAATAAGCTACTATAAATATACGTTAACTACTAAAAACTTAACAATATTACAGTAAAGAATTAATACTTATTACTAAATATTACAAAGCTTTAAGATTAATTTTCTTACACTAAAGTCTTTATAGTATTAGACTTTTAATATAAATACTACTTTATTAAAAAAAAATAAAAGTAAAGAATAGAGGATAGTGTTCTAAATATAATATAAATATTATAAATATACTATTATACTGTTTAGGCTTACAAACGCCTTAGCAATATTTTAAAACTTATTAATAATATATTAAAAGTATACTTAAATATCTTTATTATAATATACTTAAATAACATTTTTGTCTACTTTAAGAACCTAAGAAATTATGTAGAACATGTCTATATAGTACTAAAGTGCCTATACTAGTTTAACCTCTAACTAAAACTAAAGAAATACACATTTTATAAGGATAAAGGTACTTTCTTTAGATATATAGTAGAAGCACAGAGAGTATAAATAAGTAAAAAAAAAATGTAAGTAGTTAAAAGATAGCTACAACCTACAATAGTAAAAAAAATATAATTTTTTTTAAAATTTTTAAACTTTAACTAATAGTTTATTAAAAACTACTTTAAGATTGCTATCTTATTAATAAAATTTATAAGAAAGAAAATACTTTTTAAGTAAAGTAAGAAAGTAAAAGACGCCTTCTAAACACTTAAGAAAGCAAGCATAGAACTACTATACTTCTACATATTCTAAGTAAAATAACTATTACACTTTAAAACTAATATATTAGACTTTACGCTAAAAGGCTGTGCTAGTTAATTATACAAAGGCAAATAGCACCTTATTATATACTATTTATAAAATTTCTCTAGACTAGAAAAATAATATAACGTCTACAACAAAGAACTGCTAGCTATTATTACATACTTATAGTATTAAAGAGCATATATAGAAAGCTACTTAGAACTTATAATATTTATAAATTACAAGAACTTAGTTAATTTTACAACTACTAAAGTACTTAAATAATAATAAGTAAAATAGTTAAAATTACTTAAATAATATAAGTTTAAGATTATATATATACTAAAAAAAAATAATAGTAGAGCAATTGCTCTTAGCTAACAATATAATATTATAAGAATAAAGAAAATTATTAATACTATAATACTTAAGATTAATAAAGACAGATTATTAGAACTAGTAAAAATGCTAAACGCAGTTCTAGAAATTATACTAAATATACTAAAAAAATTATAAAAAGTAATTATTAAACAATATTATAACAACTCTATATATAGTTACCTTAGTATTACTTAAACTATAAAACTTATTAAAAGAAATTATAAGTTTCTAAAAATAAAAAATAAAGTTACTTTTTTAAACTACTAAGTGCGTAAACTATTAAAAAAATAAGCATAGTACTTACGCACTTTACAAAGAAATGTAAGCAATAGAACTACTTAACGCACTATAGTTAGATATCTTTATAAACTTTGTTATAAGATTACTAGTCTTAAGAGACTTTGTTACTAAAGTAGCTTATAACGCAATTCTTATAGTAGTAGATTAATTTATAAAATAAGCAAAGTATATTAACATTAAAAAAGATTTTATAGTAGTACAGCTAGCACATATTATTAACAATTAAATTATTAGATATTATAGTATACTAAAATTAATTATTAGTAATAAAGACAAGCTCTTTACTTCTAACTTTTAGATAATAATATTAGCTACAATTAAAATAAAATAAAAGCTATTAACAGCTTATTACTTATAAATAAATAAATAGACTAAATAAATAAATTAAATAATAAAAGCTTACTTAAGGATATATATTAATTAATAATAAAATAATTAGGTACTACTTCTACTTATAGTATTAATAGTATACAACAATAAGATTTTAAAATTTATAAAATAAATACTATTTTATATAAACTATAAAAGATACTTAAATTTCTTTATATAAATATTCTTAAGCTAAAAAATAAAAATAGCTATTGCTATAGCTAATAAGCTAAAGATAGTATATAAGTTACTTAAAATAATAATTTAAAAAGCTTAACTTTAAAGCATTTTATATATTAACTAAAAATAAAAAATAGCACCTTAGCTAAAAAAAAATAAATAAAGTATATTTACTTACAAAAAAATTTTGCACTAAATAACTTAATAAAAGACTTAATAATATTAAAGTTAGACTATTTTTAATTTTAGACCAGAAGAGCCTAGTTATATATATACTTAACCTTCTACTAGATATAAAAATCTACCTAAAATTCTATATTAATATATTAGAATGTGAAGATCGTCCGTAGATAATCTGTGTTGGTTCTTGGGGAATGAGTAAGTGCGATGGACGAGGGGTTTATACTAGCACGATTAGTAGATTAATGTAATAGCACAGGTGGTTGTGTTAGCACGTTTAGTAGAACGATGTAATAACACAGAGGGGTTAAGAATTAGGTAATTTTTAAATTGCACTTAAAGTTGAACACACTAAGCTATAAGGGCTTAATGCCTACTACTATATACTAACAAGTGTATGCTCTGCTTAGTATGCTTAGTCGTGCTAAGAGCACTAAGCACTAAGCAGTCTTATAGTATAATTAGTGTTGCTTAGTTGTGCTAAGAGCACTAAGCACTAAGCAATTACATAACTGCTAGCTGCTTATTAGGCTATTGTCTAAGAATGCTAACGTCTTTGTAGAGACTTCTCCACAAGTCCTAGTTCTAGGTCTTAACACTATCCTCTCTTCTTCTAGTAAGTTGTCCTTAAGTTATATAATAGTAGCAAAGTCTTAGCTTATAATAAAGCTGTTCCCTTATTATAAGTAGTATTAGCTGCCTTATTCTTGTCTTACTATGCCTAAGCAGAAACCTCTTACTAGTACTAATTGCTGTTACTGTCTCTACAACTTTATTAATTCCTTTAAAGAAGCTATAGTTTAAAAATGTTCTGCTTATGCGTATAATAAGCGCGTGTGTAAAATACATATTTATTTAGAAAAGTGTAGCAAGTGTTTACGTTAGGGCTAACAGTATAACGTCTAAGTAATAGAGTTAGAGTTTAAGTATTTAGCTGCAGAAAAGAAAAGGCTACGCGTATGTATAAAAGAAAGTTGTAATACGTAAAATACTATAATAAAAATGTATAAAAAGGCGTTAGAAGAGTTACGTGTATAGCGCGCTTATAAAGAGCAGCTTTGTTTATAGATAGATTTGTTAGACTGTTACATAAAAAATATAATAGCAGTTAAGTTTTATAAGATTAAAGAGTTAGAGCGTAAGGAGGCTAAGAAGACTATAGAATTTTCTAGTGTCTTTAAAGGTTTAGCCTTAAACTTTTTGCCTAGCACCTAGAGTACTTTTAAAGGCTTGCCGCTTAATTATTAAGAAGCTTCTAATCTTAGTAGTATTCTATAAGGTGCAGACAGTAGTTTGTAAGGTTTATATCTAGTTTCTATATGTTGTTGCTGTCTAGGTAACTTAACTACTTAACTAGATATTCCTTACTATTGCTATTGTTTTAGTATACAAGAATTTTCTTAACTTTAAATTTGTTTTCTTCTTCTATCTTGTAGTAGAAAGTTTTCTAGAGTAGCGTCTTTAGGTTTGCTAGTTCTAACATGTTAATATAAAATTTTAGGTAGATCTTTGCATCTTATAGGAGGTTAAGTGTATATATAACTAGTCCCTTCTAGTCTAGAATTAAAAATAGTCTAACTTTAACATTATTAAGTCTTTTGTTTAGTTGTGTAGTGCGAAGATTCTTTGTAAGCAAATATACTTTATCTTCTTTTTTTTAGCTAAGGTGCTATTTTTTATTTCTAGTTAACATATAAAATGCTTTAGCATTAAGCCTTCTTAAGTGTTATTTTAAGTAACTTATATACTGTTTTAAGCTTATTAGCTGTTACAATAGCTGCTTTTATCTTCTAGCTTAGAAGTGTGCGTATAAAGAGATTTAGGTGTCTTCTATAGTTTGCGTAGAATAGTGTTTATCTTATAGACTCTAATATCTTGTTATTGTATGCTATTTGTGCTATAGGTAGTAATAATACCTAATTGTTTTGCTGTTAGTTAACATATATTTTAAGATAAGCTTTTATTATATAATTTATTTATTTTGTTTGTTTATCTATTTGCAGATAATAGGCTGTTAATAGCTTTTTTTTTTGTTCTAATTACGGCTAATAATGTTGTCTAAAAGTTAGAAGTAAAGAGCTTATCTCTGTTACTAATAATTAACTTTAGTATGCTATAATATCTAATAATTTAGTTATTAATAATATGTGCTAGCTGTACTGCTATAAAATCTTTTCTAAAGGCAATATACTCTGCTTATTTTGTAAATTAATTAACTACTACAAGAATTGCGTTGTAAAATACTTTAGTAATAAGGTCTCTTAAGACTAGTAGGCCTATAACAAAGTCTATAAAAATATCTAACTATAGTGCGTTAAGTAGCTCTATTGCTTGTATTTCTTTATAAAGTGCGTAGGTACTGTGCTTGTTCTTCTAATAGTCTACGCACTTAGCAATAAAGAAGGTAACCTTATTTTTTATTTCTAGAAACTTGTAATTTCTTTTAATAAGTTCTATAGTTTGTATAATACTAAAATAACTATATACAAGGTTATTGTAATATTGTTTAATAATTGCTTCCTGCAATTTTTTTAGTATATTAAGTATAATTTGTAGGACTATATTTAGCGTTCTTGCTAGTTCTAGTAATCTATCTTTGTTAATCTTAAGTATTGTAGTATTAATAATTTCCTTTATTCCTGCAATATTGTGTTGTTAGCTAAGAGCATCTGCTCTGCTATTGTTTTTTCTAAGTGTGTATATAATTTTAAACTTGTATTGTCTAAGTAGCTCTAACTATCTTACCTATTGTTAGTTAAGTACTTTAGTAGTTGTAAAGTTAACTAAGTTTTTGTAATCTATAAATATTATAAGTTCTAAGCAGCTTTCTGCGTATACTCTCTAATGCTGTAAGTATATAATAATAGCTAGCAGCTCCTTGTTGTAGACGTTGTATTGTTCTTTAAGTCTAGAGAATTTTTATAAATAGTACGCAATTAAGTGCTATTTGCTTTTATATAGTTAACTAGCGCAGCTTTTAAGTGCAAGGTTTAATACGTTAGTTTTAAAGCGTAATAGTTGTTCTGCTTAGAATATTCTAAAGCATAGTAGTTCTATACTTACTTCTTTAAGCATTTAGAAAGCGTTTTTTACTTCTTTGCTCTACTTAAAGAGTATCTCCTTCTTTATAAGTCTTATTAACAGAATAGTAATCTTAAAGTAGTTCTTAATAAACTGTTAGTTAAAGTTTAGAAATTCTAAAAATAATTATATTTTCTTAACTATTGTTAGGTATAGCTATTTCTTAACTACTTACATTTTTTCTTTGCTTATTTATACTCCTTGTGCTCCTACTATATATTTAAGAAAAGCAACCTTATTCTTGTAAAACTTACATTTCTTTAGTTTAAGCTAGAGGTTAAACTAGTCTAGGCACTTTAGTACTGTACAAATATGTTCTACATAATTCCTTAGGTTCTTAAAGTAGATAAGGATGTTATTTAAGTAAACTATAATAAAAATATTTAAATATAATCTTAACATGTTATTAATAAGTTCCTAAAATATTGCTAAGGCGTTTGTAAGCCTAAATAGCATAACAGTGTATTTATAGTATCTATATTATATTTAGAACGCTGTTTTCTATTCTTTACTTTTCTTTATCTTAATAAGGTAGTATCTATCTTAGAGGTCTAATGCTATAAAGACCTTAGCGCAAGATAATTAATCCTAAAGCTTTGTAATATTTAGTAATAAGTATTAATTCTTTACTATAATATTGTTAAGTTTCTAGTAGTTAACGTATATCTGTAGTAGCTTATTCTTCTTTAGTATAAAGAGTATAAGAAATCCTACTAGTAATGTTAAAGGTTTAATGTATTCTTTTTTTAGATCTTTATTTAGCTTAGTCCTTAGTTCTTTAAGTTCTATCTCTAATAGTTAATAAATTAGCTTAAAGAGTAAAGTCTTCCCTTCTTCTAGAACAATTTTATAGTTCTAAGGTTAGTGTCTTAGTAAGGCTTCGCTATTTACTACTTCTATAAAGAGGTGCTAAAATTTTTTATACTTTTTTAAAATATCTAGAGTTACGCGCTTTTTTAAAACTTTAACTTTGTAACTTAGAGGTGCTCTGCTAGTATCTGTTAAGTTAAACCCTTATATTGTAAGGCCGTTTTTAATTAAGGTCCGCCGTCCCTTAGCAATGTTATTAATCTTCCTTTTATTTACTATTACAGTTATTAGATGCGTAAGCTAGCTTGTAGTTGCGTCTAATTTACAGCACTTAAATAAGAACTTCTTTAACTTCTAGTTAATCTGCAGGTTATATTCTTGTAACTAAGGAATTTCTAATATAATATTGTAAGTAGCTAATCTAAAGACGTCTAGGTCTAACTCTTTTTTATATTTCTAGATACTAAGCGTTACTTTGCTAACCTTGTGCGTAACAGTTGTCTTGCTTAGCATAAGCTAACTATTTGCTATATATAGTAAGTAGAGTTCTTGTTTTTTTAGTGTTTATAAGCCTGCTACTTGCACTACTTAAGAGGAAATAAAGTTAGCTTAAGAGCTAAAATTTACTAATGCTATTATTTAATATTTATTAAGCTTTACTAGTAGCTTAAAGAGGCTTAGGAAGTTAATTGCGTTTATTGCCCTAGCAGTTCTAGGTGTTTAGGGCGTTTGTCTAAAAAAGACTATGTGCTAAATTTATAAAACTTCTTAGCAACTATATGTAGTTTGCATTTAATATTAAGGCATGTATGCTATAAGGGCTAGTTATACTCCTATACACAAGTTCTATCCTTGTAATTTTTCTGCTGTGTTATATACATCTATAGAGTCTCTTCTAAATTATTGTGTTTATAAAAGTATAAGCTATATTATTTATTCTATAAGTGTACTGCGCATTTATTGTTAAGGCAGTTATACTATAAGTATTAGTATTAAAGCATTTCCTTTAGTTTTTTAGAAAACTATCCTAATCTATACTTGTCTAAATAGTGTATTATGCAGCTGTTATGTGTACATGCTATCTAGGAGTACTTTGCGTGTTCTAGATTACGTAGGTCTATCTAATAGTATATATTAGTCGCGCAGCTATTGCTTTAAGTCCTGCGCTTCTAGCGTGTTGCCTAAAGTTTTTTATAAATCTCCTCTTTCTCTTAATCTAAGAGTTAATGCGTTAGTTTATTCTAGAATGCCTTAGTATTTTAGGTCTATTTCTATACAAAGTTGTTGTGTAGGGCTTTATTAATAGTTGCCTCTAGAGTAATCTCTTCCTTCTGTAGCTCTTCTAGTAAGTTAGTATACTAGTAGTATTTAATTAATATTCCTCTGTAAAGTTCTGTAAAGATATCCTTAGGTTATCTAAGCTACTTTAGTAGAACGTTAATCTTTTTAGCTAGGTTGTTTAAGCATTGTGTTTCTAAGGGTAGTAGTACCTATATATTAATATCTTGCTTATCTAGCGTAATAAGGTATTTCTGTATAGCTAGTAGTAAAATTTCTTAGTTTTAAGCTATTAGTGCTTTCTTTGCTACTAGTATAGAGGGCTAGTAGGTTTCTTAAAACCTAGCTATCTTTTTATACTTAGTTTAGTTAGCTAAGGTTGCTTCTATTCTTTTGTTAAGTATTATTTTAGAGACGTTGTTATCTAAAGCTTCCTCTAGGGTAATTATAAGAAGGTTATCTAGACTATTAATGTTTGCCTAGTCTTGTCTTTAGACTGTAATAGTAAGTTAGGTAATAATATTTTATTTTTTCTCTAAATTGTTGCTAGGTACTACATAGTAAAAAATATTTAACTATTACGTTACTTTGCCTTAGCTCTAGCAGTCCTGCTTTATGTAACCTTCTTTACTATATATATAGTAAGTAATTTTTTTCTTACTGTTTTTGTTGTGCTAAAACTTACTCTTTCTAGGTCCCTTATTAAGGTTGTTAAAGTATATAGGCTTATAGCCGTTAGTTGCATAATATTCTAAAATCCTAGGCGTATTGTTTTATTATTAACCTTAGTTAGGGTACGGGCGTTAATAAGTTTAACGTAGTTAGGCGTCTATATTTTTAGGTGTACAACTTCCCTATAAGAATAGTTATTCTTCTAGCTTAAGCTTATAGAGGTTATTATCTACTTAAATAGCTTTAGCTATAAGTTTATTAAGCGTGTTAAAGGTAGCTTTACTTTGCATAAGTTCTATACGTATAGCTAGTTTAAGACCTTGTTAGTATATCTATATTAAAGCGTTGTTGTCCTATTTAATAACTATTTAGTACTACTAAAACTCTATTATATAGTTAGCTGTAGAGTAAATTTGTTGTAACTTTTAAATCTTTTGTTCTACTACTATAGATTCTTTAAAGAGTAAGAACACTTTTCTTATTTCTATTTTAAAATTGTCTTAGTCTTTAACAAGTGCTTTGTTAGTATTATTGTTAATAGTTATGTCTATGTATTAACAAAGAATAGGATTAGCCTATTTTTTAGCGGCTCCTTATAAGAACGTAGAGGCCTATATAACTATGTTGTTGTTGTCAATCTTAGTTCCTTTAATGTAGAAGTATCTGTTAACTTAGAGTAGCTATGCCTTAAGCTTATTACAATTACTATAGTAGGTTTTAGGCTTGTTAGCATGCGTAGTTGTTCCTGTAGTTTAGGAATTAGCAGGGGTGTTTATAGTAGTATTACTTATTTTAAGAGTGTTTAAAGTGTAAAGATTGTCTGTAGATAATCTGTATTAGTTCTTAGAGAATAAGTAAGTGCGATAGACGAGGGGTTTGTACTAGCACAATTAGTAGATTAATATAATAGTACAGGTAGTTGTGTTAGCACGTTTAGTAGAACGATGTAATAACACAGAGGGGTTAAGAATTAGGTAATTCTTAGATTGCACTTAAAGTTGAACACACTGAGCTATAAAAGCTTAATGCCTACTACTATATACTAACGAGTGTATGCTCTGCTTAGTATGCTTAGTTGTGCTAAGAGCACTAAGCACTAAGCAGTCCTACAGTGTAATTAGTGTTGCTTAGTTGTGCTAAGAGCACTAAGCACTAAGCAATCACGTAACTGCTGGCTGCTCGTCAGGCTATTGTCTGAGAATGCCGACGTCTTCGTGGAGACTTCTCCACAAGTCCTAGTTCTAGGTCTTAACATAGAACTACTAAACTTAAAAACACTATTGTAAAAAACCTTTTACTTTAAAATAAAAGAAAACAATATTTTTAAAGTTAAAAAATCCTAGTATACTAAGTATAAGACAACAGTAAAGAATACTTAGTTAAATAATTAAAATACTTAAATAGTAAGAATATATAAGAAGTAAATATAAACTTTATAAATTATTACTAACTACTTATATAGTACTATGTAACTTACTTAAAAAGTTGTTAAAAGTAAGATTACTTTCTAATAAAGTAAAAAAGAACGCGCTTTAATTTAATAATAGCGTACTAGGCATTAAGCTACTTTTTAAGATATTAACTTTACAGTTAATATTCTTTACAGCTTCTAAGGCTTTAATCTTTTTAATAAATTTTTTTAACTTATTTATTAACTACTACTTATAACGCGCTAGCACCTTACACTATTTTTAAAGATAATTTTTTTTGTACGTGCTGCTAATAACACTTTAAGTATAACTAACTTTACTATATTAGCTTTAAACTCTTGCTACTTTAATTAAGCTAAATTTTAGTTTAGCTGTAAATAATTTAGTAACAGCACTTCTACTAAAATATTTTTTTAACTTTATTTTTATAATAATTCCTACACGCCTTCTTTAGTAAAAACATTTAACATAATAAAATTTTCTTAATATAATATTAATAAATAACTATAGTAAGTTAACTAATACTATTTATGCAATTACTAAGTACGTAATAATAAGTAGTACTATAAGAAACTATTAAGCTAGTTTATAAAGACAAGAATGTAGAAAAAGAGGATAGTATTATAAACTTAAAAAAAGAGAAGGTATAGACTATGTATAAAGAATAGAGATAGAAAGATTTTAAACTACTTAAATAAAGGGCAACGCCTTTATATACTAATAAATAACGCTACTCTGCACTAAGCATGTAATCTTATAGACCTTAGCAGAATTTTTTTATTAGACAAGTTATATGCATTCTATAATATACTACAAAATCTTATACATTCTACGCATAAGATAGCATAGGATTTTATAGGACAGCAAGACACTCTCTTAGTATATAGTAGTAGGCATTAAGCTCTTATAGCTTAGTATGTTTAACTTTAAGTGTAATTTCAAAATTACTTAATTTTTAACCCCTTTGTGTTATTACATTATTCTACTAAACGTGCTAACACAACCTTATACTATTACATCGATCTACTAATTGTGCTAGTACAACCCCCGTCCATCGCACTCACTTATTCCAAGAGAACCAACATAGATTATCTACAGATGATCTTTACACTACACTTCTAAGCCAAAAAACAAAAGCAGCTATTATAATAGCTAATAAACTTAAGATAGTACATAGGTTACTTAAAACAATACTTAAGAAGGCTTAACGCTAAAGCATTTTATATATTAACTAGAGATAAAAAATAGCACCTTAGCTAAAAAAAAAAAAGTGATAAAGTATATTTACTTACAAAGAATCTTTGCTCTAAACAACTAAATAAAAAACTTAACAACATTAAAGTTAAACTATTTTAAATTCTAGACTAGAAAAGACTAGTTATAAATACACTTAACCTTCTACCTAATGCAAAGATCTACCTAAAATTCTATATTAATATGTTAGAACTAGTAGACTTAGAAACACTATTACAAAAAACCTTCTATTTTAAAATAGAAGAAAATAATATCTTTAAAGTTAAAAAGATTCTAGTACACTAAGAATAGAACAATAGCAAAGAATACTTAGTTAAATAGTTAAAATATCTAAATAGCAAAAATATATAAGAAC
Source organism: Alternaria gansuensis (assembly GCA_009289805.1). NCBI lineage: Eukaryota > Fungi > Ascomycota > Dothideomycetes > Pleosporales > Pleosporaceae > Alternaria > Alternaria gansuensis. The sequence continues at coordinate 310,087 of WBOK01000010.1, forward strand.
TAAATACAAACTTTACAAATTGTTGCTAACTACTTATATAGTACTATATAACTTACTTAAGAAGTTGTTAAAAGTAAGATTACCTTCTAAATAAGTAAGAGAGAACGGACCTTAATTTAACAACAGTGTGCTAAGCATTAAGCTATTCTTTAGAATACTAATTTTATAGTTAATATTCTTTACAGCTTCTAAAGCCTAAATCTTTTTAATAAAATTTCTTAAGTTATTTATTAACTGCTGCTTATAACGCGCTAGTACTTTACGCTATTTCTAAAAATAATTTATTTTTGCATAAGCTGCTAACAACACCTTAAGCGTAGCTAACTTTATTATATTAGCTTTAGACTCTTGCTACTTAAATTAAGCTAACTATTAGTTTAATTATAAATAATTTAGTAATAGCACCTTTACTAAAACATACTTCTTAACTCTATTTTTATAACAATTTCTACACGCCTTCTTTAATAAAGACATCTAATATAGCAAACTCTTCTTAACATAATATTAATAAGTAACTTTAGTAAATTAACTAATACTATTTATATAATTACTAAGTGCGTAACAATAGGCAGTACTATAGGAAACTATTAGGCTAGTTTATAAGAATAAGAACGTAAAAAAGAATAATAGTGTTACAAACTTAAAAAAAATAAAGTATAAACTATATATAAAGAATAAAAGCATAAAAAGATCTTAAACTACTTTAACAAAGAACAAGCCTTTATGTGCTAATAGATAACGCTACCTTATACTAAGCACGTAATTCTACAGCCCTTAGCAGAAATCCTTTATAGAAACAAGTTATATGCGTTCTATAATATACTACAAAATCCCACAACGTCCTACGTATAGGACAGTATAAGATTCTGTAGAATAGTATAGGATTCTGTAGGACAGCATAATACTCTATTAGTATATAGTAGTAGGCATTAAGCCTTTATAGCTTAGTGTGTTCAACTTTAAGTGCAATTTAAGGATTACTTAATTCTTAACCCTTCTATATTATTTTATTATTCTACTAAACGTGCTAACACATCCCTGTACTATTACATCAATCTACTAATCGTGCTAGTACAACCCTCGTCCATCGCACTCACTCATTCTAAGAGAACCAACACAGATTATCTACGGACGATCTTCACATAGGGGTTAGGTCGCCCTAAATTTTCACTGTTTTTTTACCTCTAGCTAGTGTAGTATAAGAGTAATGGAAAGGCTTTACAAAGCAGTTATCTAGAGCTAGATTCTACTTTTCCAACAAACTAAAAATTACCTAATTTGGACTAGTATTCGCCAAGATATTTGACAACCCACACGAGTAATCCCGAGGCAACCCATTTACCAGCCTAACTATACTACATAAACTATAAATATAAGCTAGCTACTTATTAAGACTTAAGAGACATTGAAAGTATTATAGTAGGTGGGGACAAGAAAGCCTGCTTAATGTAAGAGCTATACAAAGAATTAAGTAAAAATATAGCTTATAACAGCTTAACAATAGCTAAGGTAGTAAATGGGTAAAAAAATAAAAAACTAACTTTCAAGAAAAGAGACAAAGTTTTCCTGTTACAATAGAACTTAAAGACTAAGTAACTAAGCAAAAAACTAAATAACCTTTAAGTAGAACTATTTCAAATCTTAGAAGAAATAGGCATAGTAAACTATACACTCTAACTGCTACTAGGTATATGAGTCTACTTTGTCTTTTACAAAAAACTTCTAGAACTAGTACCTCTAAATACTAACCTAGTAATAGATATAGAGCTTAAAAACAACAAGTATAAAGTTGAACAGATTAAGGATCCACAAAGAATAAGTCATTAGTAAAAATACTTAGTTATATAGTAAAAATAGCTAGAAAGCTAAAATACTTAGGAACCAAAAGAAATTTTAATAGACTGTAAGTTACAGATACTTAAGTACCATCAAGAATACTTAAAGAAGCAGGAACTAAGTTCTTAAAAAAAATTGATAAAAAATTAAAAGAAGCGTTAGCCTGTAACAAGCCTTAGTTAGTTAAAAGCTTAGGCAGCAATAGTTTAATTATTATATAGTCTACACCAAGGAAAGAATTCCTTTTAGCTTGCTTTTTTATATAATTCCAAACAGTAAGGATTACAAAGTCGAAATATGTAGAAACACGCTTTTAACTTTTTACTTTTAAAAGCTTATAACATAGATAAAAGGCCTTAGTAGTAGCTAGAACTTAATACAATTTAACTAACGCGACTTCTAGTTCTTTGCGCTTACACTTTGCCTGAACTTTTTTCTACTTCTTCTTAGATATAAATCAACTATAATTAGTATTAATAAAAATGTTACTAGTATAATAACTAGAAGTTATTTCTATACAGTAAGAAAGCTTTTTTTCTTTACACAACTTATACTAGATATTCATTTCTAAACTTTTCTGCATGACACGAGCCGCGCAGGTCTGCTTTTAATTAGTTGAAAAGTAGGAATAAAGACTATAGGATTTTTAAACTTTAGGCATAGTTAGAAAAACGAAAAAGAAAACAAGCGTATAGTATCATAAGCATACTAAGACTTTATATGCAGCTAGTGATTTAACACTCAGCATAGAAAAACAACATTCTAATGTATTTAGATATTACGCCTAAGAGAGAAGATAATGTTATAAATAATAAGAGATATTTTCTCCTTAATATAGAAAGAGAAGTTAGTAGCTAACTAGTAACTATATTAGGAGGTCATAATTATTGCAGAGCTATAATTACGTAACTAACATCTTGCTAAGATATAACATCTTACTAAAAAAGCAGATGCTAGGACATTAGAAGATACTAAAACATGTAAAAAAGCTTTAAATGGTAGGAATTAAGGAAAACATAGATGGTAGAACTATAGCAACAAGAATATAAGGATAGAAAGGTTTTATTATTACTCTTATTATAGTTCACTTGTATAGTTTATCTTTTACCTAGATTGTCAATTAGTTATTCTATTGTTTATAGAACTAGTATCGCTCGCCTTTAGTTAATATTGATAACTCTTTTCCACCTGAATATTTTCTACAATACCTCACGGGCTACTGCTTTAGTCTACCTCGTCTTAGTACAGACTGAGCCTAGAGAAGTATAGCCTAACCCCGTGTAACACTAAGTTAGCATTTCTTTTTTTGTTTTAAAAAAGCGCTTATAGTAAGTATACTAAAGCTTTTAAAACTTTGTCTTAAGATACTATATTACCTAAATTACATTATTATTACCTTGTTTAGATGCTTATAATAGTAGGCAAAACGCTAATTTGTAAGAATAAGTAAACCTATAATGGTATTTCAAAGTGTTACCTTAGTATCTAGATAAATTTTCAAGTTTTCATACGCGTTGTATTTGTAGATTTAGTGTAGCTTGAAGTGCGTTCTGCGCGTAAAATGTTATAGTTAGTACCATGAGTATATTTAGGATTTTTATTTATTTGAACCTCTTCTACTTATGCTACTTCTTGTTCTAGCTTCTATAGTTTCTACAGAGATTAAAGTTTATTGCATTACTTTTTTATAGCTCCAATACGCTTCTTAAGTGTTAAGAGTGCGCTTTGAGTACACTTTTTAAAGCTTAAGTATATTAGGCCTTAATAAAGTTAGAGAAGGGTTAAAGAGTTTAAATGCAGCAAGGCTCTAGCTGTCTTAGTTACTTTTAGTGTTAGATTGCGTTAAAAGAGCTATCTCTAAAATATTAACCTGTAGGGAGGAGGTATTATTCTATAGAGGGTAGCTTTAGGCAATAGTGCTTGCTTCACACTACAGAAGATAGTAAGAGATAGCTAAAAAATAATAACATATATTTATCTTAAGCAATAATACCTACAGGTATCCCCACAGGTGAAGAGCGTCTTATAAATACAATTGCAGGTAGGCAAGCTAACGTTAAGCGAGTTTAGTGGATCCAGCTCATATACCACCATCCGTGACATCAAATTAAAATTAGCTAAGACAGTTATTTACCCTTTAAAACTATTTTAAGTTATAGCTATTACTTTTTAAATTATATGTTTTGTTGTAAAACAATCTTTTAAACATTCTCCTGACTTTAGTTATAAAGTCTTTTTTTATTAACATTAAAGATTTTAGAAGGCTTTATAACATAGTCTCCTGTTTTCTTATATCGTAGCTTAAAATAGAAGCTATATTTAGCCTTTAAATTAACTTTGTAGCAATTGTAATCTATCTCTAACTGCTAGCGCAAGGTCAGATAGATAAAATTCTTATTAATAAAGCGAGTAACCTAGCTATCTAAAACTTCTTTACAAGCTAAAAAGTCAAGTAAAATAATATATTACCACTTATTTAAGTAGCATACGTTGTTGAGTAAGCGTTGTAATACACTGTAAGAGCTTAGTTTTTTAGTAGAGGTAAGAAAAACTTAGTAGGCGACTTAGTGTAGTAACTAAAGTAAGTTTTGCCTTTAGTGCCTTCGCGTTAAATTTTAAGTGTACTACACTATACTTTTTTGCAAATTAAGAATATAAGAAAGTTAAACTTATTGCGCATATATTAACTTTATTAATAGCTTTTCTAAATTGGATCCATATTGGTAGATTAATGTCTGGTGTAGTATAGGTGGTTGTTTTGTTTGGGTGCGCAAAACTCGACCATGCGCAAAACGCGCACGAACACGATATATGGCCGAGCTTATGCCCGTGCCCCACTTCGCCCCACTGATAGTACCCAGCTGTTCCCTCGCCTCCGCTTGTGGTCAGTCTCTATGACTGACTATGTACATTTTCATAATAGGGTCTTCTTGCGTGGTCCCCAATTTGTTGCTCTATATGTCTAATGTCGCATATATCAGCCACGCGCCTCAGCCACGAGGCTCTAGGCTCAAGTGTCAAGGCCTGCGCGGCACGCGCAGCGCCAAGCGCCGAGGCTCAGGACCTCCACGCCAAGCTCGGATACTTGCATCCGAGCTCCACAGAACACTTACCGTGCTCGGAAGCATTTCTCCGAGCTCCACAACCGTCTTTACAGACTACAGTATTTTCCTTTGTATTTATAGAGCGTCTTAGACGCAGGTAGAAAGACAGAATCAACCATCCGGTTCTCCTAAACCACTGTTACCAGCTCCTTGTTCACTACATCTAACATATGAAACTCATGTTCTGTTTCCATTTGCTGTTGCTCTGATGGTGTCCTTAGACCATATCTGCGACCATATACATACAGTCTCCCCCTAATGCTCGGCTTCGTCTGCTTGTTTTGACCCAAATGACCTCCCTCTATGGGCATAGGTATGTGCATCAAATTTCATCCGTATCATGTTGTTGCCCACTGGGTTCTATTTGGCCATGTATTTCTTTCTTGTCGCGTCATATCTTGCCGGCGCGCCAGTCGTCGTCCGACTTTAACTCCAAAAATTGCGCTCCTCGCCATGCTATATTGGTGTATTTTCATCCTCCAGGCTCGGCCCGCGGCAAGGACGGTGGGGGGTTTTGCACCAGTCACGCCAACCTAGCCCGCAGGAGTGATGTGCGTGAGGCCTCGAGTGGTGTAGAACATGCCACGGCATTGAAGCATGCATCAGCATACCTGCTTAGGACGTTACTTCGCGCAGGCAATATGCTCCTACGCGAGTGCGCATGACTTGGTACACCTCCGTGGACACAGCGGCTTGATGTGCGTGTTGCGCTTCGCAGGCATAGAAGAGACATTCTCGGGCATACAACTCAATCTTTGTATCTTCTGCAATCACCGCATTACTAATTGCTTGGACCTGCAAAAAAGACTGATCAAAATATCCGCTTGATTCCGGAGAGAGACATCCCTGTCTCCGTGTCACGCAGCTTCCACCAGTTCTGTCACTTCGACAAACCTCCGCAGTTTTCGCGCACAGGCCTTATCATATAAAATGTCTGTGCGCAGTGATTGAGTTGGTGTGGTTGCCGATTAGGAAAGAGCCCTCACCACACCAACCGGAATCCTTCACCAACCAAAACCACACCCACTCAAGCACTGCAATCTTTCGTCGTTGCGATACGCCATTTGCCCTGTTTCCTTGAGCCGAGACTGTCAAGTCAGTGACTTATTATGACCTTACAGAAGCGGGGCACTTACTTCTGACAGCCGCTAGTGCCTGGCTTAAAACCCTCCCATGTCTGTGGATTCACCTTCTTACAAGCAATGTCGTTGTCGGTATAGATTTCAATCACGCAATCTCGTTTTATGTCGGAGAGGAGAACGCTCTTCGCGTCAAAATTAGCGTTTGGTATCTCTGGGGTTCGACATTTTCCAAAGTTTTTTATAGTATAATTTTCTCCACGACATTCTTCCTCTCTGTAGAATGTAACTGTGTAGGCTTGGGCGAAGGAGAGTCCAGCAAAAATCGCCCTATAGATTTGCATAGTGGCTTGCGAATGGAGATATTGCTTGGTGTTATTTCCGATAGCTCGTAATAAGGTAGATATAGACTGTGTAACGTAATTCCTAGGGAGAGGTGAGGTTTAGTTGTAGTCTTATATAATAAGGTCAAGGTTAAGGTTGAGGTTTTACGTAACAGAGGGTAAGGTTTGGTTAGTGTTTTATAAAATATACATTAGGTTCTAGTTAGATTAAGGCCATCACGATAAAAGTATAGCCGAATTACCTCCTTGTTACCTCCTTTAATTATGTAGATACTTGTAATCTAACTTCACCTATCTAATTGACTAAACTTTAACCATTATTACGTAAGACCTTAATCTTAATCTTAACTCTATTTGATAAGACTACAACTAAACCTTAACTACTATTACGTGCTACCTACCACTTGTAAGGCAGACTTCACGCACAGAAGGAAGGCTAGTTGAAAGATAGCTTATATTCGGAGTAGAGAATAGCAGACACAGACCTAGAAGAGGCTAAGTGTGCAAGCAGCTATATAGTAGAGAAGAGAAGCTAGTGCTAGTGTAGTGGGCGCTAAGCCTAGTGCTACGTCTAGCTAGTACTAGTGCTTGCTAAGTAGTAAGGCAGGCCTTTATCTCTAGCTACATACTTTAAAGTGTATAGAACTACTATAAAGTATAAAGTAATAAGTAGATAAAGGCTATGTCCTTACATGTGCCCCTTATCTAAAAAAAAAGAGGTAACTAGTTCTCTAGCTATAGTTGCTAGTACAAAGAAAAAAGAAAAAGAATTTTATAATTTAAAAAATATAAAAAAAAAAGTTTTATACAAATAACTAAACTTTATAATTTCTTAAAATGAGCTTCATAGTTTATATAAGGCTACGCATGTTTATATAAACTTTTATATAGAATATATTTTTTTAAGCTGTTTTCTATTATATTAACCTTAGAACGCAAAATAAAAGTAACTAGCGTTCTTAAGCTATATAGAAGAAGGTCTTCTTTAAGTACTAACTCTAAGAAAGTTAGCAATTATAAGTATAACTAATATAATTAGTAAGCAACTAACTGTAGCGCTAATGAATATTTATAGTAAAGTAAGTATAAATAGCATAAAGTGCCAGTAGTTTAGGCATGTTTTTAGTAGCCTTTACTATTGTGTATACAAGCTTTTTTAGCTTTTACGCTAGGTTCTTATTAGCACTAGCATATTTATTTTATCTATTGCCTACGTCTTTAAGGAGAGATGTCTAGTTGAAAGTTATAGTAAGATTTCAAAAAGTAAGTTCATTAAAATATTCTTACTAAAAAAGTTTAGCATTATAATAATTAAAGTAGTGTTTAGTATTGTGCTGAGGAAGCTTAAAAGAAAATTTATTTATTTAATTTTTGGCTTCGGCCTTTTGAGACAACCTTTTGATGTGACTATACATTTTATAGACACCTTTTTAGTAAAAAAAGATTTATTGCTAACAACAAGTATCTAGGCTAATGCTCCCTTGTTTAGCATTACTAGCACGCAATTAGTGTGTCGCATGTTTAAACAGAAACAAAGATTCGCGATATTCTTCTAAATAACCTTCTTAACTAATAACTATTTACTGCTAACTATTTACTACTAACCGCAACTTTTATTGTCCTGTTGCTATTTTAGCAGTATTACAGTTACGGCGTTTAGTGCTTATTCTTAAATATAAATAAACAATAACAGCATTACTATTTATGTACAGCTCTTCTATCTGTAAAAGCAACTTATAAAAATTTCTTACTTATTAGTTTATTCTAGCTACTTAATAGCTATTTTAATACGCCTTTACTTCTTATAAAGCTACTTCTAAGTCTTTTTACTAAGGTAACATTTGCGCAGGAGGAGATTACTAAAGTAATATACTTTTACTATACCTAGACTATTAACATGCGTAGTGTATATAGTATATTAGCTAAACTAGCCTTTTATAGTCCTTATTATAACCTTAATATTTATAACACTAGACGCATTAAAAATGTCTTAATTATAGTTATATTTTAACCTCTATACTAACTTAACTACTATAGAGACTATCGCTACTAGCTCTTTTTTAACTAACAAAAGTAGCTGCTTAATTATAGTAAATGCTAGCTTTATAATCTACTACTATAGCTTCTAGTATAGTAACTTAGTAAGATTTAACTTTACTTAATGTAAGCTATTAGTCTTTGTATTAAAAGAAAATAGTCTAAGTATTATATTATTTATATGCAAGTTGTTTGTATGCAGTACTATATAGTGTAGAAAATCCTAAAGGTAAGAAGTAGTAGGCAGAGAGCTTTTAAAAAAAAGTATTATAGGCTTCTGCTGCAGTAATATATATGTTCTTACTCTTCTCTTTTATCTCTATTGTAATCTTATTGCTAGCTATAGGCTAGCAATTACTGTTAAACACGTTTTAATTAGTATTGTTTTTTAGTACCTTTAGCAAATTTTTTTAACCCTAATTTTCGCTTAGTAGTCTAAGCTTTTCTACTCTAAGCGCTTAGCGCATAGACCTTACTTACCTACTGTTCAAATCTTATTAACTACACATAATCTTTTTTTTAACTTTTGCAACTAATTAGTAAAGGGTAGCTGCTTTTTACTTCTTTTAGAAACCCCATTTTGACTACAACAACAACTACCACCTTTGACACCTTAAAAATAAATTTATTTAATTTTATACACTGAGCGTTTTTTAATTTTACTATTTTCTAGAAAAAGTAATATTCATAAATTGATTGATAAGCTATATGATGTAAGCTTATCTATTACTATCTATAACTTCTACTAGCACAAGTTAAGCTAGTGCTTAATTAGGTAGGCCTTTAGTAGCTGCTAGCTGTAAGAGTTAAAAATAGAAAACTAAAAATATACTATTTCAAACTATTCTTATAAGTAAGTTTAGTTTATAAGTGTATTTTTTATAGATAACTTATACTACTAAGTAAAAGCTAGCCTACCAGTCTATAAGTTTCTTGAACTATTATAAAGTATTCTAGTTTATTATTACAATATAAACTTAATTTCTAATGTTATATAGCAGTGTAGTATAATTTATGACACTAGCTCAAGCTGCTTACTTTTATTAAGCCTATTAAAGTTGCTTTTTTAGATGCGTAACTAAATTTATATATAAGTTTATTAATTCTTTTGCCTAGATAGCCTAGTCGCGGGCTAGCCGTAGTAGATTCTCTATTTTTATAAAAGTAAATTCTGCTGTAAGAGTAATACTTAAGGTTGATAAAAGATAAAGTTATGCTTATACTAGAGTTAAGGGCATTATTAACTTAAAATCTAGTAATATATAGCTATAAAGCCTAGTTTTCTTATGCGTAGTTAATATATTAGTGTAAATAGATTATTAGTAATTTATTTGCTTATTCTATTTATTGATTTACTGCTAGATAGTAGGCTGTAGATGAACTGATATTTAGTTGCTAGCAAATATGCGTCTAGAATAGGGCAATAAAACTAGTGCTATCCTGAGAAATAATATCAATAAGTAAGCTATACTATTTAAATACGTCTATAAAATATTTCAAGGCTTCTGCTGCAGTGCGTTTAAAGTTAAGTAAGAATAGCGTTTTTCTGTAAAGTAATTTATAATAACTAAGATGTTATAAAACTCTCTACTATTTTTTTTGAAGATAGAAGATCTTGTATAAAACTTATAGTAAGATCTAACTATTGTTAGTGTAAAATAAGTAGTAGTTATAAATAGCTGTGTTTGCTATTTTGTAAGGCCTTTGTTCTTTTGTATGTACTATAGGCATTGTAGTATTCTGTAATTAACTAACGTAACTTAGGTTAGTAGTAGAAATTATGTATTCAATAAAGAGTAGATTAAGGTCTTTTATAGCCTGCAGTTTTGGAGTTATAGTAGGAATTAAAGATCTAGCGCTAGAGTCGTGCATCTATAGGGATAGAAGGTTTAGTCTTCTTAATACATAATTAATAGCTCAATTCTGCTTTTATAAAAGTAACGTCTGTAGCACTAAAATAGTATTTTTACTTATAAGACTATTTAGAAAGCTTAGTCTTGTAAGAGTTAACTGCTAAAATAAGCTTTTTTAGCTTTCTTATTATTAGCGTAAGCTTAATCTAGCAGCTTTCTTATAAGTTAAAGATCTTGTTTATAAGCAATTAAAGTTAAATTAGCGTTGCCTTTTTATAAAGGTAGTTTCTTAGAGTTAGCGTTATTGTTATTATAAGTAAACACAGTTCTTAGTATATATTGTTGTTCTAGTTTGATAATGTTTATATTTCTGCTAGCTAAAGTAAAAGCTTATGAAGCTATTGTAATAGTAGGTTTTATACTAAAAAATAATACTTTTAGTCATGGAGTTACTGTGTTTAGCGCGTATTAAAGGTTGGGTAGGTCTAATAAGACGTCTTACAGTCTTTAGCTTAAAGTATTAGCTTTGCTATTATTAGTTTTAGCGCTTTACACAATTTTGAAGTTAAACTACAATATAAAAAGTAACGTTTAAGCTTAACATCTAGTAAGTGTTTTATTTAATATAATCATTTCAAGGTTTTTATAGTTGGAAACAATAAAGCTAAAATACTTTGATTTTATAAGTTTGGTTTTTATTTATTCGATGCTTAGATAATTCCTGTAAGTTTTAAATCATGAACGTTATAGTTACATTTTACAGTAGAGTGGTTTTTAAAAAGAAATATAACTAGCTAGAGAATGTTATATGCGTTGAGTTATTATATGACACTACTAGTAGCTTAAGCTAGGGCGTCTATAAAAATGTAAATTAATTTAATAGAGTTAAAGTAAATTAGTATAAAGCTTTTATAAAAAGAAGCTTTAAGTGCGTTAAAGGCTTTTTAGCATTTATTATGTTAACGTGTTTCATAAGCGAGTCGCCACCCAAAGCGAGTCGCTAACGCCAAACCAGCGCACTACCTGCGCGCAACATCGCGAAATGCGCAACATACTAATCAATAAATGTAAAAAGCTAATTTATTCTTTAAACTTGTTACTATTCTTAGTATCTTTTATTTCTACTTTATAGGTGCGGGAATTGTGTCTTTTTTTACTACAACGTCTATAGTGCCTTTCGCCGCGCACCTTACGCGTAGGCCCTTTGCATACATTACTCTCTTTGCTCTCGCTTTTAGTAATTAAATTTTGTACTTCTTTCACTATTAGAGTCTCCTTTATCTAAAAATACTTTTGTTTTCTTAACTAGCGCTTTGTAAGTTTGTTAATTATGCTTTGTATACGCGCTTTTTTTTTCTATAATAATACTATATTATATGTAATGTACTACGCGCCTTTCCTTAGCTAGTAAATTCTCTTATTTATTAAGCTTGTAGAAAACTTACAATAGTTTTAAATTTTTGGTTAAATAAGTGTAGCCTACGCCTTTATCTTATGGGCGTTGCGCGGTGTTTGCGCCTATTATACGCCTTACTTTAGTAATAATAGTTGTATAGTCCATAACCTTATATTAAGCTTTAATAAACTAGCTTCTAGGTTATATAGAACTAGCCTAGCACCTTCAAAGCCTGTCTTAATATTTTTTACTATCAAAGACGATTTAAAAGCTATCTTAAATGCTTAAAAAAAGAATCTTTTGCTAACAAAATATACGCAGTTGCATGCTAAGGCTAAAATTTAGTTACTATACCTACGCTTTAACAGCGCAAAGCAACTAATAGTAAAAAGTTGTAGTAAGTGTAATAAATACCTAGGCATATAATAAAAGACAATATTCTTTTTCTTACAAAGATCCTAGAATTTAAGCAAGCTATAGCTCATATACTTATTAATTATAAGCGGCTAGTGTATATTATAGTAATTAACTTTGTATGCTTATTAAAGTACTCTAACTAGGCAAGAGCAAGCAAGTTATTTTTTCAGCTATTAAAGTTTACTTTTAAAATTTAATTCAGCAGTAAATTCTTGAACTAGATGTTAATAAGCACGCTACCTGCAAAGATAATAAAAAGTAAAAGCAAGTAACTTATAGCTTTAACGCCTTAAATAATAGTAACTTACTTATAATTACTTAGCTAGATCTTTTTCTTATTTTAGATACTTCTAAGCTAGTAATAACTATTCATAATAAAAACTTGCTTATTATAAACTTAGTCTTATTAAAGTTATAAATATTATTATTCACTATTTTTTGTTTCTATTTCATCTTTTATATGAAGTTGTACTAGCGTTAGATAGCTGTAGGATCTTTGCATATAACTTACTAATAGTGATATAGTTAGCTTTAGCGCTTTTAGAGCTTACAAGTCTACTTAATAAAGTTGTTAACCTAGTTCTTATTAATAAAGTTACTGCCTTATAATCTAAAAATTTACTTACTATTTCTTATATAATGAACTTCAAGGGCGCAAGACCTTGTATAAACTGCTTAAGAACTTCGTAGACTATAGCCTCCTCTTCTAGTTTACTTAGGCGCTTTAAGTTTGCTTTATAGGCGCGTTGTATACGCTTTCTAGCGCGTTAGTTACTAATAGTTTTTTAAGATATACTGTATATAGTTGCAGCTTAATTAACGCTTTTAAACGCGTTACGTATTATTATTAAAAATAGCAAGCTGTATATTAGCTTTAATATATATCTTTTAAGTTAGTTTTTGTTAAGACATAATGTAATTGTTGCGCGTAGGTAGTGCGCTAGTTTAGCGTTAGTGACTTGCTTAGAGTAGCGACTTGCTTATAAAACACGTTATTGTAAGTCTTTATAAATAATACGTTGTTTTCAAATAAGCTTCTTGTTAAGAAGAAATTTAGCCTAAGTATCAATTATAAAAAAAAAGAGTAATAAATAAGTAGCTTTAAATAGATTGTTAATAGAAGCTTAACGTGTTTTATAAAAGAGTCGCCTATCTAAGCAAGTCGCCTATGCTCTACTCGTGCGCGACTTGCTTGCAACAATTGCGTAATAACTTAACTGCAATAAGCTTACCAGCTATATACTAAAGCAGACTTACAGCTTGCTATATTTGATATCAAAGCGTAACGCGTTTGAAGCATTAGGTAAGCTGTAGATATATATAATATACCTTAAAAGACTATTAGTAACTAACGCGCTAGAAAGCGTATGCAATGCAACTGTAAAGCAAACTTAAAGCGCCTAATAAAACTAAAAAAGAAGGCTATACTTTAAAAGGTTTTTAAGTAGTTAGTTTAAAGTTTTATGCCATTAAGGTCTATTATATAAGAAATAGTAAATAGACTTTTTAGATTACAATGCAGTAACCTTATTGGTAAAAACTAAGTAAATAACTTTGTTAACTAGACTTCTTAGCTCTAGAAGCGCTAGAGCTATTTATATAACTATTAGTAAGCTGCTTACAAGGATTCTACAGCTATCTAGCGCTAGTTTAACTTAATATAAGAGACAAAATAGAAGTAGAGAATTATAAATAATGAAACTTATAACTATAATAAGACTAGGTTTATAAGAAGTAGAATTCTATTATAGATAGTAATAACTAGATTAAACGCAGCTAAAAAAAAATATAGCTAAGTAACTATAAGTAAGTTACTATTATTTAAGGCGTTAAAGCTGCTAGTTACTTACTTTTACCTTTTGTTATTTTTATAAGTAGTTTACTTATTAATATATAGTTTAAAGACTTACTACGCAATCAAGTTCTTGAAGTAAGCTTTAATAGCTGGACTAATAACTAGCTTACACTTGCTTAGCTAGAGCACTTAAATAAGTATATAAAGATAAGTACAATAAGTGCGCACTAGCTACTTAAAATTAATAAGTATAAAAGCTATAGCTTGCTTATATTTTAAGATCTTTGTAAGAAGAAGAATACTATCTTTTGCTATATACTTCTACATTTATTACATGTACTACAACTTTTTAATATTAGTAACTTTACGCTATTAAAGCGTTAGTATAGTAATTAAATTTTAGCTTTAGCACGTAACTGCGTATATTTTGTTAGCAGAAAATTCTTCTTTTAAGCCTTTAAGCTAGCTTTTAAACAGTCTATAATAGTAAATAATATTAAAGTAGGCTTTAAAGGTGCTAGGCTAGTTCTATATACTTAGAAGCTGTTTTATTAAAGCTTAACATAAAGTTATAGACTCTAGTACTGTTATTACTAGTATATAGCACATAGAAGGCGCAGACACTGCGTAATGCGCGTAAAATTAAAGCGCAGTCTACGCTTATTTAATAGAGAATAAAAAACCACTATAGGTCCTCTATATGCTTAATAAATACAAAGATTTACTAGCTAAGTAAAAGCGCGCACTAAATTACACATAATATAGTATTTTTATAATAAAACAGGCGCGTATATAAAGTGCAATTAATAAGCTTACAAAGCACTAATTAAGAGACTGTAAGTATATTTAGATAGAAGAGACTCTAGTAGTAGGAGAAGTACAGGACTTAATTACTAAGAGAGTAAGTAGAGAGCGTGATGCTTACAGAAGGCCTGCGCGCAAAATATGTAGCGCAAAGCACTACAGGCGTTATAGAAAAAAAGGACATAACTCTTACACTTATAAAGTAGAAATAATGCTAAGGATAGCAACGACTCTAAAGAATAGATTAGCTTACTAAGATTTTTAACAAGTGCGTTGCGCGTTACGCAATTGTTACGCGCAGGTCGCGCACTAGTAGGGCGTAGGCGACTTGCTTAGGTGGGCGACTAGTTTATGAAACACGTTATATAGCTTAAGAAAGTAAGTAGGTCTTTTATGTATTAAGGTGTCTCCTATTAATAAATTATAGAAACTTTAGCTAGGTCTGTCTTAACACTTTTATTAGTAATAATTATACTTAAAAACTTAGCACTAGTTTAGTAAATTTTACACTTTTTAAAATGTACATAGAATTTTTTAGCGTTTAGGTAGGCTAAAACTAGCTTAACTTATTTCATATGTTCTTCTTCTATTTTTAAGAGAACTAGACTGTTTTCTAGAAAAATAGTATAGAACTAAATGAAGTATTTAAAAAGTGCGATATTAAAAGCGTGCTAGAAAGAAGTTAAAGTATGATATAATCTAAATAGCATAACTTTATACTTATATGTGCCTTGCTAAGTAGTGAATATAGTAAGCTATTTAGAACTTAGCTTTATATAATCTAACAAAATGCGTAAATAATATTAAACATAAAAAGGATAGTAGCTTTATTAAATTTAGCTAGCGTTTTATAATAAAAAGAATTAGGTAGTAGTTTTTAATTCTAGCTTTAATAAGGTTATAGAAGTAAACGTAAATTTAGATACTTTTATTTAGCTTAACTATAATTAAAGGTAAGTTTTGCACTAGTAAGTTGCACTATATAATGAATCTGCGTTCTTCTGTTTTCTAAGCATAAGTAGTAATATGTTACACGGGGTGGATCTACACTTATCTAGACTTAGTCCGTGCTAAGGCAAGGCTGATGTATACAGTAGTCGGTAAGGTATTGTAAGAAATATTTAAGCAGAAAAGAGTTGTTAATTTTAACTAAAAGTAAGCAATATTAATTCTATAAATAATATAATAACTAGTTAACAATCTGTGTAAGAGATAAACTATTTAAGTAAACTATAACAAGTGTAATAATAAGATCTAATACATTCTTATACTTATTACCTTTATCTTGTACTATTACTGCTATCCCTTAGATACCACCTTCCGCAAGATAGTTATAATAGCAGCTATCCCTTATTTTTATAATATTCCTCTCTTAGCAGGATAGTTTTTGTTAGCAAAATAGTTATTACGTAATTAGTGCCCTACGTAGATTATTACTTTTTAGCGTTATAGCTAGTTAACCTTTAACTCTTACTTATACGTTAAAAAGAGAATTTTTCTTATTACTTTTAATAATATCCCCTCTCTTAAGCGTTTTATTTTAATACTTAAAATTATTAATTTCTTATGCTGCGTGTTAAATTGCTAGCTGTATATAAAGTCTTAGTATGCTTATTATTTTTTACGCTTATTTCTTTTTACGCCTTTTTAACTATACTTCAAGTCTAATTATCTTATTACAACTATTTATAGAACTTAACTACTAAGCACTATACTTATACTAATTATAAAAAAAAAAGTTTTAAATTAATATTTTGCTATACGTACTGTAAGAAGAAAAACTTTTACTATTTTATAAATACTATAACTAGTTATTACACTAGTTATATTTTTATAAAGGTAAAGTGTAGTTTGTTTATTTCTAAAGTAAAGTAAAAGAATGTTTAAGCTAACAAGTGCAAAAAGAAGTTAAGAATTATATGTATAAAAAAGCGTTAAGCTCTTGCTATAGTAGAGACTACTTATCTTTATTATAAGCTTTTAGAGGTTAAGGCGCAAGAGTATTAATATACTAATTAAGATTTTATAATTTTAAATTTTTAAAATTATGTTAAAAAGTAAACTAAGAAGAACTCTGCCTTTAGTATAAACTTTTTAACAACTAAACTACTACTACTTAGACAATTAACTTACTTAAGCTAGTTACAAGCTAACATTCCTTTTAATTTTTTAATTAATTACTTCCTTTTTCTTTAAGACTTAGTCTTCTCTTTGTTAAGTTTTTTTAATAGTACTTAAGTACTTGTAACCTGCAGTTTATTAAATTTTCTTTTAGTTTCTAAGTGTTTTAGCTCTCTAGCTATTCTTACTACTTAACTAAGTATTCTTACTAACAACTAATTTCCTATAAGTTTTTAATTTCTTTAACCTTGTACTTGTTGTCTTTAAGCTTTATATTAGTAGCTAGCTTAGTATCTAGAGGTGCTCTTTCTAGGAGTTTTTTGTAAAAGGCAAAGTAGACGCGTATATCTAGTAGTAGTTAGAGCTTATAGTTTATATTGCCTATTTCTTTTAGAAGTTTAAATAGTCTTACTTAGAAGTTATCTAATTTTTTGCTTAGTTCCTTAGTTTTTAATTTCTATTATAATAAAAAAACTTTATCTTATTATTTAAAAGCTAGTTTTTGGATTTTTTACTAATTAGCTGCTTAGCTATTATAAAGTTCTTATAAGCTATATTTTTACTTTATTCTTAATATAGCTCTTGCAATAAGCAGGCTTTATTATTTACGCTAACTATAATACTCTTAATATCCTTTAGATCCTAATAAGCAGCTAGCTTATATCTATAGTTTGCGTAGTATAGTAAGTGCTTTTTAGTTGCTAACTTTATAATAGTATAAGCTAGTTATACTATTAGCAAAAGTTTAACTTAGTTGTCTTATAGCTTATTAGCGTATATTTTTTAAATAATATTTTAGAATCTAGTTTGTTTATTTTATCTAGCTATCTATTTTAAGGTAAGAACTAGTTAATAGCTTTTTTATATACTTTACTTTGCTAGGAGTGTGTTCTAATACTTAGTCGTAAATAGTTTATTACAATTAGTAAAAAAACTCTTTAAGTTTTTTATATTCTAATACTAGTACTTTTATAACTTTATACGCGTAGCTTTCAACTATAATAGCTTTTTTTATAAGTACGCACTTTGCTGCTTTAGTTAATTAGTTAACAATTACTAAAATAGTATTGCAAAGTTAAGCTAATCTTAGTTTTAATACTTTTAAAAGCTTTACTACAAAGTTTATTATTACACTTCTTTTTAGTTTTATTAGTAGCTATAAGAGTTATGATAGGCTGTAAGGCTTATGTTCTTTAAGCTTATTATAGTAATATGCTAAATAGTAATTTAATATATTCTATACTTTTGCTTGCAAGCGTAGTAATGCAAACACTTTAGCTTATTACTTGATCATTTTTTTAATTACTATATATTTGTATTCTAATGACTTATATAGTTCTTTAAAAGGACATAATCTTATATATAAAAGTATAAATATTAAATTCTTTTAAACTATGTTTTAGTACTTTTATTTGTCTTGTAGCATTTATTAAAGATGTTTTTTTAGGCTTAAACTGCTAGTTAGCAACTTTTTTCTACTACTACTATCATAGTGCTTTTACTTGCTTAGCTACTCTAGCTACTTTAGCTAGTTCTAGCTAGTTATAATATAGACTACTATCTAGCGTCTTTTAAAATATAGTATTATAAGGTTTTTTATAACTTTTTCTACGTAAGTTAAATTACTTGCTTAAAGCATTTACTACTTGATTAAGTATTCTAGCGCAGTGTATTATTTTAAAGCTAAACTAAGCTAATATTTAAGCTTATTAAACTTATTATAAGTTAAGTTTCTTTGTTTTTATAAACCTTGCCAAATTCTGGTTATTAGTAAAAACTTTATTCTAGTGTAGTAGTTTAAATTAATAAACTTTTTACTATTTAAAAGAATTAACTACTCCTAGTAAATATTTGTTAAAAATCTTATAGTTCAGTTCTGCTCTGAAAAACTTTCTTTAATAGTAAAACACTAGTCTTTTTTTAATTATTATATTGCTCTAATAGTACAGCTTTAGGTATATAATGTAACATTTTACTTTTAACATACGTTTTTTATTTTAAGTTATCTATTTTTGGTGCAGGTGCTTTAAGAAATATCTATTTAATTTAGTTAAATACTTTTTATTATTTCTTATTTTAAGTAAATTCTATTTTTCTCTTTATAATTCTAAAAGGGGTGTAGTAATCTTCAAGTGATTTTTAATAAACTTTTAATAGTAGTTAGTAAATACTAAGTGAGATTACACGTTTCTAACTGTTTTAGGTTTTAGCTATTTTTATATAGCTATAATCTTCTTTAGATTTATTTTTACTCTCTTTATAGATATTATAAAGCCTAGGAATTCTGTCTCTCTAATATAGAGTATACACCTTTATAGCTATAAGTATAGCTTATAATTCTTAAGCTTTCTAAGGACTTTCTTAATATACTTTACATGTTCTTTTAGTATTCTACTAGAGTATACTAGTACATTGTCTAAGTATGCTATAACAAAAATTCTAAAGTATTTATAAAGTGCATTATTAATAACTAATTAAAAGGTTACTAGTGCGTTTATTAACCAAAAAAGTATAACTATGTGATTTAATATTTTATAATTTATCTTAAACGCTGTTATTTACTTATAACTTTTTTTATTTTTAATTTAGTAAAATTCTTCTTAAATAATACATTTTGTAAACTACATAGCTCCTTAAAGTTAAGTTATAAGCTTAATTATACGTATGTGTCCTTACTCTCCTCCTCCATCTCCATCGCAATCTTGTTGCCAGCCATAGGCTGGCAATCGCCGTTGAACACGTTTCAATTGGTGTCGTTTTTTGGCAAATAAGCTTAATTATTAGTAGTAAAAGATATTAGTTGTTTTGCGTTACGCTGTTTAATCTTTTAAAGTTAATATATAGTTACTACTTCTTATTAAGCTTTTTTACAAACTAAATAGGTAAAGCTATTAGGCCTAATTTTAATTAGATAAATCTCTTTTCTAAATTCTTTTAAATGTAATCCTTTAGCTCTGCATTGTGCTTAGGCAATATTAAGTATATTGATCCTAAGCTTAGCTTAGCTCTATTATTTAGAATAATCTTGTAATTCTAATCTTAATAGTCTAATAGCTCTATAGCCTTATTCTTATTAACAAGCTCCTTAAACTTATTAGTATAATACTCTCTTAGTATTTTTAGTAGTAAAAGTTATTCTTTTATAGTTATAACTTACTTTATTCATATAATTTTTATTTTCTATTAGTTTTTTGTTTAAAATTCTCTTATTTTACATAGCAAAATCTTGTTAAATCTTTTATTTTAAGTTAAGCTTTAAATTATTAGGCGTACCTTTTTACCTACTCTAGTAACCCTGTGTATAAGTTCTTTTTTAAGTATTATCTCTATTTTCTAATTAATAGCGGGGTTATGTATATCTAGATAAGTACAACTGATCAACTTATCTAATCCTTCTTAATCTATAATATTAATATTTATTGATAACTTTATGCTTACTATTTATAGCTTTTTTAGTTTACTCTCTAACTATATTATGCTTTGTTTACATTTTATAAGTTTCTTGTTAGCTAGTACTACTAAGATTAGTTTTTATTTAATCTAGTATAGTATATTATGTTTTTTTACTACTTATAAGAAGATTACTATATATATAGCCTTGCTGTTTATAAGCGCTTACATGTTAAAACTACATATAATATAGTTATAAGTAACTGCTTTACTTAACTATTAGTGTTTTGTATTTTTCTCAAAGTTGTCTTAGGTATGCCTTTACTAGTATTACTTTGTTCTTAGAAGCATTCTATTTTTTTACCTACTTACTTTTTTCTTTCTTAGGAAAGTAGTCTACACTCTACTTAGTGCTATAGTATATTAAGCAACTATTATTATAATAAAAGCTTTCATTCACGTTTTAGTAAAGTATCTTTTACTCTAAAGCTTATTTTCTTTGCTCTAGCTTTTTTACTTTATAAATTAGGTAGTTTACTACCTTATAAATATATATAATTATAAATTAACATAGTAGTAGTTATTTACCTATTATACGTTTTTTAAGTTACTATTAATAGAAGTTATATTTTTCTTTGCATTGCGTTTAAAGGAGTTATTAATAGATTTTTAGTTTCTTAAGTTTGTAAAGGTAACACTTATTTACTAAGCACTTGTCTACCTATAAGTTTAAGTAGCAGTACTAGTTTTAATTTATTTTATACTCTTCTTTTATCTTTTTATAAAACTTGCAATTAAGCTTATAGTTATACTAATATAACTTTTCATACTTCTTAGTACTTTTTACTTCTTTAGCTTCTGTGTTCTCAACTTTAGCTACTAAATTATTAAAGTAAAGTTGTTAGTGTATTACTTAATATCTAACCTCTTCAGCGTTCTTGCTACTAATTATAATTTTTTTTTCTAAATTATATATTTGTTAGCGTAGTGCGTTGTTATTCTATATACTTAATATTAGTTATTTGCTAACTATTCTAGTATAACTTTTTTTTTAGCTTTATAGTATATTAGCCTAGGTTTACTTAGAGTAAGAACCTTAATACTTAATTTTTATTAAAGTATAATTTTATAGCTATTTATTTAGTATACTTTTCTATAAAGGTATAAGTTACTTAGGTTGTTATCTAGTTTTGTTTAAACTAGGTATAGCATTCCTTATCTAATTATCTTAATCTTAATAACTGCTTATTAAACTAGTTCCTTTATATAGTTTTAGGCAAAGTGTCTAACTTTGCTATATTAGAAATACGCCTTATTATTACAACACTTTTAGCCTTCTTTTTTAGAAAGGCTATTTTATTTTCTTTTTTAAGCATTTTTATTTTTCGCGTTCTTTTGTACTTTGCTAGTTATAATAGTATTACTCTTCTTATTATACTTGCTGCGTTATTTTCTTGTGTTAGCTAGGCTAAGTTAAAAGTATTTTTTTTAATTACGTTTTTTCTAGAGCCTGTTGTTAACACATGTAGCTAGCTTAACTAGCGCGTGTATTTTCTTAGGCTTATTATAGTATATAAAGCTGTCTTTAATACTCTTTTCTAGGCCTACTTTAAATACTTTTCAAAGTACCTTATTATTTTGATTGATTTATACCTATAGTTGCTTAAATTCTGCTGTGTATGCTAATACTAACGTAGTCTACCTTAGGCATGTAATCTTCTTCTTAGCCTAGTACTTAGCATCTACTTCTTTAAAAATATATTTTATTATTTATTTAAACTCTGTCTAACTTACTAATAAGGCTTACGTTTTAGTATTGATTTTTATCTATTTAATATTAAGTAGATAGTTGTTAATATAAAGTTATATTTAGCTAAAGGCTTTATCTTTTATATATATCTTTACTATAAAAGCCTTTTTTTAATTAGTAAAGACTTTATTATATTATAGTGTAAGTTAGTTTAAGTAAAAAGAATTTATAGTTTCTTTAATACCCTTTTATACTTCTTAAGTAGTTCTATTTTAAGTTTTTTTATAGTAATAGGTTGTTTATCTAGAGAAGCAATAAGCTAACTTAAAAGCTGATTAATTATCTCTAATATAAAAGCTACTTACTATACTTAAATATAGGCCTATTGCCTAAGATTCCTAATTTCTTAAGCACTAGAGTTATTTTTAGTAAGAGAGTTAGATATATTAAGTATCTTATTATTCTCTAACATTAGTTAACTTAGCGTAGAGAGTTCTAGACCTTAAGGTATATTATTTTAAGTAATTCCTTAGAATGCTGTTTTAAATTTTGATTAGGCAACTTGTTAGTTAAACTATTTACTAAGATTTTAAGTAGTTAAAGTATTATATAAGGTAGTTCTATACTTATCTAGGCTTAGTCTATACTAAGGCAAGGCTAATATATACAGTAGTCTGTAAGGTATTATAGAAGTAATTTTAAGTAGAAAAAAGTTATTAATATTTACTGAAGGTAAGCAATGCTCATTTTATAAAAAATAAAGTAACTAGTGAATGATTTGTGTAAGAAATAAACTATTTAAATAAATAATAATAAGTGTAATAATAAAAGCTATTGTATCCTTATACCTATCGCCTTTGTCCTGCTATCTTATACACCTCTTCCTTAAAAGAGGTATATAATAGCGCTGCTATCTCTTTATGCATAACTATCCTAGATAGATAGCCTTAGCAGGATAGCAATTACGTAATCGGCGCCCTACGCGGATTATTACCTTCTAGCGTTGTAGCTAGTTAACTCTTAACTCTCGCTTGTAAATTAAGGAGAGAATCTTTCCTGTTACCTGTAACAACTAACTACGCTTTATTATAAGTATTTCTTTTCTTAAACTTAACTGAACTAAACATAGCTAATCTAGATGATAATAAAAATATTTAGAACTAACTAATAATGCTATTTACAGCGTAACGCTGTTAATCTAGATTTATAGATAGATAGATAATATATAGGTGTTAGAGTGTATAAAGACATACTGCTACAAGAGTAAGAGATTACTAGAGAGTAGATTATGTAAAAACAAAGTTAGTAAGATAATAATCATATTATAGGTTAGGTATAAAAAACTATTAGTAGAAGAAGACGCCTATTTAGTAGTACAATACAAGAGCTTAGCTATAGAGAGTACAAATAATAAATGCTCCACCTTTTCTACAAGATATAGAATAGGTTATATACCTTAGGGTTAGGTAGTTAAGCACTAACTTAGCGTGCAGTAGGGTATTACCTTATACACTAGCACAAACCTTCTCTTTCTACAAGCTTAGCCTTATTAAGCTTTATACTTCTTAGAAAGAAAAAAAGAAAAAACAGCAAAAATCAAAGAAATAAATAAAGAAAACAAAATTTAATTACCTAAGATGCTGCCTAGCATTAGCAAATCTTATAATTTTATAGTAGCTACAAGATCCAGGTGTTTAACAAGCGCCTAGATTTTGTAAGCTTAGCAGTTCTCTCTTTACACACTTAATAAGAGCACATCTCTATTATATTACTATTTCTTACTTCTTTAAACGCCTGCTCTAGCAAGGTTTTTAAAAAGAAGTAGTTAAGGTACTTAGTCTAGCTATAAGTGTATTAGTAGTAGTGCTAATAGTAAGAGCTTAAGTCTCTAATATTAATTAAAAACAATTATAATAAGGCTACTTAGTTAAAGGTTTAAGCACCAAGACGTTATTTAAAATTGTTATACTTAATTTTAAATAAACACGCAGAAGACGCTGTGTAAAAAAACGAATAATAACATTTTACTTTTTTAAAAGACTTAGTATTTACTAGCTTTAGGCTAAGTTTATTTTATAGGCACTAAAAATAATTAGCTTAAAAGAAATTAGCATTTTATTTATCTTAGTCTTTAGTTATATAAAGAGAGTTCTAGCTACTATTAGTAAAGTATATCTAATCTAGAAAACCTTAAACTAGGTCTATGTAAAAGGCGTCTTTTTTTAACTCTTATACTATAAGCTATTAATCAATAACTTGTTGTACAACATAGTTACAATACTCTTAAATATAGTTATTAATTTATTTCTTGTTAGCGTTTTATAGTATAGTATTAAGTTCCTTATAGAAAAAAATTGTACTACTTTACTTACTTTACAAGAGCTTTCTATATCTAAAACCTATACTTAATATAAATATCTATAAAAAGCAGCTAGTTAATTTCTTTAAACTTGTTAAGATAACTAGAAAAAGTGCAAAAAGTAGCTATAAAGTTATAGTAAGCTTTATAAATCTTTTTATAAGTTTCTATAGTAAGCATCTCTATTATACTGTCTTAAACTATAATAAACTAGAGAAGAATAGTACAGCAATTGTAAGTAGTTAGCCTAGTAGATCTATAAGGTAGCAGAGGCAACAAAATTTAAGCCTATTCTTTTTTAGAAATTTACTTTGTTTATTAAAAGATAAGAACTGCTTTTTATGCCTTTTCTATCTAGTTAGTCTTATCTTCCTACCTTTTAATAAGGCTGTTTAATAATTTAATGCTTACGTCCTTACGCTAGCGCAAGTATTCTAGTACATGCTTATAGAATCTTAGTAGCATCTCTATATAGTTATTCTTATCTTTATTATTAAATAAGACCCTGCCTTAGATTATCTTAGTAATATAGCTTTCTACTATTACATACTTAAAGTTAAGGTTAATATACTTAAAGTAAGTCTAATTACTCTTTATAGTGTACTTAGCGTAGTAAAAGTAGAAAATTAAACTATACTTCTTGTAGAGCATTACATATTACAGCTAATAGTTTAAGTTAGTGTACACAGCTTATTAAATAATTAAATAGTCTATATTACGCAGCTATCTAAGGTTGAGCTTTTTATTTATTTATTGTAGATAAAAGCAATACATCTTAAAAGTCTGAATAATAATATTATTAACTTAAAGATTCTTAAAAGCTATACATAAGCGTTAGTAATAATACTTTCTATATGCTAGAATTCCTCTACCTGTAGTTAAAACTTTATAGTATTCATAATCTTATCCTAAGTAGGAATAAAGTTGAAATTAAGTTTAAAAAGTTACTATTAGTAGCTTAGCAGATTTTTATCATGCTTTACTAAGTAATACTTGCTAGTAAAAAGTTTTCAAATTATAGAGTTATACTAAAATTCCTGCTAACAGCTATATTCTATGTATAGTAAGAGTAGATACTTATTAAGTATATTAGAGAGTATAGCCCTCTTAAATAGACCTATAACACTTGTAGTAGTACGCTTATAAATAAAGTATACTTAATCATATAATAAGTGATTAGAGTTATACAGTCGTCTAATATTAATTTTATAATACCATTCTTTAATAACTTTAATATAATTAGAAATAGTAATTAGCTGCCTTGCGTAGGCACGCTTAAGTAGCTTAAAGAATGCTTAAGTAGGATTTATGAAGTAGCATTTTGTTTTAAAAATATTAGTTTTTTAGTCTATTATATTAGGCTCATTATCTACGTAAGTAGTATTTTTAAGCTTAGTATCTAGTTATGTAGCTGCTTATTAGTATGCTAGTGTTGCCTTTAGAGCACAAAAGCTTAGTAAAGGTAGTAAAGTAGAAACTAGTTAGCTATTAGTTTTAGCCTTTATACGTCCTGCCTAAATACTAGCAGCATTACGCCTTTATTATATAACAGTCTTTGTACTTATAAGTTTAAATGCCTTAACTATTATATACTTATTAGCTCTACTTTTTGCTTATATTTTAGAGAATTGCCTTAGTTACTTAGTTATAATTAATAAGCTACAACTCTTTAGAGTGCAAGCCCAGATGCTATAAAGTTTTTATAGTAATTAATAGATTAAGCTTCAAATAGAGTTTTCCAAATTTTACTATTATTAGAATAAGCACTTTATATATTAATTGCAACTGCACTTCTCTTATTTTATGGTAATTTATATTGTTAAAAGAATACGCAAAGTAGACTTAATCAGTTTTTAAGTTCTTAGATCTAGCTATATGCTTAGAAATCTTTTGCTAGAAAGCATAGTAAGAGTTGTCTTTCTTTTTATTATCTTTAGCTTTAGCATTAGGGCGTAGGTTTTGTGCGCTTTAAGTTTTATTTTTTATTTTTTAACTTTTACTACTTTAGCAATCTTGCGTAGATCCTCTTTTTGCTATTTATCAATATTTAGGAGTAGTCTTTTGTAGTAAAAGCTATTTTATATAGTAAATGTATAAATCTCTTTACATAATAGCTTAATAGTTGCTTAGTCTACTAGTAATATATAGCGTTCTTTACCTTAATTCTTTTAGTTAAGATAGTGTAGCACTACTGTATTAAAAAAGTAAGCAGTACCTCTAAGCTCTATGAGTTGTAGTATAAACACTATATTTATTAATTTTTAGTAGTTAAATAATGTGCGGGGCATGTAAATGCTAATATATTTTTTAACAAATTCTGCTACTAGTTTCTTTACTATTAAAACTGTATTATTGGATTCTTCAGCTCTCTTGTTTTGTAACAAGAATGCTGTACTAATAGTAAGATAGTATTTTTAAAAACTTTTAACACTACTATATTTATCTATAAGTCCTAGGAGTTAAGTATAGAGGTTGCCTACTCTAAGAAAAACATTAAGAATTAAGTTAATATAGTGGAAAGCACTATTAAACTAGTAGTTTATAATAATGCGCTGTTGCCGCAAAGCGTTTAAAAGAATCTTATTTACTAAGGTCTATAAGTTAGTAACTCTAATACTATTACTAAGTTTTGCAAGCTCTAGTACTTTATCTTAATACTAGATAACTCTAAAAGTATAGTCTGTAATATAGTTTTCTTTTCTTATACTAACTTCTTAGTCTTTATAGACCCTTAATAGACCTTTTGTTTAAGGCAGTTACTACTATAGATGCTTGCCTTAAGCTATATTTAATAGAGGCTAAGATATTATTTAAGTAAGTTTGTTAGTAGTGTGTGTATTATCCTTAGCCTCCGCTAGACTAAGAGAGGAGATCTTGCCGTAATTATTGTCTTTAAAAGTTAATACCTAGGTAGAAAGGTAGTAAAGTTAGTATAGACGGAGGGTTAGTTAGTTAGGATAGTTGTAGTTTAACTTTATATATAGTAGCAGTATACTACTAGCAGGTAAGTAAAAGTAAAAGTAAATAGAGTTTATATTACGCTAAAATAAGTAAGTTTTACTATAAAAATAGTTGCTATTATTAGCTATTGCTATGCAAGTGTAAGAAATTAGGTGTAGTATTAGTATAGTAGTAAGGTATTATAAGTTTATAAAATCTAAGTGCTTACTGTACACTTAGAATTTGTAAAATAGGCAGCCTGTACCTAAATTTTATATAGGAAATTAGTAAAGAAGCAGTTAAGAATAAAGGTAGACACTAATAGTATAGCATTCTTTCCCCTTTCTAAGAATTTACGCTGTTCTATAGCTTAGAGGTTGCTAGCTGTAGTGCTAGCTAAAAAGAAAATGCTTAAAATTAGCAAAAGCTTGCTTTAGTCTAGTGTTAAGCTCTTAATTAATTATGAACAGCTTTTTAGTAATCTAATTAGCAATTTTATTAAAAAGAAAATGCTAAAGATTAAGTGTTCTAAAGCAGCGTGTATAGTCCTTTAATATAGTAAGCTAGAGAACTCTTTAATAGATCTTGCCCTGCTCTAGATTTCTAACAATAAAGTATTTGTAGCTTTACGTAAACTGTTTTTAGTTTAAAACTTTTATAAGTTTTTTATAACGTAATTTTTTTAGTAGACAGTTAGGTTTAGTAAGCATACTAATACATTAATTAGTAATATTCTTAATACAAGCAATGCTATAAGTGCTAGAGTTAGCAATGTCTGTTACTAGTAAATAAGTATTAATAAGTAGGCTAATAGTAGCTAGTTGTGCTTAAGTAATAATTTGCTTAAGGTTTTATAAGTTGTTTGTTTTAGTAAAAGAAAAATAGTTAAGCTAAGAAAGGTATAATTATTTTAGAAAGCGTTATTTGTGTTATTTTAGTAATGTTCTAATAACAGCAGCTGCTTTAGTTCAAACATTTTAAAAGCTAGAAGGTTAGCGCTAATACTGTTGCTATTTGCAAGGTGCTAAAGGTCTAATATTAAAAGATGTAAAGTAATAGCACCTTTCTAGTATTAAGCTTTAGGTAATACGTTCTGCATGCTCTCTATATCTCTTGCTACTAATAGTAGAAGCTAGAGCTTATAAAGCCGTTTGTCTTTAGCAAATTTGCTATCGTTAAGTTAACGTAGCCTTTAGGCTTAAAAGCTAATTCTATATACTTATAGCAACTTAGTTAGGCTAACTAGCGCTACTTCTCTTAGTAGAAGAACCTGTAACAGTAAACCTCTACTTATTACTGTATAAAATAATATATTTCTTACGCTAGTTTTGCGCAATACTAGGCTTAAGGTTAAAGCTAGTAATAGTGCTGCAAGCTGTAGAACGTATTATGCTATATAAAGTATAATATTAACAATAAATTATTATTAGCAGCTTTTGCATATTTTTATTCTACTAGTATAGTAAGCCTTGTTTAAGTTTTTGTAGTGCTGCTAATAATATAAGATTGCTAAACCTAGTATGTTGTAGTACAATTTTATTTAAATTATAAAAGGTTAATACGCTAGGTTTTTTGTACTTATAGCTTAAGTAGCGTCTTGCTTGTAATAGAAAGATGGCTTATTGTTTTTATATTAATAAGACTAGTAGTTACAGGCTAATCTATAAAAGACGGGCAAGAATTAAATTATAGTAGTGTGCTTCTAGGTGCGTAATATTAAGGTAGCTGAAGGAGTTATTAAGTTAATGCTGCTTTTTAGCTTATTCTTAGTTTCCTAGTCTAAAGAGACCTTTTTTCAAGAAAGGCGCTTATTCTTACTTACTATTGTTGCTATTGCGCCTGCTAGATAAGAACGCTTATATCTTAGCTTTTACTAAATTATGTAGCTTTTGTAGTGCTGTAGTAGTTGTAGTTTCTATTGCTAGTTCTTAGCGTAATAAGCTAGCGCTTACTGCTTTCTATATACGTCTTGCTATTATAGAACTATAAAAGGTTGTTGCTTCAAAGGTGGTTAGTTATAGTTGACTAAGTAAGCTAGCTTGTTTAATTGCGATATACAAGGCTTGAAACTAGCTAAAGCTAGAAGAAAGAAAGTAATAGTCTGCTTAACAGGCGATTTGTCTTTAAGGTAACTAGCTTAAAATGTATAAAAATATTTAAATTATATTTAATTGCTAAAGAAGTTTGTAAAAGAGCATTTGTTGTAGCATAAACACAGCGTTGCATATTAAAGTATAAAAGAACTATAAAATCTAGGTGCTTACTGCATACCTAAAATCTGTAGACTAAATAACTAATCTCTGCGTTTAACATAAGAAAGTTGTAAATAAGTAGCTAAAGGTAAAAGTAAACACTAATAGTATAGTATCTTCTCCTCTTCCTAAGAGAATAGGATATTTAGTAGCCCATTAGTTGCTAGTTATAGCAGTGTTAGAAATAAAGTTTAAGCTTCTAAACTCTTGCATATATACACAACGCTCTTTATCTATAACATGCTTAGTAATAGCAACTTAAAGATAAAAATATGTTATAAGAGTTAGAAATAGTTGTAACTTAGTCGGTAGCTTAGATAAGTCTATAAAAATAGGAATATTTATTGTTAAGCTAGTTTGTTTTTTATACTTAGAATTTTATAGCTTTATATTTTTTTAATCATTTTCTATAATATCCTGCATATATTATTGCTAAAAAGGCTTTAATTGCTAACAAGATATTATGTGTAAAATGTGTGTACTATTAAGATCTTTAAGGCCGTAGGTCTCTCTATTGGATTTAGTATTATAAATATAATATAGTCTTAACTAACTTGTATCTAGCTTGTAGTCTTAAAACATACTGATCTCTTAAACTAAGTTTTAAAGAAGAACTAAGTCTGTTAGCTTAATGTTTTTATGTTATATTTTTTAGTATTATTTTAGTATTCTTTCTTAGCAGCTCTTATGCAATTAGTACAAGCAACAGTATTCTTAGTAAACTATTTTTTAAGATTTTATCTAATTACTTATATAGCAAGTAATCGTGTATAGTTTTTTACTTCTTTAAATAATAGCGTTTGCTATATAAGTAGCGCAAGCTTAATAGAAAGCACTCAGTTCTACTTTATAACTAGTTAGTACAGTAAGTAACTTATTTACTTTTATATAGAAATCTTGTCTGTAAAAAGAACTAAAGGCAAGTTCTTAACTTAAGGTCCTAGTAGCTTTGTAAGATTATTTATAGAAAGTTTGTATTTTTTATTCTTTTATAGCTTAAAGGTTATATTTAAATAGTTAGACTTAGTTAATTTTGTGTAATTCTAATAGATGTAAGACTACTTTAGTAAAGTTAAGTTCTCTATTAGCTATAAGTCTGCGTGCTGTGCTCTATCTATGTATAATATCTTTATATATAAATTTTGCAATTGTCTTAAACTAGTTGTTTAATAGTGCTTTTGCTTTAGGCTAGCTACTAAGGTAGTCTTTTGCAATTATAAGAAACTTTTTCCTAAAACACTAAGGCATATATACTACATTGATAGCAATAGTTTCCTAAATAGCAAAACTATTTATTTTTAAGGTGTTAAAGGTAGTGGTTGTTGTTGTAGTCAAAATGGGGTTTCTAAAAAAAGTAAAAAGGAGCTACCCTCTACTAATTAGTCGCAGAAGTAAAAAAAAAGATTTTGTGTAGTTAACAAGATTTAAATAGTAGGTAGATAAGGTCTACGCGCTAAGCGCTTAGAGCAGAAAAAATTAGACTACTAAGCAAAAATTAGGGTTAAAAAAATTTGCTAAAGGTACTAAAAAACAACACTAATTAAAACGTATTTAACAGCAATTACTAGCCTATAGCTAGCAACAAGATTGCGATAGAGATAAAGGAGGAGGGTAAGAACACATACGTCACCGTAGTAGAAGCCTGCAATACTTTTTTATAAAAGCTCCCTGCCTGCTACTTCTTATTTTTAGGATTTCGTACACTACATAGTACTGCATACAAACAACTTGCATACAAACAATACAATACTTAGACTATTTTTCTTCCTTTTTAACACAAAGACTAATAGCTTACATTAAGTAAAGTTAGACCTCACTAAGTTACTCTACTAGAAGCTATGGTGGTGGATCACGAAGCCGGCGTTCACCGTCGTTGAGCGGCCACCTCCGTCGGTCGAAAAGGAGCTGGTGGCGATAGCAAAACTATAAGTGTTAGTAAGTATTTTAACCTTCTTTTTAAAAGATTGCAGTTAATAGTCTAGGTAGGTTAATAGTCTCTTTTGCACTTGCTTATATATTCTTTTTTCCTAGTCTTGCTATGCAAGTATAGAGTATACTGTATTAACTTGTTAGTGTCTAATTTAGGTGTGTATATTTTATACCGCAGCTGTTTTGAAATTTAAATTACCTATAACTTATTAGATTACAATGTTCTTAGATAAATATTTAAAGAGTATACTTTTTTGTATAAAGATGTTTAGTACTTATATTTTTTACGCCTGTAGTTCTTGTAATTCTACTCTTTTAGAAGTCTCAAAGTTAACTAAAAATAAGTATCTTATTTTAATTTCTAAAAGAACTCTTAATAAAGTATTCTAGCCTGTCTTACTAGTACTAGCGCATTTACATTTTTAATTATATAGTTAATAAACTTCTCTTAGTCCCTTTTTAAGTTTAAGAGAAGGCTTTAAATTATTAGCTTTTAGATACTTAGACAATGCATTTACAACAATATTCTTCTTTTCTAATATATATTTAATATTCAAGTTTTACAAAAAGATAGTCAATATCTACTTATTTATAACTAATTCTAGATTGTTAGTTAATAAAGAATTTAGTTAAGTAATAAGAGTTCCAGCGTTAGTCTTTATAGTAAAGTAAATACTATAAAAATAAGTACAAAACTTCTTATGAGCCTATAGTATAGCTTTGTATTTTAGCTTAGTAGAGTGCTATTATCTTTCTTATGCTAAATATAATGTGCTTTTAAACTATACTAAGTGTTATTTATTACTTTTTTTAAGTTGCTCTATGCTAGTTTCTGCACTATTTTTACTAGTATTAGTTATTAGGAATATTTTATAGTTCTTAGTATTAGTGTAGTCTAGGTTTATAAGTGCAAGTGTATTATACATAGCTTATTTTAGTATATATATTACTATGTTTTATGTATTTTTTTATTTAAAAGAAGTGTTATCTTATAGAAGTGTAAACAGAGGTTAAGTAATTTTAGTAAAGTTTTTTACTTATATATAATAGTAGACATATATACTTATACATAACTACACTTCTCTTTTTTTCTTGTATAATAGCTAATTTATAATTTTCTTTACTTTCTTCTAGTTAAAATAGCAACTTTAGAGTCTAACCTTATAGCCTAATACCTTAATTTATTCTATAAGAACGTAATACTTCTTTTTTAAAATAGTACTTTTAGCTGTTTTAGTATTAGCTTGTACCTTATCTAGTTATATAATATGCTTAAGAATATAATATTATACTTCTAGTACCTAATTTTCTTTACTATACTTAGTCTTTAGCCCTCTGCAGGTAATGTTAATAATAAAGAGTATAGTATTAGGTTAGTAGTTTTTAAAGATTTTTATTATAACTTATTAAAATGCTGCTATAAAGTTAGTAGCGCCTATAACTATTGTGTATAACTATGTAAGGCGCATAAGTATTAAAGATGATGTTATATCTCTGCTTTCTAGATGTAGTGTAATCTAGTTATATCTTAAGAAAAAGTCTATAAGTAAAATAATCCTATATTTTATAAATCTCTTTAAGAATTTATTAGCTATTAGTAGTAAGTTTATATTATGTATAGTAACTTCATTTATTTTTTGCATATTGCTAATCTATTAAACGCCTTTATTCTTTTATAGTACTAAGTGCTATAAATTTTAATAATAACTATTACACTGTTTTTATGTTCCTTCATTTAGGCGAACATTAACTATATTTACTACTTATAATTTTAATACTTTTAGGATAGTAAAGCCTTGCACTTGCTAAGCTTTCTTTATTATTATTTATATCTTATATAGTAGGTATATATTAAGGTAAATTTTTTCTAAATTTTTACATCTTAATAAGAGAGCTTTTTCTCTATTCAGAAGTATATATATAAACATTTCCTTTTCTATTAGCTAAAGGTAATCTCCTATATATAGTTTATTAATTTCTTCTTTAGTAAGCTTTGTTTTTTGTAGAAAAGCGACATATTTTAGTTTATATTGATAATTACATAGTCTAATATTAAAGTTACAAATACCTTTTCAAAGGAGCTGTTATTTCTTAGCTTTTTTCTCTTAGTCTTTTTATCTAAATTCTAACAGTATCTTTTGCTAAGAAATATTAATAGGTTAAACCTTTTTGTTTATAGTTTTGTATATAGTGTGGAAATTATAGTGTTGTTAGAAGTTGTTAAGCACCTTTTCTTTTTATTATTGCTAGTAAAGCTCATATATAATTAAAAATTTGCTAAAACTATAGTTTTTCATAAAGTCTTCTAGTTGCCTAACTACGTGTATAAAAACTTAGTTTATTTAAACTATTTACTCCTACTTATTATTGTTTGTGTACAGTATGTTAGAATTGCTAAATCTAGCTATTAAATCTAAGTATGCATCTTCCTGTATATACTTTACTACAGCTACTTATAGCCTATTATTTATTGTATCAGTTATTGCGTGTACTTATACATTACTTGCTATCTTTCTGTCTAAATTACTACTAAAGGTTTTATTTCTAATTATCTGCGTAGTGTAACTTAGTAATAGATTAGATGTAATAAATACTGCGTTCTTAGTACTACTTTTAAAGAGAACTTAGCACGTAATATATCTAAATATACTATACTATATCACTATCCTTGCGCACGCGTACTAAGACTCTTCTAGAATTATAAATTTAGTACATTAGCGATAATCTTAAAAGTAGTTGTTTTAGGAACTGTCCTTATTTATATAAGTATGTTAAAGGCTGTCCTAAAAAACAGATTATAAGTTCTATTAGCTAAAGTAATACTAGAGAATAGCTGTCCTAGTTTTTGTTTTATTATTTTATATATTATCTTTAATTCTTGTATAGCACTAAGTTTAAGAGTAGTTATTTATACTTTAGTGTTAATTAAGCACTTTAAGGAGCTGCTGTTAATAATAACTTAGTATATAAGTAAGTTTTTTGAACAAAGTTATGTTAATTTTTTTATTAAACTTTATTAGCTTTCTTAGTAAGTATATTGTCTAGCTTATTAATTTAAGAATTACTCTTCTTATGCACTTTATATTAGGTGAGAGCATTTATTTAATATATTATTTATTATATTACAATAAAGGCCTGCAATTATTAGTGCAATTAGTAAAGTTTTATTAGTAAAGTATTTCTATTCTGTGTGCTAGTTTAGCTAATTAGTTGTTAGAATAAATTCTAGGTGCGCTAAAATACACTTAGATTCTATAAATATTTTACTAGTTATAACGTTAAGCGTTCTTAAACTATTTACAACGCTAATATTATTATCTAGAAAGTTATTTAGCTATTTCTACATATAATTTTATGCTATAAAGTTAGATATAGTAACTTTTAATACTTTTTATCTAAGTAAGGTAGTTGTAATGCAGTTTAGCTAACCTTACATTATTTTTCTTAACTTAGATTTAAGAAGTGTATTTATATATTTTATAGTTTTTTTCTTGCGTCTTTGCTGTAGGTGCTTTAGATTAGCTAATATGTTGTTAACTTGTTAAGGCAACTACAGTAGCCTAGTAATTAAAAGTAGTGTATTATAAAGCTAACTTATAAAAGGTATTTTACTTTGTATTTCTTTTTGTAGAAATTATATATCTATAAGCTATAAGTTAAGGATTAAAGTATTACTTTCAAGTATTAGATTACTTAATTAGGTGCTTATATTCTTGCTTAGCCTTTTTTGTTTTTTATCTCTCTATTCCAGACACGATTAATATCCTAGTAAAGGGAAGGACTTTTTTCTTTAAGCGTGTAGTAGTATTTAACTAAGAAATATTATGCAAAGCGTTCTATCTACCTCCTAGTATAATAATAGCATTATTAATATTATTAAGTTTGTTAATATACTCGTCTGTAGCAAGGTTATATAGCTCTTTTTAGAACTATTAGAACTGCTAAAGAATATTATTATAGTAACTTTAGTTTACTAAACTAGTTGCTATATTTGTAGAACTAGAGGCTTAAATTTTATATTTAAATCTTAGTTAAAAGTCTTTACTTGTAAACTTCTCTAATATTATACTAAAGGCAGGTTAATTAAGTACGTTGTTAGTAACGTTATAGAATTCTTAGATTTTCACCTTTAACTATAATAAGACTTAGGTTAATAATAGCTGTTCCAATTTTTTTTCTAGACGGTTGTATAGTAGCCTAAAGTAGTAGGTCCTTTTTTTTAGCTATAGTATCCTAGTTAAAACTAACCTATTTTATTAGCTTTAAGACGTAGTATAGCTTACAATCCTTAAGTATATATTTTATAATATTATATATATAATAGTAAGTATTTGTTTCTATAGTATTTAAGTATATAATACTTATTTTACTTAGTAGTTTTTTTTTTATTTGTAATAAAGAAACTATTATTCTTTTTGCTTTAGAGTTTAGCATTTATTACTTATATAATAAAGTACGTCTAATTAGCAAGTTTTTCTAAAAGTTTCTTTGTTATAAGATAAGCTATAAGCATATAAATAGTTAATAGTCTAAGTTTTAGGTTGTCTAGAAACTTAATAAAGTTCTCTACTTCTTACTTAATATCTACTAGTATACTTATTTTTTTATATAGTTTACTAATCTTAACTACTACTTTTCTTACTTTCCTAGGTGTAAAGGTCGCACGCTAGTTAAACAGTATAACTAAGTATATCTCTATATTTACGCCTCCTTATTCTAGCTATTAAATCTTATCTAGGCTTATTATATTTTTATAGTAGAATTTAGATGAAAATAGATTAAATCTAGTATATACATATTCTAATTGTTACTATTAAAGGTAGTAAGTATATAGTATAAAACTGCTTCTTTGTCTATTGGTAGTAAACTTTGGAAAAAAAGAATACTTTTTTTTTTAAAGGATTTGCTTATTTTTAATACACGCATTAGTAATAGAAGTAAAATAAGTGTAGTACTTTACTAACCTTAGCTAGTTCTATACACATTTATAAATATAAGCTTCAAAGTAGAAGTATGTACTTATTTTGTAAGTATTATTTTTGTCTTTTTACTATTCTTTTATACTTAATTATAACTTTAACTAATCTCTTTTTGTATATCTAAGTAAGCATTTTAAAATATAAAAGAGTAATTAATTTTTATTAAAAAAACAGTCTAGTAAGTTAAAGACTCTTATAGTATTATGAATTTCTTTATTTTTAGCTTATCTATTAAAATTCTCTAAGAATTTAGTAACATCTTTTTTAGTAAAAACTACTATACTATATTTTAGTTAAACTATAGACAGCACTAAGTTGTATATAATTATAGCTATAGTATTAATAACTAAGCTTAATAATATCAATAGTAACTTAGGACTAGTAGCTGTAAGCTTAGTAAAAGAAAATGTTTTGCCTTTTTATTTTTACTTTAACTTCTAATTTTTCTTTACCATCTATAGTATAGTAGAACTTATAATACTGTTTTATTTAAATTATTGTTAGTAGTTAGTTACTAATATAGTAGACAAGGTTTAGTTCTTAAAAGATATAAAATACTTATTTTTCAATTTTTATAGTATTTACTTATTAGAAATAGTAATACAGATCTTTGTTTTTTTAGTACTTTAGTTTTTACTAAATAAGCCCTAATTTGTACTTATGCTATTTGAATTATGAATTTTATTTTTATTTTGCTAAATAGCTACTTTAAATTAGCGTTTTTAATATATGTTGTTGTAAGTTTTAAGTCTTATTTTAATTTTTACTAAATAAAACTTTTATTTTTTATAATTGATATATATAAGCCTACCTCTATTTTGCTAGATAGCTTGCTAACTATATTTTGCTAAGTAGACCTAAGATTAGCGTTTAAGTATATATAAAACTAATTTTATTTTACTAAATAGTTTACCGCCTTTATTTTGCTGAACAAACTTTAAGTTAGTATTTATTAACGCATACTTATATTATTAGTAAGTTCTTATTTTAATTTTAGTTGTTAATGCTAATGTAGTAATATAGTCTTTAACATAGTTTATAGTAAGGGATAATACTAACCTCTTAAAAGTATATTTAGTACAATTTCTTAAAATTTTAGTTTTCTTATTATTTTTCTATGTTCTGCGCTTATATAGAATTTCAAAATCTTTAAAATAATTTTGTACTAGTGCCTTTATATACTAAGTAGTAAACTATATTTTTATAAGCTTTGCTATTAATATAAAGATTAGATTGTATAAAAATATACTACTACAAAAGCAAAAGATTAGTTGAAACTAGATTATATAAAAATAGAGTTAGTAAAATAGTAATTTTAGTATAAGTTAGGTATAAAAAACTATTAGTAGAAGAAGACGCCTATTTAGTAGTATAATATAAGAGCTCAGCTGTAGAGAGCACGAATAATAATTGCTCTCCCCTTTCAGCGAGATACGGAATAGGTTATATACCTTAGGGTTAGGTGGTTGAGCACTAACTTAGCGTGCAGTAGGGTATTACCCTGTGCATCGGCACAATAATACCTTTAATATTTTCAGCTTCTTCTTAAGACTCTAACTGTATCATTAATTGTCTAGCTAATACTAGTGTGCCGGTGCACAGGGTGATACCCGACTGCACACTAGGTTAGTGCTCAACTACCTGATCCTAAGGTATATAACTTATTTAGTATCCTACGGAAAGGGGCACTATTTATCATTTGTGCACTCTACAGCTCAGCTCCTGCAATGTACTATAGAATATGCTTCTTCTTCTACTAATAGTCCTTACACTTAACCTACAATAAGATTATTATCTTGTTAACCTTATTCTTGTATAATCTAGCTACTAGTAATCTCTTGCCCTTGTAGCAGTATGTTTTTATACACTCTAATACTTATACAAATAGCAAAGCCTATAAGGACATACTCTACTACTTAGTGCACAAAAGAACTAGTGCACAATTATTATAAAAATAAAATAACAATTTTATATAAGACTAGAATCTAAAAGAACTTTAAAAATCTAGAATTCTTAGAATTACTACTAGATATACTTTTAAAGGGTTAGCACTATCATCTATTATAGACTATGTTAAGGACTTTATTACCTAAGTTAGCCCTAACAACAAAAAATAGCAACAAACTCTACTAATATAACTATAAAATGTGTTATTAGATACTAATTTAAAGTCTATCTAGCAAAATAAAGGCCGCAAACTATTTAGCAAAATAAAGGTAGTTTTATATATAGTTAAACGCTAATCTAAAGTCTACTTAGCAAAATAAAAGTAGTAACTTATTTAGCAAAATAAAGATAGGCTTATATACGTTAAAAATAAAAAGTAAAAGTTTTATTTAGTAAAATTAGAATAAGACTAGAAGCTGACAACTAAATATATTTAAAAACGCTAATTTAAAGTATCTATCTAGTAAAAAAAAACGTTACTAATAATTAAGATAGTATAAGTATAAATTAGAGCCTACTTAGTAAATATTAAAGTACAAAAGAGGCAAGGATTTATATAACTACTTTTAATTAAGTACTTATTACAAACGTTTTAAAAATAAATAGTTTATTCTTTTTAAAAGCTAAACCTTGTCTACTATATTAATAACTAACTACTATTAACTATTTAAACAAAAAACTTCTAAAAGTTCTATAATACTATAAATATTAAAGAAGAATTAGAAGTTAGGTTAAGAATAGGAAAGTAAAACGCTTTCTTCTACTAGACCTACAACTACTAGTTTTAAGTTACTATTAATACTATTAAGCTTAGTTATTAATACTATAGCTATATTTACGCATAACTTAGTGTTGTCTATAGTTTAACTAAAACACAGTACCTTAGTCTTTACTGGGAAAAATATTACTAAATTCTTAAAAGACTTTAATAAATAAGCTAATAATAAAAGTATTTATAATGCTATATAAGTTTTTATTCTACTAGACTATTTCTTTAATAAAAATTAATTCCATTTTTATATTTTAAAATGTTTACTTAAATATGCAAAGAGAGATTAGTCTAAGTTATAAATAAATATAAAAAAGTAGTAGAAGAACAAAAATACTACTATTAAAATAGGCAAATGCTTTTGCTTTAAAGCTTATATTTATAAATGTATATAAAACTAGCTAAGGCTAGTAAAGTACTATACTTATTTTACTTTTATTGCAGATGCATGTATTAAGAATAAGCAAATTTCCTAAGAAGAGGAAGGCATTCTCTTCTTCTAAGGTTTACTAAGATTAGATAAAAAAGTAGTTATATATTATATACCTACTGCTTCTAATAGTAATAATTAAAATATATATAAACTAGATTTAATTTATTCTTTTTTTAAATTCTACTATAACAAGATAACTAGCCTAAATAAGATTTATTAGTTAGAGCAAGAGGGCGTAGATACTAAAATACGCTAAATTATGTTGTTTAACTAGTGTACAACATTTACTTTAAAAAAAGTAAAAAAGGTAGTAGTTAAAATTAGCAAAGTACATAAGAAAATAAGCACGCTAGTAAAGGTTAACTTAGAAGTAAAAAACCTTATTAAGTTTTTAAGCAACTTAAAGCTTAGATTATCTACTATTAATATACTTATAGCTTACTTTATAACTAAAAAACTTTTAGAGAAACTTACTAACTACACGTACTTTATTATACAAGCAACAAATGCTAAACTTCTTAGTATAAGAAATAATAGTTCTTTTGTTACTAATATAAAATAAGAGCTATTAAATAAAATAAGTACTATATACTTAAATAACGCAGAAATAAACACTCTTTATTATATATATAATATAGTAGAACACATGCTTAAGGATTGTAAGCTATACTATGCCTTAAAATATATAGAATAAGTTAGTTTTAACTAGGATACTACAGCTAAGAAAGAAACTTACTACTTTAGGCTACTACATAAATGTCTAGGCAAAATCTTAGAACAGCTTCTATTAACCTAAATTTTATTATAGTTAAAGGCAAAGATTTAAGAATTCTTTAACGTTACTAATAACGTACTTAATTAACCTGCCTTTAGTATAATACTAAAGAAGTTTATAAGTAAAGACTTTTAACTAGAATTAAAGTATAGAAGTAAAGCCTTTAGTTCTATAAACGTAGCAACAAGTTTAATAGGCTAAAGTTACTATAATAATATTCTTTAGTAGTTCTAATAGTTCTAGGAATAGCTGTACAACTTTGCTACAA
This sequence comes from Alternaria gansuensis, assembly GCA_009289805.1. NCBI lineage: Eukaryota > Fungi > Ascomycota > Dothideomycetes > Pleosporales > Pleosporaceae > Alternaria > Alternaria gansuensis. The sequence continues at coordinate 350,664 of WBOK01000010.1, forward strand.
ACAAATATATTAATAGGCTTAATAATATTAATACTACTAATATTATAATAAGAGGTAGATAGAACGCTTTGTATAGCTTTTTTAAGTTAAATGCTACTACGCGCTTAAAGGGAAAAAGTTTTTCTCTTTACTAAGATATTAATTGTGCCTAGGATAGAGGGGTAAGGAAACAAGAAAGGCTAAGCAAAAATATAAGTACTTAAAAAAGCAATTAGATAATTTAAAGTAATACTTTAATTTCTAACTTGTAGCCTATAAATATGTAGTTTTTATAGAAAAAAGTAAAAAGTAAAATACTTTTTACAAGTTAGCCTTATAATATACTATTTTTAATTGTTAGGCTGCTACAGCTGTCTTAACAAGAAGATAATATATTAGCTAATTTAAAGTACTTATAGTAAGAACGTAAAAAAAAGGCTGTTAAGTTTATAAACGCGTTTTTTAACTTTAAGCTAAGAAAAATAATATAAAGTTAGCTAAACTATATTATAACTACCTTGCTTAGGCAAGAAGTGTAAAGAGTTACTATATTTAACTTTATAACATAAAACAATATTTAGAAATAACTATATAACTTTTTAAATAATAATATTAGTGTTGTAGATAGTTTAGGAATGCTTAACGTTATAATTAGTAAAGAAATTGCAGAATTTAGGTGTAATTTAGCGTACCTAGAATTTATTTTAACTGCTAATTAGCTAAACTAGCACGCAGGCTAAAAATACTTTACTAATAAAACTTTACTAATTGCACTAATAATTGCAAGCTTATATTATAATATAATAAATATGTATTAGTTAAATGCTTAAACCTAACATAAGGTGTATAGGAAAAGTAATTCTTAAATTAATAAGTTAAACAACGTACTTACTAAAAAAGTACACTAAGTTTAATAAAGAAATAAATAAATTTTTGCTTAAATAGACTTGCTAGAATACTAAGTTATTATTAACAGTAATTTTTTAAAATACTTAATTAATACTAGAGCATAAATAAATATCTTAAAACTTAGTACTATATAAGCATTAAAAATACTATATAAAATAATAGAGCAAAGACTTAGGTAGCTTTTTTTTAGTATTACTTTAGCTAATAAAACTTATAATCTATTTGTTAGGACAGCATTTAACATACCTATATAAATAGAGATAGTTACTATTAAAACTACCTTTAGGATTATTGCTAATATTACTATATCTACAATTCTAGGAGGGCCTTAGTGTGCGTGTACAAGGATAGCAATATAGTACAACGCATTTAGACAAATTACGTACTAAGTTTTTTTTAAAAATAGTACTAGAAACGCAGTATTTATTGCATCTAATTTATTACTAAATTACTCTACGCAGACGATCTAGAATAAAGCCTTTAATAATAACTTAGATAGAGAAACAGCAGGTAATGTATAAATACACGCAGTTACTAACATAATAAATAATAAGCTGCAAGTAGCTGCAGTAAAGTATATATAGAAAGCTGCATAGTTAAATCCTATAGTTAGATTTAGCAATTTTAACATGCTATACATAAATAATAATAAGCATAATTAGATAGTGTAAATAAACTAGGTATTTACACACGTAGTTAGACAATTAAAAAACTTTACAAAAAACTATAGTTTTAGTAAATTTTTAATTATATATAAGCTTAACTAACAATAATTGTAAGAAAGACTGCTTAGCAACTTCTAATAATAATATAATCTCTATACTATATACAAAACTATAGACAAGAAAGTTTAACCTATTAATATCTTTTAGTAAGAGATGCTAATAGAATTTAAACAAAAAAACTAGAAAGAAAAGGCTAAGAAATAACAGCTCTTTTAAAGAAGCATTTGTAATCCTAATACTAGGCTATATAATAATCTATTTAAACTAAGATATACTGCTTTTTTATAAGAGATAAGGCTTACTAAAGAATAAATTAATAAGCTGTATATAGGAGATTATCTCTACTTTAAGAAAAAGAAGATATTTCTATATATACTTTATAACAGAGAAGGAGCTCTCTTATAGTAATTTAAGGAACTAGGAAGAATCTATCCTAATATATACTTACTATATAAGATATAAATAATACTATATAAAGCTTAGTAAGTGCAAGGCTTTGCTGTCCTAAAAGTATTAGAATTATAAGTAGTAAATATAGTTAATGCCCGCCTAAACTAAAAAACGTGAGAACAATATAATAGTTAGTATTATAATTTATAGTACTTAGTACTAAAAAAAGATAAAGGCGTTTAATAAATTAGCAATGCACAAAGAATAAATGTAGTTATAATATAAGATATAAACTTACTACTAATAGTAGATAAGTTTTTTAAAAAATTTATAGAATTTAAAATTATCTTACTTATAGACTTGTTTTTAGGATATAACTAGATTACACTATATTTAGAAAGTAGAGATATAACAGCATTTTAAACGCCTATAGAACTTATACGCTTATATATAATAGTTATAGGCGCTACTATCTTAGTAGTAGCATTTTAATAAGTTATAATAAAGATTTTAAAAGACTACTAGCCTAATACAATGCTTTTTATTAACAATATTACATGCAGAGGTCCTAGGACTAACTATAGTAGAGAAGAATTAATGCTAAGAGTATAACGTTATATTCTTAAGCATATTATGCAACTAAACAGAGTACTAGCTAATATTAAATAAGCTAAAGGCACTATTTTAGGAAAGAAGTGTTACTTTTTTATAAAAAGACTTAAGGTAGTAGGCTATAAAGTTAGTCTTTAAGGTTGCTATCCTAACTAGAAGAAAGTTAAAAAGATTATAAACTAGCTACTATACAAGAATAAGAGAGAAGTATGATTATTTATAGGTATCTATGTCTACTATTATATATAGGTAAAAAACTTTACTAAGATTGCTAAACCTCTATTTATACTCCTACAAGACAACACTTCTTTTAAATAGAGAGATGCATAAGACATAGTAATATATACGCTAAAATAGGCAATTTATAATACACCTGTACTTATAAACCTAGACTACACTAATACTAAGAACTATAAAATATTCTTTATAACTAATACTAGTTAAGACATTGTAGGCGCTTGCATAGAGTAACTTAAAAAAGATAATAAATAACACCTAGTATAGTTTAAAAGTATACTATAGTCTACATAAAAAAGGTAATAGTACTTAACTAAGTTAGAATACAAAGCTGTATTATAAGCTTTTAAGAAGTTTTAGACTTATCTTTATAGTATTTACTTTACTATAAAGACTAACGCTGCAACTTTTATTGCTTAATTATATTATTTATTAACTAACAATTTAAGATTAGTTATAAATAGATAGATATTAACTATCCTTTTGTAGGATTTTAACATTAGGTATATACTAGAAAAGAAGAATGTTGTTGTAGATATATTATCTAAGTATCTAAAAGCTAATAATTAGAAGCTGCCTCTTAAACTTAAAGAAGACTTAGAGGAGTTTATTAACTATATAATTAGGAATGTAAATACACTAGTGCTAATAAGGCAAGCTAGGATACTTTACTAGAAGTTCTTTAAGAAATTAGAGTAATATACTTAGTTTTTAGTTAATTTTAAGACTCTAAAGGGAATAGAACTACAAGAACTATAAGTATAAAAAAAGTAAGCATTAGACTTTTTTGTGCAAGATAAGATACAATTTAAGAAGATATTAAGAAATATTATAATTTAACAAATTGTAAATAATATAAATTTAAGAACAGCTGCGGTATAGAACGTGCACACCTAGATTAGACACTAAGGATTTAATGCAGTCTACTTAATACTTACGCAGTAATACTAGTAGAAAGAAATATATAAGCAAGTGCAAAGAAAACTAGTAACTTACTTAGACTATTAACTGTAATCCTCTAAGAGGAGAGTTAATATACTTACTAATACCTATAGTTTTGCTTTTTAGGAAACTATAGCTATTAATATAGTGTATATGCCTTAGTGTTTTATGAAGAAGTTTCTTATAATTATAAGGAACTACTTTAGTAGCTAGCTAAAAGCAAAAGCACTATTAAACAACTAGTCTAAGATAATTATAGAATTTATATATAAAGATATCATATATAAATAGAGCACAACACGTAAACTTATAGTTAATAAAAGACTTAACTTTACTAAAGTAGTTTTTTACTTATTAAAAACGTACTAAATTAACTAAATCTAATTATCTAAATATAACTCTTAAGCTATAAGAAAGATTAAAAAGAGATATAAACTAATTATAAATACCTTTATAAAGCTACTAAAACTTTAAATTAAGAACTTACTAATAGTTCTTCTTGCAGACAGGATCTCTATATAGAAATAAATAAGTTACTTACTATACTAACTAGTTATAGAGTAGAACCTAGTACTACCTATTAAACTTGTACTACTTATATAGCAAACTTTTCTATTTAGAGAAGTATAAGACTGTATATAATTACTTGCTATATAAGTAATATAGCTAAATCTTAGAAATTAGTTTACTAAAGATGCTGCTACTTATACTAATTATATAAGAACTGCTAAGAAGGAATACTAAGATAATACTAAAAATATATAGCATAAAGATATAAAGCTAGAAAACTTAGTTCTTCTTTAAAATTTAGTTTAAGAGATTAATATGTCTTAAGACTGCAAGCTAAATATAAAGTAGCTAGGACTATATTATATTTATAATACTAAACTTAATAAAAAGACTTACTACCTTAAAAACCTTAATAGTACATATTTTCTACACACAACACCCAGTTAGTAATTAAAGCTTTTCTAGCAACAGCGCCTGCTAGATATTATAAAGAAGAATTAAGAAAACCTAAAGTTATAAGATTTTAAGGATTAGGAATAAACTTGTGTAATAGTAAATGTTCCTGTCTCTCTAGACTTAACTAAGCTGCCTACTAAGTTATAATTATCTCTACTTTTTATAATAAGAAACAATTTTTATCTATAAGTTGTTATTACTAAGTGTTTTATAATTAAAGAGTGCTGTACTTACATATAAGACTTTAAGAGCTTAAACTCTAATTTTAATACCATAACTAGCAGCTAATAAGCTACTTAATAGCTTATTTTCTTAAAAAGGAGAGAAAATACTTTGCTATTAGTATCTACTTTTACCTTTAGCTACTTATTTACAAATTTCTTATGTTAAATGTAAAGACTAGTTACCTAGCCTAGAAATTCTAGGTGTGTAGTAAGTACTTAAATTTTATAAATTCTTTACACCTTAATACGTAACTTAGTATTTATGCTATAATAACGAATTTTTTACAAACTTCCTTAGTAATTAAAATATAATTTAAACTATTTTATGCGTTTTAAGCTAGTTACTTTAAAGATAAATTACTTATAAAGCAAACTATTACTTTCTCTTTTTTAATTTTAGCTAATTTTAAGCCTTGCACGTTATAATTAAGCAAGCTAGCTTACTTAGTTAACTACAACTAACAACTCTTAAAGCAATAACTTTTTGTAGTTCTACAATAATAAGATATATATAGAAGATAGTAAGCGCTAGCTTAATGCGCTAAGAACTAGTAACAGAAACTACAACTACTATAGTACTATAAAAGCTATATAATTTAGTTAAAGCTAAGATGTAAGCGTTTTTAGTTAGCAGGCGTAACAGAAACAACAACAAGCTAAAAATTAATATTAGCTTAATAACTTTTTTAGCTACCTTAAAATTATATATCTAGAAGTACACTACTATAATTAAATTCTTGCCTATCTTTTACAAATTAGCCTATAACTACTAGCTCTCTTGCTAGTAGAACCTTAAGCTACCTTTCTAGCGCATTGTTAGACGCTACCTAGGCTGTAAGTACAAAGAACCTAGCGTGGTAATCCTCTGCAACATAGAGAGAGGCGTACTATAATATACTAAGCTTAGCAATTTTAGATTATTAGCAGCACTATAAAAACTTAAACAAGGGTCTACTATTACAGGTTCTTTTACTAGAGGGAGTAGCACTAGTTAGCTTAGCTAAGGCGCTATAAGTATATAGTATTAGCGTCTAAGCCTAAAGGCTATATTAGCTTAGCGCTAGCAAATTTACTAAAAATAAAAGGCTTTGTAAGCTTTAACTTTTGTAGTTAGCAGCGCGGGATACAGAGAGCAGGCAGAACGTATTACTTAGAGCTTAATACTAAAAGCTGCTATTATCTTATATCTTTTAATATTAGACCTTTAGCACCTTACAAATAGTAATAGTATTAGCGCTAACTTTTTAGCTTTTAAAGAGTTTTAATACAAGCAGCTGCTTTTATAAAAATAATATAAATAATGCTTTTTAAAATAAGTATAACTTTTTTAACTTATTTACTTTTCTTTTAGTAAAATAGACAACTTATAAAACTTTAAGCAAATTATTACTTATATACAACTAGCTACTATTAGCTTACTTATTAACACCTGTTTATAGGCAACAGATATTACTAATTTTAGCACTTATAGCATTGCTTATATTGAGAAAATTACTAATTAAGATATTAGTATACTTACTAAACCTAACTATTTACTAAAAAGATTTTAATATAAAAAACTTAAAGAAGTTTTTAACTAAAAATAAATTATGCTAAGCTATAAATACTTTGTTGTTAGAAATTTAAGAAAGAATAAAATTAACTAAGGCATTCTCTAGTTTACTATATTTAAGAACTATGTATGCTGCTTTAGAATACTTAATCTTTAGCGTCTTTTCTTTAACAAAATTGCTAATTAGCTAGCTAATAAGTATTCTTTTAATTAATTAAGAAATTAACGCTAGACTAGAGTAGGCCTTTGCTAATTGTAAGCATTTTTTTTTCTAAACAACACTATATCTAGTAATATCTAGGCTATAGGAAGGCCTAAATTCTTAAGAAGGGGGGGAGATACTATATAATTAGTGCCTGCCTTTATCTTTAGCCGCTTATTTACTAATTTTCTATGTAAAATTTAAGTACAAGACACCTAAATTTTATAGACCTATAATACTCTACTACTACACTAATACTACACCTAATTTCTCGTATTTGCAAAGCAACAACTAATAACAACAACTATTTCTATTATAGAACCTACTTATTTTAACGTAATATAGACCCTGTTAACCTTTACCTTTACCTGCCTGCTAGCAGTATACTACTACCGCACATAAAGTTAAACTACAACCCTGCTAACTAACTAACTTTTTTTCTACACTAACTTTACTACCTTTACGCCTAGGTATTATCTTTTAAAGATAATAATTTTAGCAATATCTTCTCTCTTAGTCTAATAGAGGCTAAGGACAATACATACACTATTAATAAAACTACTTAAATAATGTCTTAGCCTTTATTAGATAAGGCTTAAGGCAAGTAGCTATAGCAGTAACTACTTTAGACTTTAAGTTTATTAAAAGTCTTTAAAGACTTAAAAGTAAGTTTAAAAAAAGAAGACTATATTATAGACTAAACTTCTAAAGTTATCTAGTATTAAAATAAAGTACTAAAGCTTACAAAACTTAGCAACAGTATTAAAGTTACTAATATTTAAATATTAGTAAATAAAATCTTTTTAAACGCTTTGCGTTAACAGCGCATTATAATAAATTAATAGTTTAATAGTGCTTTATACTAATTTAATTTTATTCTTAAAGTTGTTTTAGGAATAGGCAATCTCTATACTTAACTCCTAGGACTTATAAATAAATATAGTAGTGTTAAAGGTTTCTAGAAACACTATCTGATTATTAGTGCAGCATTCTTATTGCAAGACAGGAGGGCTAAAAAACTAAGTAATGCAGTTTTAATAGTAAAAAAGCTAGCAATAAAATTTATTAAAGAATATATTAGTATTTATATGCCTTGTATATAACTTAACTACTAAGAATTTATAGATATAGCTTTTGTACTATAACACATAGATCTTAAGAATGCTGCCTACTTCTTTAACGTAGTAGCACTATACTGTTTTAACGCAAAAAACTAAAAAAAAAACGCTATATATTGCTAGTAGACTAAGCAACTATTAAGCTACTATATAAAGAAATTTATACTTTTATAGTATAAAACAGCCCTTACAGCAAATAGCTACTTCTAAATATTAGTAAATAGCAAAAAGAGAACCTGCGTAAGATTGCTACAGCTATAAAAGTTAAAAAGGACAATATAACCTATAGCGCGCAGAAACTACGCCCTAACGCTAGAGTTAAGAATAATAGAGGGAATAGCAACCTTTACTATGCTTTTTAGCAAAAGATCTTTAAGTATATAGCTATATTTAAAGACCTAAAAACTAATTAGCTTTACTTAATATAATCTTTTAAAGACATAAATTACTACAAAGCAATAGAAGTGTAAGTATGTCTAATATATAGCATGCTTATTTTAATAGCTATAGAACTTAAAAGAACTTTATTTAAAGCTTAATTTATTAATTGCTATAGTAACTTTATAGCATCCAAGACCTGCACTTTAGGGAGTTGCAGTTTATTAATTATAACTAAGCAACTAAGGCAATTCTTAAAAATGTTAGCAGAAAGCAAAGCTAATAATTATATAATAGTTAAAGCATTTAAACTTGTAAGTAGAAAAACTATTATATAATAAAGGCGTAATACTGCTAACATTTAAGTAAGGCGTGTAAGGGCTAGGACTAGTAACTAACTAGTTTTTACTTTACTTTCTTTACTAAGCTCTTGTACTTTAAAGGCAACACTAGTATACTAATAAGCAGCTATACAACTAGACACTAAGCTTAATAATACTACTTATGTAGATAAAAAGCCTAATATAATAAACTAAAAGACTAAGATTTTTAGAGCAGGATGCTACTGCATAAATCCTACTTTAGCGTTTCTTAAGCTACTTAAGCGTGCCTACGCAAAGAAGCTAATTACAAATCCTAATTATGTTAAAGTTATTAAGAAATAGTATTAAGAAGTTAATATTAAATAACTGTATAACTCTAACAACTTGTTATATAATTAAGTATACTTTATTTATAAGCGCACTACTGCAAGTGTTATAAGTTTGTTTAAGAAGGCTATGCTTTTTAACATACTTAATAAGTGTCTGCTTTTACTATATATAAGACAAAGCTGTTAGTAGGAATTCTAATTTAATTCTGTTATTTTTAAGCTCTTTACTAGCAAATATTGCTTAACTAAGCAAGATAAGGATCTACTAAGCTACTAATATTAACTAACTTAACTTAACTTCTACTCTATTCCTACTTAAAATAAAATTATTAACACTATAGAGTTTTAACTATAGGTAGAGAAATTCTAACGCATAGAAAGTATTATTACTAACGCCTATATGTAGCTGCAATAGTGTAGTAATCTAGAAGACTTTATTATAGAAACTTTTAAGATGTATAAGTTTTATTTACAACATATAAATAGAAAGCTAAACTTTAAGTAGTTGCGCAACATATACTACTTGCTTATTTAATAATCTATACGCATAGACTTAAAATACTAGTTACAATACATAATACTTTATAAGAAATATACTTTAATTTCTTACTTTTACTACGCTAAGTTTGCTAAGAAAGGTAATTAGATATACTTTAAGTATATTAACTTTAACCTTAAGCATGCAATAATAAAAGGCCTTAGTATAAAAATAATTTAAAGTAGTATCTTATTTAACAATAAAGATATAAATAACTGTATAAAAATACTCCTAGAGTTCTATAAGTATATGCTAGCGTACTTATAGTAGCGTAAGGACATAGGTATTAAATTATTAAATAGTCTTATTAAAGAATAAGAAGATAAGACTAACTAGCTAAAAGACGCACAGAAAGTAGTTCTTAACACTAAATAAATAAAGTAAATTTATAAGAAAAAATAAGCTAAAATTTTATTACCTTTTTTACTTTATAAATCTACTAAGCTAACTACTTACAACTACTATATTGTGCTTTCTTAGTTTGTTATAGTCTAAGATAGTGTAATAAAGGTGTCTACTATAAGAACTTATAAGAAGATTTATAAAGTATACTACAACTTTACTATTATTTCTTATACTTTTTCTAGTTACCTTAACAAGTTTAGAGAAATTAACTAGCTGTTCCTTATAGATATACATATTAAGTACAAATCCTAAATTTAAAAAGCACTTATAAAGTAGGCTAAATAGGACAATTCTCTTGTCTATAAAAAGCTAAATAATATACTATAAAACTCTACTAAAGAATAAATTAATAAACATATTAAAAAACATTATAACTATGTTACATAATAAATTTTTAACTTATAGCCTGTAGTATAAGAGTTAAAGAAAAGCGCCTTTTATATTAATTTTATTTAAAGTTTCTTTAACTAATTATACTTTTTTAATAATAACAAAAACCTTCTATATATAACAAAGGACTAGAATAAATAAAATACTAATTTTTTTTAAGCTAATTCCTTTTAGCGCCTTTAAAAAGAACTTAGCTTAAAAGTAAATAAGCGTTAAGTCTTTTAAAAGAGTAAAAAACTTATTATGCTTTTTTTTACATAGCGTCTTCTGCGTACTTATTTTTAATTAGAAACAGTAATTTTAAATAACGTTTTAGTACTTTTTACTCTAACTAGATAGCCTTACTATAGCCGCCTTTAATTAATATTTAAGACTTAAGCTCTTATTACTACTACTACTACTACTACACCTATGCCTAGGCTAAGCACTTTAGCTGCTGCTTAAGAACCTTGTTAAAGTAAACGCTTAAAAAAGTAAGAAATAAAGAAATAGCAGAGATGTGCTCTTATTAGGTGTATAGAGAGAAAACTGCTAAATCTATAGAATCTAGGTACTCTCTAGACATCTAGATTCTGTGGCCACTATATAGGTATGTAATCTGTTAGTACTAGGCAGCGTCCTTAGTAATTAAAATGTGTTTCTTTTATTTATTTATTTTGTTTTTACTGTGTTTCCTTCTATTCTTTCTACAGAATTTAGAGCTTAATAGGGCTAAGCTCGCAGGAAGAGGAGGTTTGTGCTAGTGTATAGGGTAATACCTAACTGCACACTAGGTTAGTGCTTAACCACCTAATCCTAAGGTATATAACTTATTTAGTATCCTATAGAAAGGGGCACTATTTATTATTCGTGTACTCCACAGCTTAGCTCCTGCAATGTACTATAGAATAGGCTTCTTCTTCTACTAATAGTCCTTACACTTAACCTACAATAAGATTATTATCTTGTCAACCTTGTTCTTGTATGATCTAGCTACTAGTGATCTCTTGCCCTCGTAGCAGTATGTCTTTATACACTCCAACACCCGTACACTAGTTCTAATACTAATATAGAGAAACTACTACGAACTTTTAAATCTAATTTAAATGCGCTTTTTAGCTAGCCTCTAAATTACGTTAATACAAAAACTAATAAAGTTACTATAGTCTACCTTCCTAGAAAGATATTAAAAAGGATAATGTTTAATATAACTTTAGATTTTCCTTCTTTTTGCTAGGCAGCTACGATAGACGAGAATAATAAATATTAGGCTATATTAAGTAGATTAAATTTTAACACGTTTTCTTTTATACTAGGCACTTTTAAGCGCACAGACGAACTAGTTATAAACGCTACTAACTTTCTTTAACTAGATAATGTATTACTGCTAGAAGGACTAGACGCGCTTTAGCCGCCGCACTAGAAACGCTATAATATAGATATATGCGTTAAGTTATTAAGCAAGTAAAATTAAATATAAATCTTCTTCAATGCCTGCTTTACTAAACTACATATAACTGTAATGCTAACTAACTTCTTTAAACTTTTTTATAATTAGCTTGCTAGTATAGTAGCTAAATTCTACCTTACTATATTTTCTATAGTAAGAGACAAGCTAAACGTATAAAAAGATGCTTAGGTTTAATATAAGTACTTTATAAATAAATTACTCGCACAAAATAAGGCAGCAGATAATGAATAACTATTGAAGGACTAGTTTCTAGCTGTCTATAATTAACTTCTAGAGGTCTAAAACTAGTTATTAATAACTTAACGCGACGCACTGCTAAGCAAAGAACAAACTAGTAACTTAAATATTTTACCTTTATGCTTTAGGTCTCTACGTTTGTAGACCTAGTTACTATAAACAAGCCTATTACTATTTTAAATTGTAATAACTTTTAATTGCAAGCACACCTAAACAACTTTAGTTACTAGTTATACTACCTCCCGCAACCTACTACTAAGGATAATTTATTTATTATAGTTAAAGGCAACGCGGTTTTCATTTTATATAAGCTATAGGAACTTAAGCCTATACTTAATATAATGCTATAATTTAAGAACGCTAATGATGATAACGATATAAAGCTACGTACTTTTAAGGGAAGTATAAAATTACTTTATAAATTTTTTTAATTTTTTTTTAGCTACAAGTGTGCCGGTGCACAGGGTAATACCCTACTGCACACTTAGTCAGTGCTCAACCACGTGATTTCAAGGTATATAGCCTCTTCTATGTATTACGAAAAGAGGACACCATTTATTGTTAGTTTACTTCACAACGGAGCTCTTGTATAATACTATTGAATGGGCGTCTTCTTCTACTAATAGTCTTTTATACATAACCCACAATAAGATTTTTATCTTACTAACCTCGTTCTTGTATGATCTAACCACTAGGAATCTCCTGCCCTCGTAGCAGTATGTCTTTATACACTCCAACACCCGTACACTAGCGTGTTAAAAGCAAATATTTTTAGCACCTAGCTTAGCGCGTTTAGTCTTTCTTTACTTATACTTTTAAAGCTGCTAAGGACGCCTTGTTAGAAAAAAATATTATCTTTAGTTGCGAATATAAAGTAGAGATAGAATGCTTTATAGCACTTTTTAAAATTTAGTGTAACTTAAATTTCTATGCTAAAAACAAAGTAACTATAAACACGCTAGTATACTCTTGTGTCCTAAAAGACGCAAAGTCTAACTAAGAAGCCTAAGTATACTTTAAAGTTAAGTTCTGCTTTATTGCTAATAAGCTTGAAATTCTATACTTTTTATGTTGTATTAAGCTTTTATAGAATTATCGAACATAACACACAGCTAGCTTAAATATATTAAATTATTTTTTATAAGACGTAATTGCATTTTCCAAACTCTTGCTTAACATTCTATTATATAATAACAACTACAACGCGACTGAACTAGATAGCTATTTAGCATAATAAGCTTAATACAACTGTAATAGACTTAATACAAGTTTAAATATTACTTTTTTAGTAGATACTAAGTCTAAAAATACGCTAACACTTTGTAGTATAGGCTACTCTAAATAAGGCAAAACATTGTTTAAAAAGCTTTAATCTCTTAAACCTCTATCTAATAACTTAGACTATTTTTATTATAAGAGACTTAAAAATATTACCTATAAGTACCTTAAAAAGCTAGCTCCTCCTAAGGTAGAAACTATTTCTTAACGTTACGTCTATGTATACGTAGAAGATAAATTTACCTTAAAACTTAAGTAAAAATACCAGACTAAAAAGAAATTTATTTTCATTAATTAGAAAACTAAGGACTCTAAAGAACAGGCTACTTTTTAAAAAATATTAATAGCTATAGTAAGAACACTTAGCTAATTAGTTTGTAAGTATAATAAATTCTAAGTTTAATACATTACTCTAAAGAATTTAAAATTCGAAAAAGAACATATTTTTATAGAAAAAAAACTTTATAAATTTTTTTTCTATACATAGGTTAGCTGCAACTACGCAGTTCTATATAGCTATAGAATGCTCAGTAATAATAGTGTTAATAGTAACTTGATGTTATAACAATTTTTAAATTAAACTTACGCTTTGAAATTACTTTTATCTATTTAACTAATTTCTTATTAAAGCTATAATAAAAAGCTATAGAACAAATAACTTACTGTGTTGAGTTTTTCCTTGAAATAAATTCTTATATTAAATAAACTGTAGCCTACGTTCTAAAGACTTACGTAGATTTTAATTTTATACTTAAATTTAAGTAGCGTAAACTCTACTAGCCTAAGCTTGATTACTATAAGAGTATAATAAAGTTTTCTAATTAGTACTATTAACTAAATTGTTAGCTTAAAGACAGTGTGCTAAAGGTAGTCTATAGTAGGCGTAAAAACATAAAGGTTAAACTTTCTAAATATTACTACACTAATAATTAAAGTTTAAGAGCATAAAATCCTGCTAACTCCTACTTAAGTAGTACTATTAGACAGAATTCTAAACCAAAGCTTGTAGAAATAGGCGTTCTAGGCAAGGAATATATACTTCCTTGCTATAATCCTTAAACTAGGCAAGTTTCTCTTAATAAAGTTAAAAAGAAAGTGCTTACTCTTCTACCTAAGCCTATTAACAAATTACTAGTTAAAATTAAAAAATTCTTTTTGCGCTATTTTTATGTACGCAAAGAAATTAAAATTTTACTTTTGCCTTATTACTATATATAGCAAAAAACTTGCCTAGTTCTTTATAAATTACTATAAATAAAGACTTTGTAAAGTTGATAAATAAACTTAAAAAAGTAATTCTTATAAATATTTTTACATTAGAACTATATAAAGAATATGCTAATTATGTTTTAGTACTTAATAAAAAAGCAGCATTTAAATTGCTAAACTATTAAAAACATAACTATAAAATTAAACTAACTCTAGGCGCAAAAATTCTGAATTATTGTCCCTAACTATTCTTAGGCTAATAAGAGAAGGCCATTACTACCTACGTTTACAGAATATAAGAATACACATTTATTAAGTAGTGTAACTTAATAGCGCAAAACTTACTCTTAATTATAGCTAAGCTAAATAAAGGTATTTGTGTTTGCATAAACTTCTTTAAATTTAATAAGGCTATAATTAAAATTACTATTTAATTTTCTTTTTTCACAAAACGTTAGCTTAATTTAACAAGGCTACTATTTTTTTTAAATTTAATATTTTTTACGCGTTTTATAAGATTTACATAAAGCTAGGCTCTAAAAAGCTTACTACATTTACTATCTAGCAAAGCCTATGTAAGTATAAAGTTATACTATTTAAAATATGCAATACTTTAGCTTTCTTTTAATGCGCTTTTAATAGCCCACTTTTTAAATATCTTAATTAGTTCTGCACTACTTCTTTAAATAAAATTTTAATTTTTTTGTAAATAGAAAAAGAATATATTAAGTAAACTAAGCTAGATCTAGCCTGGCTAAAGGCTAAAGAATTCCACGTAGACTTTAAAAAGTATAAATTCTATAAAACTGGTGTAAAGTTTTTAAGTGGAATTATTACTAATAAGGATGTTAAAATAGACTTTGTTAACGTTTCTGCGATTTATAAAGAAATAACACCTTTATATACAAAAGAAATACTTGCTTTTGTAAACTACATAAGACTCTATTAATAATTTTTTAAAGGCTACTTATTTATTGCTCTTCCTCTTACAAAACGTATCAAAGCTAAAGTTCTTTCTAATAAGAAACCCAGTAGAAAAGAATATGCTGTTTATAAAGACTTATAGTAGAATAATAAATGCTAGAAAGCCTTTAATATACTCCAAGATGTCTTTTACAAGAGCCTTATACTAATGCACTTTAACTCTACTAGACAAATTTACATCTTTATAAAAGCCTTAGTCTAGGCTACTAGTAGTATTATAAAATAACTTAATACGTAAATTTTTTTTTAGCTAATTACATTCTTTTCTAAAAAGCACTCTGCTGTAGAATTCAACTATAAGATCTATAATTTAAAACTTTTAAGAATTATCTGGGTATTTAAAGAATAGAAAATGAAATTTATAAAATTTAAGTATTTTATTTATGTTGTTTTAGATTATACAACCCTAAAAACAATTATATTAAATAAGACGCTCACTAGACGTTAGTTTTAATAGTTACTTTTCTTGTTTTAGTTTAACTTTAAAATTGTCTATAGAGTACAGGTGTTAGAGTGTATGAAGACATACTGCTACGAGGGCAAGAGATTACTAGAGACTAGATTATGCAAGAACGAGGTTGGTAAGATAAAAATCTTACTGTGGGTTAGGTATGAAAGACTATTGGTAGAAGAAGACGCCCATTCAATAGTACAATACAAGAGCTCCGTTGTGAAGTAAACTAACAATAAATAGTCTCCCCCTTTTGTAATACACGGAAGAGGCTATATACCCTAATATTATGCAGTTAAGCACTAACTTAGTATATAGTAGGGTATCACCCTATGTACTAGCACAAACATCCCCTTTCTGTGAGTTTAGCCCTATTAAGCTCTACGCTCTACTAAAAGAAAAAGGGAAGAAAAAATATTAAAACAAAGAAAGTAAAACAAAAACAAAGATAAAATGTAATATAATTACCTAGGTTGCCGCCTAGTATTAACAAATCTTATATCTATGTAGTAGCTACAGAATCTAGGTGTCTAGAGAGCACCTAAATTCTATAGGCTTGGCGGTTCTCTCTCTACATACCTAATAAGGGCATATTTTTATTATATTACTGTCTTTTACTTCTTTAAACGCCTACTCTAGCAAGGTTTTTAAGTAGTAGCAGTTAAAGTGCTTAGTCTAAGTATAAGTACCGTAGTAGTAGTAGCATAAGCTTAAGTCTCAAATATTAATTAAAGACAACTATAACAAGGCTGCCTAGCTAAAGTTGTAAGTACTAAGACGTTATTTAAAATTACTATAATCAATTAAGAATAATCACGCAGAACACGCTGTATAGAAAAATATAATAAATTTTTTGCTTTTTTAGAATACTTAGCGATTATTAGCTTTTAGGCTAAGTTCTTTTAAAAGGCGCTAAAAAGAATAAGCTTAAAAAGAATTAGTATTCTATTTATCTTAGTCTTGAGTTATATGAGAAGGGTTCTAGCTACTATTAATAAAGTATAACTAATTTAGAAAACCTTAAACTAAGTCTACGTAGAAGGCGTCCTTCTTTAACTCTTATACTATAGGCTTTGAATGAATAATTTGCTGTTAGATGTAGTCGCAATACTCTTTAATATAGTTATTAATTTATTTTTATTAGCATTTTATAGTATATTATTAAGTTCTTTATAGATAAGAGGATTGTTCTACTTTACTTGCCTTATAAGGGCTATCTAGATCTAGTGTGCTGGTGCACAGGGTGATACCCTACTTCACGCTAAGTCAGTGCTCAACCACCTAACCCTAAGGTATATAACCTATTCTATATCTCGCAGAAAGGAGGGACTATTTCTTATTTATGTACTCGACAGCTAAGCTCTTGTATTGTACTATTAAATAAGCGTCTTTTTCTGCTAATAATCTTTTATACCTAACTTATAATAGAGTTATTATATTACTAACCTTGTTCTTGCATAATCTAGTCTTTACTAATTTTTTACTTTTATAGTAGTATATTTTTAAACACTTTAATATTCATATAAATAGCAAAGATTATTAGAATATACTTTGCTACTTAGTGTATAAAAGAACTAAGACATAGTTATTATAAGAATTTTACAATTTTATATAAGTATAAAACTTAAAAGAATACTTAAATAACTAGAATCTTAAAGAATTTTACAAAATATACTTTTTAAAGGTTAGTACTATCCTCTACTATAATCTGTGTTAAGGAATATATTACTTAAGTTAGCACTAATAACTAAGAAAAATGTAAAAATCTACTAATAAAATAAGCATGTATTAATAAATACTAACTTAAAGTTTGTCTAGCGAAATAAAGGCAGTAAACTATTTAGTAAAATTAAGGCAGTTTAATATGTTGACATACTAATCTAAAGTTGACTTAGTAAAACAAAAGCAGTAACTTATTTAGTACAATAGAAGTCAGCTTATATAAGTTAATAATAAGAAGTAAAAGTTTTATAAAGCAAAAATTGAAATAAGACTAAAAACTTATAATTAAATATATTTAAAACACTATTTTAAAGTAGCTGTCTAACAAAAAAAAATTTAATAATAAGTGAAATAGCATAAGTATAAATTAGAGACTACTGAACAAAATTTAGAGTACAAAAAAGCAAAAATATATATAACTACTCCTAATAAGTTTACACTATAAGAATATTAAGAATAAATATTTTATTCTTTTTAAAAATAAAACCTTACCTACTATTTATTTTTAAGGTGTCAAAGGGGGTGGTTGTTGTTGTAGTTAAAATAGGGGTTCTAAAAAAAGTAAAAAGCAGCTGCCCTCTACTAATTAGTCGCAAAAGTCGAAAAAAAGATTATGTGTAGTTAACAAAATTTAAACAGTAAGTAGATAAGGTCTACGCGCTAAGCGCTTAGAGCAGAAAAGCTTAGACGTACGTTACTGCAGCAGGAGCCTGCAATACTTCTTTATAAAAGCTTTCTACCTACTACTTCTTACTTTTAGAATTTCCTATACTATATAGTACTATATATAAACAACTTGCATATAAATAATATAATGCTTAGACTATTTTTTTCTCTTTTTAACACAAAGACTAATAGCTTACATTAAGTAAAGTTAGACTTTACTAAGTTACTATACTAGAAGCTATAGTAGTAAATTATAAATTTACTATTGTTAAGCAGCTACCTCTATTAGTTAAAAAAGAGCTAGTGGCGATAGTTTTTGTAGTAATTAAGTTAGTATAAAAGTTAAAATATAACTATAGTTAAGATATCTTTGCGTCTAGTGTTATAGATATTAAGGTCCTAACAAGAACTATAAAAGGCTAGTTTAGCTAGTACACTATATATACTGCGCATGTTAATAGTTTAGTTGTAGTAAAAATATTTTACTTTAGTAATTTTTTTTTGCGTAAATATAACTTTAGTAGAAAAACTTAAAAGTAGCTTTGTAAAAAGTAAAGGCGTGTTAAGATAGCTATTAAGTAGCTAAAATAAACTAAAAACTAGAAGAATTTTATAAAACGCCTTTATAGATAGAAAAGCTGTGCATAAATAGTAATGCTGTTATTGTTTATTTACATCTAAGAATAGGCACTAAACGCCGCAACTATAACACTACTAAGATAGTAACAGGACAACAGAAGTTGCAGTTAATAGTAGATAGTTAGTAATAAATAGTTATTAGTTAAAAAATTTAGTTAAAGAGATATTGCGCATCTTTGTTTTTATTTAAATATGTAACACACCAATTGCGTGCCGGCAATGCTAAATAAGGGGGCATAAGCCCGGATACCTGTTGTTAGCAATAAATCTTTTTTTACTAAAAAGGTGTCTATGTAGTAACATCAAATAGTTGTCTTAAAAGGCCGAAGCCATTAACATACTTATATAAATAAAAACAGTTACTATTAAAACTGTATTTAGGATTATTGCTAATATTACTGGATCTGTAATTCTAGGAGGGCCTTAGTACGCGTGCGTAAGAATATTAATATAGTATAATATATTTAAATAAATTACATGCTACAGAGGGGTGACAAAAAGAAAAAGTAATTTTAAAAGTTATCTTTTTTAAAAATATATAACTAAATAACTAGATAAGCTAGGACTAGAAATTTTTAAGTTTCGAAAAGCGCATAACTTCTGCTTTAAGTAAGCCCACTAGTAATTTTGCTTAGTAATTATCTAATTGGTAGTAAAAGGCTTTAAGAAAAGGCAAAAAAAAGTCAATATTATTCTAGTTACAACTTTTTGTTGAACGAATAAAAATATTTAAAAAGTAAATATGTAATACTCGCTTATAGAAGTATTACATTAGCAGATCTCTAATATTAGTCAATTATATAATTGTTTTTGAAATATAAAAGAAAAGACGCTAATAAAAGGCGCTAAAATTCTGTAAGCTTTTTTTAGCGTTAGTCTATATTATAATCTCTTTCTAACTTAACATTTTCTCTTCTCTATTATCTCTCTATGTCTATCATACTTTTAAAGTTTAAAAAAGAAGTTTACTCTTTATCTTTACAGCAAAAGTCTATTAGTACTATTAGTACTATACTTTAAAAGCCTTCTAAATCTATTTATAATATTATACAACGTATTAAAAAGAAGAAAAATGCTTTTTTACCTCTTTCTTAGCCTAAACTAGGCCGCCCTGCTAAAGTCTCTAAAAAAGCTATTTTAGTAGTAAATAGAGACCTAGAAAGAAGCTCCAAGAAAACATAAGTGTATTTTAGAAGAAATTAGTTTTTCTTTTTCTACTAGAAGCTTACAACACTTATTAAAAGTAGAGAAATACTTTATTTTTACTGCTAAGAAAAAAAGCTTATAAACAAAAAAAGAGGCTTAAATTGCAACAAATACGCTAAAAAAACTATTGAATATTTAAAAAATATAAACTTAAGCAAAGTTATATTTTTTAACAAGTCCTCTATTTAGCGTAGACATAGCGCTAAGCAAGAATACGTCTAAAAAAGGAGAAATAAGCAACTTAGCAAGGAACAGGTGTCTACTACAATTACAAGTAAATTTCAAGATATTTTTTTAACTTAAAAATATCTTTAAAATATTTAGTATTTTTCTAGTTTTGTAAATTACTTATAGCTAGCTTGCTGACTAAGCTATAGCTCGCAATATTTCTATCTCAGTTTAGGGAGCTATTTAGCTAGGTAGTAGATCTAAGTTACACGTAACAAGATTACTCAAGAATACTAGAACTTTTTTAAATAATTAATATTTAAAAGATGTTTTAAAACCTATTATTTAACCTCTTTTTAAAAGAGGTAACTAAAACCTCCCTTATTTTATACTTCAAAAGGCTATAACTTTATTATTACATTAAATTTTCTAGATATTTGTTAGATTTTAAAAAGCTAATAGCTAACTTTATTCAGGCTAAAAATTTTGCAGGATAACGCTAAGATCTATAAAACGCTACAAGTTATTACCCAGCTTTCTAGAAATAGAATTCTCCTTTTTAAGCATCTTGCCTATAGCTTAAATTTAAATCTTATAGAGAACGTTTAGAGTCTACTTAAAAACGCGCTAGAAAGAAGGCCTGTTATCTCTATAGGCATAGGTAAATGCATTAAAGCAATAGAATTGTTTAAAAAGACAATTTTAGAAGAGCAGGACCTTATATTATAACAAGCGATTAACAATTATATTAACTCTTTACTTAGGCGTTATTCAGCTGTTAAAGCAGCTAAGGGTTAGTATACTAAGTACTAGTTACCAGCTTTAGCTACTTTAACATAAAAAAATCTTAGAAAATTATTTCTTAATATAACTTTTGCAATAATATTTAAAATAACATCATTCTTAGATATATTCTAGAGAGTACATTAATGTATAACACTTGTTACTTTTAGCCAAAAAACTACTGTAAATAAAAAGATGTTACTTGGTTTAACTAGGCTTTTTTTCTACCTACTTTCACTGCCTTTCTGATCCTTTTTTCTGCTGAATAAGCTAGTGTAAGAGTAGTCTTACTAAAAGAGGAAGTTATCCGCTTTTCAAAACTCTAAAACTTATAGTTATAGCTTATTTAGTTATTGAGTTATATATCTTTAAAAAGATAACTTTTCCAATTACTCTTTCTTTTTGTCACCCCTCTGTAAGTTTATTTTAAAAATAGCACTAGAAACACAGTCTTTGTTACATTTTATCTATTACTAAACTACCTTACGCAAATAATTAGGAATAAAGCTTCTAATAATAATTTAGATAGAGAGATAACCGGGAATATATAAGTACACATAATTACTAACATAATAAATAATAAGCTATAATTAGCTATAGTAGAGTATATATAAAAAGCTGTATAGTTAAATTCAATAGCTAAATTTAGCTATTTTAATATGCTGTACACAAATAATTATAAGTATAAGTAAATAGTTTAAATAAACTAAGTTTTTACACCCGTAATTAAAAAATGAAAAGACTTTATAAGAAACTATAGTTTTAGCGAATTGTTGATTATCTATAAGCTTTACTAGCAATAATTAAAAGAAAGATTGCTTAACAACTTCTAACAACACTATAATTTCTACACTATATACAAAACTATAAACAAGAAGGTTTACTTATTAATATCTCCTAGCAAAAGATACTATTAGAATTTAAATAAAAAGACTAAGAGAAAAAAGCTAAGAAATAACAGCTCCTTTAAAAAAGTATTTGTAACTTTAAGACTAGACTCTATAATTATCTATTTAAATTAAAATATGCTGTTTTTCTATAAAAGATAAAGCTTACTTGAAAAGAAATTAATAAACTACATATAAGAGTTTACCTCTAGCTAATAAAAGAATAATTCTATATATGCTTTTGAACAACAAAACAGCTTTCTTACAGTAATTTATGAAATTAGGTAGAATCTACTTTAGTATATACCTACTATATAGAATTTAGATAGTACTATATAAAGCTTAGTTAGTGTAAGGCTTTGCTGTTTTAAAAGTATTAGAATTATAAGTAGTGAATATAGTTAATGTCTGCCTAGATTAAAGAACATAAGAGCAGTGTAATAGTTAGTATTTAAATTTTTAGCACCTAGTACTAAAGAAAGATAAGGCGTTTAATAGATTAGCTATACGTAAAAAATAAATGCAGTTACTATGTAAAATAAAAACTTACTACTAATAGCTAATAAATTCTCTAAGAAATTCGCAGAATGTAAGATTATTTTACCTATAAACTTATTTTTAGAATATAACTAGATTATACTTTATTTTAAAAGTAGAGATATGATAGTATTTAAAACACTTATAAGCTTTACATAGTTATGTATAATACTTATAAATAATACTTACTTTATAATAGTATTTTAATGGGTTATAATAAATATTCTAAATAACTACTAGCCTAATACTTTGCCTTCTATTAATAATATTATATGCCAAGGGCTAAAGACTAATTATAGTAAAAAGAACTTAATGCTAAAAGTATAATATTATATTCATGATCACGTGAACGCGGGCTTCGTGATCCACCACTATAGCTTCTCGTATAGTAACCTAGTGAGGTCTAACTTCACTTAATGTAAGCTATTAGTCTTTGTGTTAAATAGAGAAAAGAATAGTCTAAGCATTGTATAGTTTGTATGCGAGTTGTTTGTATACAGTACTATGTAGTGTAAGAAATCCTAAAGGTAAAAAGCAGTAGGCAGAGAGCTTTTATAAAGTATTGCAGGCTCCTGCTGCAGTAACGTACGTGTCCCAGCTGCTTTTCACTTTTTTAGAAAACCCATTTTGACTACAACAACAACCACCACCTTTAATACCTTAAAAATAAATATTCTTAAGCATATTATGCAACTAAATAGAGTGCTAGCTAATATTAAATAAGCTAAAAGCACTATTTTAAGAAAGAAGTATTACTTGCTTATAAAAAGACTTAAAGTAGTAGGCTATAAAGTTAGTTCTTAAGGTTGCTATCCTAACTAGAAAAAAGTTCAAAAGATTATAAACTAGCTATTATGTAAAAATAAAAGAGAAGTGCAGTTATTTATAGATATATGTATCTCCTATTATATATAGGTAAAGAATTTTACTAAGATTGCTAAACCTCTATTTACACTTCTACAAGACAACACTCTTTTTAAATAAAAAAATACACAGGACATAGTAATGTAAATATTAAAATAAGCTATATATAATATACTTACACTTGTAAACCTAAACTACACTTATACTAAAAGCTATAAAATACTTTTAATAACTATTACTAGTTAAGATAGTATAAGAGTTTGCATAGCGCAACTTAGAAAAAAAATTAATAATACTTAGTACAGTTTAAAAGCACACTATAGTTAGCATAAGAAAAATAATAGCATTTTACTAAGTTACAATATAAAGCTTTACTATAGGCTTTAAAGAAGTTTTATACTTATTTTTATAATATTTGCTTTACAGTCGAAACTAATACTATAACTCTTATTGCTTAACTTAATTACTTAGTAACTAATAATCTAGAATTAGTTAAAAATAGGAAGATATTAACTATTTTTTTGTAAATATTTTTCATTTAGTATAAACTAGAAAAAAGAAAGTTCTTGTAAATGCATTGTCTAGGTATTTAAAAGTTAATAATTAAAAGCCTTTTTTAAACTTAAGAAGAACCTAGAGAATGTTATTAATTATATAATTAGAAATGTTAATATACTAGTACTAGTAGAATAGGCTAGTATACTTTGTTCAGAGTTCTTTAAATTATTAAATTATTATACTTAATTTTGAGTTAACTTTAAGACTTCTATAGAAATAGAACTACAAGAACTACTAGTGTAGAAGAACTAAGCATTAACTTTCTTTTTATAAGATAGTATAGTATTTAAAAAGATGTCTAGAGATATTATAATCTAATAGGTTATAGATAATTTAAATTTGAAAGCAGCCATAGTATAGAATATAAATACCTAGATCTAATACTAAAGAGTTAATATAGTATATTTTATATTTGCACAGCAATACTAGTAGAAAAGAATATATAAGTAAGTATAAAAGAGACTAGTAACCTGCCTAGAGTATTAACTGCAATCTTCTAAGAAGAAGGTTAATATACTTACTAATACTTATAGTTTTTCCATTTAGAAAACTGTTGCTTTCAATGTAGTATATATGCTTTAGTGTTTTAGGAAGAAGTTTCTTGTAATTGTAAGAGTCTACTTTAGCAGCTAGCTTAAAGCAAAATTACTATTTAATAACTAGTTTAAGATAATTATAGAATTAATATATAAAGACATTATAGGTAGATAGAGTACAGCACACAAACTTATAGTTAATAGAAGACTTAACTTTGCTAAGGTAGCCTTACATCTATTCAAAATGTATAAAATTAACTAAGTCTAATTATCTAAATATAACTTTTAAGCTATAAAAAAATTAAAAGAAGATGCAAACTAATTATAAATGCCTTTATAAAGCTACTAGAACTTTAAGTTAAGAGCTTACTTATAGTTCTTTTTGTGAATAGGATTTTTATATAGAAGCAGACAGGTTACTTGCTATACTAACTAGTTATAAAGTAGAACCTAGTGCTTCTTATTAAGCTTGCACTACTTATATAGTAAATGCTTTTTTTTAGAGAAGTAAAAGACTTTGCATAATTACTTGCTATAAAGGTAATATAATTAGTTTTTAAAAATTAGTTTACTAAAAATGCTGTTGCTTGTACTAATTGCATAAGAGCTACTAAAAAGTAATACTAAAATAATACTAAGAAAATATAATATAAGAATATAAAGCTAGGAGACCTAGTTCTTCTTTAGACATTATTTTAAGAATCTAATATGTCTTAAGACTATAAGCTAGATATAAGGTAGTTAGGACTATATTATATTTATAATGCTAAACTTAATAGAGGAACCTACTGCCTTAAAGACCTTAATAGCATATGTTTTCTACACGCAATACTTAGTTAGCAGTTAAAGCTATTTTAACAATAACGCGTGCTAGATATTATAAAAAAGAATTAAAGAAATATAAAATAGTAGTATTTTAAGTATTAGGAATAAACTAGTTTAATAGCAAATATTCCTGTCTCTCTAGACTTAACTAAGCTGCCTACTAAGTTATAATTATTTTTACCTTTTATGATAAGAAACAATCTTTATTTATAAGTTGTTATTACTAAGTATTTTATAAATAAAGAGCGCTGTACGTATATATAAGACTTTAGAAGCTTAGACTCTAATTCTAATACTGCAACTAGTAGCTAATAGGCTACTAAACAGCTTCTTCTTTCTAAGAAAGAGAGAAGATACTTTGCTATTAGTATTTATTTTTGCCTTTAGCTACTTATTTACAAATTTCTTATATTAAAATATAAAGACTAGTTACTTAGTCTACAGATTCTAGGTGTGCAAAGAGCACCTAGATTCTATAGTTTTTTTGCGCCTTAATACGCAACTCCGCGCTTATGCTATAATAAATGCTTTTTTATAAGCTTCTTTAGCAATTAAAAAGTAATCTAAACATTTTTTAATAACCTTTTACAGTTCTTTAATAGCAAAATACATATAGAAGGCAGCAAGCGCTAGCTTAATACGCTAAGAACTAGCAATAGAAGCTATAACTACTATAGCACTACAAGAGCTGCATAATTTAGTTAAAGCTAAAATATAAGCGTTCTTAGCTAGTAGGCGCAATACTAACAACAACAAGCTAGAGAGCTATATTAACTTAATAACTTCTTTAGTCACTTTATAATTACGCGCTTAGAAACACACTACTATAATTAAATTCTTGCTTATTTTTTACAGATTTGCTTATAACTACTAGTCTCTTTAATACTAAAACAACGAGCTATCCTCCTATTATAGGCGGGACGCTACCTAGGCCGCGAGTATAAAGAATCTAGAGTACTAATCCTCTATAATACAGATAGCGTTAGACTACAATATACTAAGCTTAGCAATCTTAAATTATTAGCAGCACTATAAGAACTTAAATAAAGCCTACTATACTAGTAAGATAAAGACAAGCAAGAGCTGCTAATAATATTCTATTGTTAGTACTATACTGTATACAGCACGACACGTTCTATAGTTTATAGCGCTAATACTAGCCTTAATCTTAAGCCTAGTGTTGCGCAACACTAGCTTAAGAAACACATTATTTTATATAGCAACTAGTAGAGGTCTACTACTGCGGGTTCTTTTACTAGGAGGGGTAGCGCTAGTTAGCTTAGCTAAGTTGCTATAAGTATATAGTATTAGCGTCTAAGCCTAAAGGCTATAATAACTTAACGCTAGCAAATTTACTTAAGACAAAAGGCTTTGTAAGCTTTAAATTTTGTTGTTAGTAGCACAAGATATAGAGGGCGTGTGGAACGTATTACCTAGGGCTTAATACTAAAAGCTGCTATTATTTTATATCACTTAATATTAGACCTTTAGCACCTTGCAAATAGTAATAGTGTTAGCGCTAACTTTTTAGCTCTTAAAGAGTTTTAATATAAGCAGCTGCTGTTATAAAGATAACACAAATAATACTTTCTAAAATAAGTATAACTTCTTTAACTTATCTTATTTTTTTTGCTAAAATAAACAACTTATAAAACTTTAAGCAAATTATTACTTGTGCACAACTAGCTACTATTAGCCTACTTATTAATATTTATTTATAGGCAATAGATATTGCTAATTCTAGCACTTATAGCATTGCTTATATTAGAAAGATTACTAATTAAGATATTAGTATACTTACTAAACCTAACTATTTACTAAAAAGATCTTAACATAAAAAACTTAAAGAAGTTTTTAACTAAGAATAATTTATGCTAGGCTATAGATACTTTGTTGTTAGAAATCTAAAGAAGAATAAAATTAACTAAGGCGTTCTTTAGTCTACTACATTTAAGGACTATATATGCCGCTTTAGAACACTTAATTTTTAACGTTTTTTTTTTCTAATAAAATTACTAATTAGTTAGCTAATAAGTATTTCTGTAATTAATTAAGAGATTAACGCTAAACTAGAGTAGGCTCTTGCTAATTATAAGCATTTTTTTCTAAACAACACTACATTTAGCAATATCTAGGCTATAAGACGGCCTAAATTCTTAGGAAGAGGAGGAGATACTATATAATTAGTGCCTGCCTTTATCTTTAGCTGCTTATTTACTAATTTCTTATATAGAATTTAGGTATAGGCCGCTTATTTTATAGATTCTAGGTGTGTAAAGAGCACCTAGATTTTATAGACTTATAATACCCTACTACTATACTAATACTACACCTAATTTCCTGCATTTGCAAAGCAATAACTAATAATAACAACTATTTTTATTATAGAACCTGCTTATTGTAGCATAATATAGACTTTATTTACTTTTACCTTTATTTACCTACTAGCAGTATACTGCTACTGTATATAAAGTTAAACTACAACTCTGCTAACTAACTAACTTTCTTTCTATACTAACCTTACTACTTTTACGCCTAGGTATTGTTTTTTAAAGATAATAATTATGGCAATATTTCTTTTTTTAGTTTAATAGAGGCTATAGATAATATATATACTACTAACAAAACTGCTTAAATAATATCTTAGCCTCTATTAGATAAGGCTTAAGGCAAGCAGCTATAGTAGTAACTGCCTTAGACTTTAGGTTTATTAAGAGTCTTTAAAGACTTAGAGGTAAGTTTAAGAAAAGAAAACTATATTATAAACTAAACTTTTAAAGTTATCTAGCATTAAGACTAAGTACTAGAGCTTATAAAACTTAGTAATAGCATTAAAGTTACTAATATTTAAACTTTAGTAGACAAGATTCTTTTAAACGCTCTGCGTTAATACTGCATTATTATAAATTAATAGTTTAACAGTACTTTATACTAATTTAATCTTATTTTAAAGTTTATTTTAGGAATACGCAATTTTTATGCTTAACTCCTAAGACTTATAAATAAATAGAGTAATGTTAAAAGTTTCTAAGAATACTATTTAATTATTAGTACAGCATCCTTGTTGCAAGATAGAAGAGCTAAAAAACTAGGTAATGTAGTCTTAATAGTAAAGAAGCTAGTAACAGGATTTGTTAAAGAATATGTTAGTATATATATACTTTATATATTACTTAACTACTAAGGATTTATAGACATAGTTTTTATACTACAACATATAGATCTTAAGAATACTGCTTACTTTCTTAACGTAGTAGTACTACACTGTCTTAATATAAAGAACTAAAGAAAAGAACGCTATATATTACTAGCGGACTAAGAAACTATTAAGCTACTATATAAAAATGTTTATGCTTTTGCTATATAAAACAGCCTTTATAGTAAACAGCTACTTTTAGATATTAGTAAATAGTAAAAAGGGGACCTGCGCAAGATTGTTGCAGCTATAAAAGTTAAGAAAGATAATGTAACTTATAGCGCGCAGAAACTACGCCTTAACGCTAAGGTTAAAGACAATAAAGGGAATAGCAACTTCTACTATACTTTCTAGTAAAAGCTCTTTAAGTATATAGCTATATCTAAAAACTTAGAAACTAATTAGCTCTACTTAATATAATCTCTTAAAGATATAAATTACTATAAAGGAATAGAAGTGCAGGTGCATTTAATATATAGCGTACTTATTTTAATAGCTGCAGAAATTAGAAGAACTTTGTTTAAAGCTTAATTTATTAATTGCTATAGTAACTTTATAGTATCTAAGACGTATACTTTAGGGAGTTGTAGTTTATTAATTATATCTAAGCAACTAAGGCAATTCTTAAAAATAGTAGTAAGAAGTAAAGCTAATAATTATATAATAATTAAGGTATTTAAACTTGTAAGTAGAAAAACTATTATATAATAAAAGTAAAATACTACTAACAACTAGGTAAAGCGTGTAAGGGCTAGGACTAGTAACTAACTAGTTCTTGCTTTACCTCTTCTACTAAGCTCTTGTGCTCTAAAGGCAACACTAGCATACTAATAAGTAGCTATATAACTAGATACTAAGCTTAATAATGCTACTTACGTAGATAAAGAGCCTAACATAATAGACTAAGAAACTAAGATTTTTAGGGCAGAATGCTACTACATAAATTCTACTTAAGCATTCTTTAAGCTACTTAAGCGTGCCTACGCAAAGAAGCTAATTATAAATTCTAATTATATTATGGTTATTAAAAAATAGTATTAAGAAGTTAATATTAGACAACTATATAACTCTAACAACTTGTTGTATAATTAAGTATACTTTATTTATAAGAGTACTGCTATAAGTGTTATAAGTCTATTTAGGAGAGCTATACTTTTTAATATACTTAATAAGTGTTTACTTTTACTATATATAAGACAAAGCTATTAGTAGAAATTTTAATCTAATTTTGTTATTTCTAAGCTCTTTGCTAGCAAATATTGCTTTACTAAGCAAGATAAAGATCTACTTAGCTACTAATATAAACTAACTTAACTTAACCTCTACTCTATTTCTACTTAAGATAAGATTATTAATACTATAGAGTTTTAACTACAGGTAGAAGAATTCTAACGCATAGAAAGCATTGTTACTAATACTTATACGTAGCTATAATAGCATAGTAATCTAGAGGATATTGTTATAGAAACTTTTAAGATGTATAAGTTCTATTTTCAACGCATAGATAGAAAGCTAAACTTTAGGTAGTTACGTAATATATACTACTTGCTTATTTAATAGGCTGTACGCATAGACTTAGAATACTAGTTATAATACGCAATGCTTTGTAAAAAACACACTTAAATTCTCTACTTTTACTATACTAAGTTTACTAAAAAAGGTAATTAAATATACTTTAAGCATATTAATTTAACTTTAAGTGTGTAATAATACAAAGCTTTAGTGTAGAGATAATTTAAAGCAGTGTCTTATTTTATAATAAGGATATAAATAACTGTATAAAGATACTACTAAGATTTTATAAGTATGTGCTAGTATACATGCAGTAGCGTAAAGAGACAAGTATTAAATTATTAAATAGTCTTATTAAAATTTAAGAAGATAAGACTAACTAGCTAGATAATGCGTAGAAGGTAGTTCTTAATACTAAATAAATAAAGAAAATTTACAAGGAAAAATAAGGTTAAATTTTATTACCTCTTCTACTTTATAAATTTACTAGGCTAACTACTTAGAACTGCTGTACTATACTTCTCTAATTTGTTATAGTCTAAGATAGTGTAATAAAGGTGCCTGTTATAAGAACTTATAAGAAGATTTGTCAAGTATACTATAACTTTACTACTACTTCTTACACTTTTTTTAGTTACTTTTATAAGTTTAGAGAAATTAACTTGCTATTCTCTGTAAATGTGCATGTTAAGTATAAGTTCTAGATCTAGAAGGCCTTTATAGGGTAGGCTAAATAGAACAATTTTTTTATTTATAAGGAGCTAAATAATATGCTATAGAACTTTACTTGGCTTCGGCCTTTTGAGACAACCTTTTGATGTGACCACACATTTTGTAGACACCTTTTTGGTAAAAAAAGATTTATTGCTAACAAAGCATTGCCGGCACGCAATTAGTGTGTTGCTCTAGCATGTTTGAACGGAAACAAAGATACGCGATGTCCCTCTAACTAACTCTCTTAACTAATAACTATTTACTGCTAACTATTAACTGCTAACTGCAACTTCTGTTGTCTTGTTGCTATTTTAGCAGTGTTGCAGTTGCGGCGTTTAGTGCCTATTCTTAGATGTAAATAAATAATAACAGCATTACTATTTATGCATAGCTCTCCTATTTCTAAAGGCAACTTACAAAATCCTCCTACTTATTAGTTTATCTTAGCTACTTAATAGCTGTTTTAACACGCCTTTGCTCCTTGCAAAGCTACTCTTAAGTTTCTTTACTAAAGTTATATTTGCGCAAAAAGAAATTGCTAAAGTAATATACTTTTACTATACTTAGACTATTAAAATGCGTAGTGTATATAGTATACTAGCTAAACTAGCCTTTTATAGTCCTTGTTATAACTTTAATATTTATAACACTAGACGCATTAAAGATGTTTTAACTATAGTTATATTCTAACCTCTATACTAACTTAACTACTATAAGGACTATTACTACTAGCTCTTTTTTAACTAATAGAAGTAGCTACTTAATAACAGTAAACGCTAGCTTTGTAATCTACTACTATAGCTTCTAGTATAGTAACTTAGTAAAGTCTAACTTTACTTAAAGAATAGTTTAAGCATTATATTATTTATATGCAAGTTATTTGTATGTAGTACTGTGTAGTGTAGGAAATCTTAAAAGTAAGAAGTAGTAGGTAGAAAGCTTTTATAAAGAAGTATTATAGGCTCCTACTGCAGTAACGTATATATCTTTACTCTTCTTCTCTATCTCTATTGCAATTTTGTTGCTAGCTATAAGCTAGCAATTGCTGTTAAACATGTTTTAATTAGTGTTGTTTTTTAGTACCTTTAGCAAATTTTTTTAGAACTTTACTAAAGAATAAATTAACAAATATATTAAGAAACATAATAATTATATTTTATAACAAATTTTTAACTTATAGCCTATAGTAGAAGAGTTAAAGAAAAGCGCCTTTTATGCTAATCTTATTTAAGGTTTCTTTAACTAATTATACTTCTTTAATAATGGAAAGAACTTTCTACACATAATAAAAAACTAAAATAAATATGATGCTAATTTTTTTAAAGCTAATTTTCTCTAGCGCTTTTAAAAAAAACTTAGCTTAAAAGTAAATAAGTGTTAAGTCTTCTAAAAAAGTAAAAAACTTATTATATTTTCTTTATATAGCGTCTTCTGCGTGCTTATTTTTAATTAAGAACAGTAATCTTAGATAAGGTTTTAGTACCCTCTACTCTAACTAGGCAGCCTTATTATAGCCGCCTTTAATTAATATTTAAGACTTAAGCTCCTGCTACTACTACTACAATACTTGTGCCTAGACTAAGCACTTTAGCTGCTGCTTAAGAACTTTGTTAAAGTAAACGCTTAAAGAAATAAGAGATAGAGAGATAGTAGAGATGTGCCCCTATTAAGAGTATAAAGAAAAAACTGCTAAATCTATAAAATCTAGGTGCTCTTAGGACACCTAGATTCTGTAGCCGTTACATAGATATATAATCTATTAATACTAGGCGGCGTTCTAAGTAATTAAATAGTGTTTTTTTTTTGTATTTGCTGTATTTTCTTTTATTCTTTCTGCAGAGTTTAGAGCTTAATAAGGCTAAGCTTATAGGAAGAGGAGGTTTGTGCTAGTGCACAGGGTAATACCTAACTATACACTACGTTAGTTCTTAACTACCTAATCCTAAGGTATATAACTTATTTAGTATCTTATAGAAAGGAGCACTATTCGTCATTTATTTACTCTACAGCTTAGCTCCTGCAATGTACTATAGAATAGGCATCTTCTTCTACTAATAGTCTTTACACTTAACTTATAATAAGATTACAACCTTATTCTTGCATGATCTAGCTACTAGTAATCTCTTGCCCTTGTAGTAGTATGTCTTCATACACTCCTACACCCATACACTATATAAGCATATTTATGCTTATACTATATAAAATAGCTTTTACTGCAAAAATCTACTTTTAGATATTGGTGAACAGTAAAAAGAGGATCTGCGCAAGATTACTATAGTAGTAAAAGTTAAAAAGAATAATATAACTTATAGTAGATAAAAGCTACGCTTTAATACTAAAGCTAAAGATGATAAAAAGAAAAATAACTCTTACTATACTTTTTAGTAACTAATCTTTAAGTACATAGCTAGATCTAAAAACTTAAAAACTAATTCAGTCTACTTTGTGCGATTTCTTAAGAATATAAATTATTATACAATAAAGAAAGTATAAGTGTATCTAATATATAGAGTACTTATCTTAATAGTAGTAGAACTTAGAATTTTTTTTAAGCTTAATTTTCTAATTGCTATAGTAAGTTTCTAGTATTTAGGACTTACACTTAAGGGAGTTGTAGCCTATTAATTATAACTAAGTAAGTAAGGTAATACCCTAGAATATTAGTAAAAAGCAGAGCTAATAAGTTTGTAATACTTAAGATATTTAAATTTATAAGCAGGAAAATTATTATATAATAAAAATATAATACTACTAACATTTAAGTAAAACATGTAAGGGCTAGGACTAGTAACTAACTAGTTCTTGCTTTACTACTTTTACTAAGTTCTTGTGCTCTAAAGGCAATACTACTATACTAATAAGTAGCTACACAACTAGATACTAAGCTTAATAATAGTACTTATGTAGATAAAAAGCCTAATATAATAAACTAAAAGACTAAGATTTTTAAGACAGGATGCTACTATATAAACTCTACCTTAGCGTTTTTTAAGCTACTTAAGTATGCCTATATAAAGAAGCTAATTAATAATCTTAATTATATTAAAGTTATGAAGAAATAGTATTATAAAATGAAGATCACGGCTCTCCTATTTCCAAAGGCAACTCACAAAATCCTCCTGCTCGTCGGTTTGTCCTAGCTGCTCAATAGCTATTTTAACACGCCTTTGCTCCTCGCAAAGCCACTCCTAAGTCTCTTTACTAAAGTTGCATTTACGCAGGAGGAGATTGCCAAAGTAATACACCTTTACTACACCTAGACTATTAACATGCGCAGTATATATAGTGTACTAGCTAAACTAGCCTTTTACAGTCCTTGTTGTAACCTTAACATCTATAACACTAAACGCAATAAAAATGTCTTAACTATAGTTACATTCTAACCTCTGCACTAACTTAACTACTATAAAGACTATTGCTACTAGCTCCTTTTTAACTAACAAAGGTGGCCGCTTAATAACAGTAAACGCCAGCTTTGTAATATACTGCTATAGCTTCTAGTATAGTAACTTAGTAAGGTCTAACTTTACTTAATATAAGCTATTAGTCTTTGTATTAAAGAGGGAGAAAAACAGTCTAAGTATTGTATTATTGTATTATTTGTATACGAGTTGTTTGTATACAGTACTATGTAGTATAAGAAACCTTAAAGGTAAAAAGCAGCAAGTAGGAAGCTTTTATAAAGAAGTATTGCAGGCTCCTGCTGCAGTAACGTATATGTCCTTACCCTCCTCCTCTATCTCTATCGCAATCTTATTGCT
Organism: Alternaria gansuensis; assembly: GCA_009289805.1. Taxonomy (NCBI): domain Eukaryota; kingdom Fungi; phylum Ascomycota; class Dothideomycetes; order Pleosporales; family Pleosporaceae; genus Alternaria; species Alternaria gansuensis. Next base: position 385,066 of record WBOK01000010.1, read on the forward strand.
AGCTATAAGCTAGCAATTGCTGTTAAACACGTTTTAATTAGTATTGTTTTTTAGCACCTTTAGCAAATTTTTTTAACCCTAATTTTTGCTTAGTAGTCTAAGCTTTTCTGCTCTAAGCGCTTAGCGCGTAGACCTTATCTACCACAATCTTTTTTTTAACTTTTGCGACTAATTAGTAGAGAGTAGCTGCTTTTCACTTTTTTTGGAAACCCTATTTTAACTACAACAACAACCACCACCTTTAACACCTTAAAAATAAATAAAATAAAGACTAAATAACTGCCTAACTTTAATAACTTATTATATAATTAAATATACTTTATTTTCAAGCGCATTGCTATAAGTGTTATAAGTTTATTTAAAAATGCTATACCTTTTACTATACTTAATAAGTGTGTACTTTTACTATTTATAAAATAGAGCTGTTAGCAGGTATTCTAATCTAACTTTGTAATCTTAAAGTTTTACTAGCAAGTATTGCTTAGTAAAGTAGGATAAAATCTACTAAGCTATTAATCTTAAATTTTTAAACTTAATCTCTACTCTATTTCTACTTAAAAGAAAATTATTTAGAGTAAAAAGTTCTTACTATATATAGAGAAATTCTAGCGTATAAAAAGCATTATTAATAACACTTATATATAGCTGTTTAAAAATCCTTAAGTTAATAATAATATTATTAAGATCTTTAAGATATATTGCTTTTATTTATAATATATAAATAGAAAGCTAAACCTTAAATAACTGCGCAATATATACTACTTGCTTGTTTAACAAGCTATACGTACTAACTTTAAATATTAGCCGTAAAACGCAATGTTCTACAAAAAGTACACTTTAATTTTCTACTTTTACTACGCTAAGTACGCTATAGAAGGCAATTAGACTTACTTTAAGTATATTAACCTTAACATTAAGCATATCATAGTAGAAGGTCTTAGTATTAAAACAATTTAAAGCAGCGTCTTATTTAATAATAAAGATAAAAACAACTATACAAAAATACTGCTAAAATTTAATAAGTATATGCTAGAATACCTGCGCTAGCGCAAGCACGCAGGCATGATATTATTAAATAGCTTTATTAAAAGGTAAAAAGACAAGACTAACTAGACAGAAAACGTATAAAAAGTAGTTTCTAACTCTTAATAAATAAAAAAAAATTATAAAAAAATATAAGCTTAAATTTTGTTACTTCTGCTACTGCATAGATTTACTAGGCTAACTACTTATAATTGCTATACTATTCTTCTCTAGTTTGTTATAGTTTATGATAGTATAATAAAAGTGTCTACTATAGAAACTTATAAGGAGATTTGCAAAGCTTACTATAACTTTATAGCTACTTCTTGCACTCTTGCTAGTTATTTTAATAAGTTTATAGGAATTAACTAGCTATTCTTTATAAATCTTCATATTAAGTATAAATTCTAGATCTAGAAGGCCCTTATAGAGCAAATAAAGTAGGGTAATTTTCTTATTTACAAGAAACTTAATAACATGCTATAAAACGCTAATAGAGAATTAATTAATATCTATATAAAGGAGTATTACAACTAAATTTTAAAGTAAATCATTAGTTTATAGCTTATAATGTAAAACTTAAAGAAGAACGCCTTCTGCGCAGACTTAGTTCAAAGTTTTCAAAATTAGTTATACTTTATTAATAGTAGCTAGAACTCTCTTTATACAACTATAAACTAAAATAAATAAGAGGCGAATTTCTCTTAAGCTAATTTTCTCTAGCGCCTATAAAAAAACTTAGCTTAAAAGCTAATAAACGCTAAGTTTTTTAAAAAAATCAAGAAACTTATTATATTTTCTTTTATATAGCGTCTTTTCCGTGTTTGTTTTTAATTAAGTATAGTAATCTTAAATAATGTTTTAGTACCTACAACTTTAACTAGACAGCTTTATTATAGTTGTCTTTAATTAATATTAGAGACCTAAGCTCCTACTACTACTACTACTATACTTATACCTAGGCTGGTAAAAATGCTGACAGATGGGTCTGACTAATCAGAACACCAAAACCTTCGCACCTGCGCATCGCTGCGAGTTTTAGAGATGTGGCGATGCGGAGGTGCGAAGGTTTTGGTGTTCTGATTAGTCAGACCCATCTGTCAGCATTTTTACCAGCCTACTTATACCTAGACTAAGTACTTTAACTGCTACTACTTAAGAACCTTACTAGAGTAGGCATTTAAAGAAGTAAAAAATAGTAATATAATAGAGATGTTGGCTTCGGCCTTTTGAGACAACCTTTTGATGTGACCACACATTTAGTAGACATCTTTTTGGTAAAAAAAGATTTATTGCTAACAACAGGTATCTGGGCTCATGCCCTCTTGTTCAGCATTGCTGGCACGCAATTAGTGTGTCGCTCTAGCATGTTTAGACAGAAACGAAGAAAAGCAAGACAAAGACGCGAATCACCTTCTAACTTAATACGCCTTATCTTGCCTATTCTTATTACTTTACTCCTAGGCGCTCTTAAATAAAGTAAAATAGTAACATTATTATTACCTTGCTTGCTAACCTATAAACGCAATAATAGAAAGCCTACTTCTTTTTTTTTATTTTTTTTTTTCTATTACTAATTTAACGTCTTGCAATAGCTGTTTAAGCTAAATTCTAGTCTTTATACTTAGCCCTTACACAATAAATAGGAAAAGAAAGATACTAAAGTAATAAATTTTAAGTACTGCGCTAGTATTAGTAAATACCCTAGAGATTATGTATTCTTTCTACTACTAGCTAAATTAGGGCTTAACAATTTTTATATATATAAGAATATTATAGATAAAAGACTTATTTAAAATTTTTATAAACTTAGAAGTCTAGCTAAGTAGTTAAGTTTTAAAATACTTAATAAATTTAGGCGTTTGTATAAGCAGTTTAAGTTAGGATTAGGTACTAGGTAGATAGTAGCAAAGAATGCTTTTTTTAGAAAAAAGCCTAGAATAAGAAGATGCTTGCTACAAAGGTTATACGTTATATTATAGTGCAGTGTATTGTATGCAAATAATTTATATACAGTGCTGTTTAAAAAGTAAAAAGCAGTAGGTAAGAAGTAGTAGCTTTAGCTTTATAAAGTATTACAGGCTCCTGCTGCAGTATGTACGTGTTTTTTTTCTTTTCTATTGCATTATATTGCAATCTTATTGCAATCCTACTGTAATTATATTGCTAGCTATAGGCTAGCAATCGCCGTTAGACACGTTTTAACTAGTGTCGTTTTTTAGTACTTTAGCAATTTTTTTTAACCCTAATTATCGCTTAGTAGTCTAAGCTTTCCTCCTAGAACTTATCCACCTACCGTGCGAATCTTAATAACTACACATAATCTTTTTTTTTGACTTTTGTGACTAATTAGTAGAGGGTAGCTACTTTTCACTTTTTTGGAAACCCCATTTTGACTACAACAACAACCACCACCTTTGACACCTTAAAAATAAATAAATAATAGAGATGTGCCCTTGTTAGGTGTGTAGAGAGAGAACCGCTAAGCCTATAGAGTCTAGGTGCTCTCTAGACACCTAGATTCGGTAGCTACTACAAGTATATAAAACCTGCTAATACTAGGCAGCGTTTTAAGTAATTAAATTTTATTTTCTTTGTTTATTTCTTTTACTTTTGTTGTTTTTTTTTCTTTCTAAAAAGTATTAAACCTAATAGAGCTAAGCTAACAAGAAAGGGAGAATTGTGCTAGTGTATAGAGTAATTTACTACACGCTAAGTTAGTGCTTAACTACCTAACTTTAAGGTATATAACCTATTCTGTATCTCACAGAAAGGAGGGACTATTAATTATTTATGTACTTTATAGCTGAGCTCTTGTATTGTACTATTAAATAGGCGTCTTCTTCTGCTAATAATCTTTTAGGCTTAACCTACAATAAGATTATTATCTTACTAACCTTGTTCTTGCATAATCTAGTCTCTAGTGATCTCTTGCCCTTGTAGCAGTATGTCTTCATACACTCAAACACCCGTATACTAGGATTTATACTTAATATAAATAACTGCAAAAAACAGCTAGTTGATTTCTTTTAACTTATTAAAATAACTAAAAAAAAGTATAAAAAGTAGCAGTAAAGTTGTAGTAAGCCTTATAAATCTCTTTATAAGTTTCTATAGCAGGAATCTTTATTACACTATCTTAAACTGTAACAAATTAGAAAAGAATAGTATAGTAATCATAAGTAGTTAGTCTAGTAAATCTATAAAGTAGTAGAGGTAAGCAAATTTATGTCTATTCTTTTTTATAAATTTACTTTGTCTATTCAGAGTTAGAAACTACTTTTTATACATTTTTTATCTAGTTAGTATTATCTTTCTAATTTTTAATAAAACTGTTTAATAATTTAATGCCTGCGTTCTTACACTAGCGCAGGTATTTTAGCACATGCTTATAGAATTCTAGTACCATTTCTATACAGTTGTTTTTATCCTTATTATTAAATAAGATGCTGCTTTAGATTATTTTAGCACTAAGGCCTTCTACTATTATACGCTTAAAGTTAAGGTTAATATACTTAAAGTAAGTCTAATTACCCTTTATAGCTTCCCTAGCGTAGTAAAAGTAGGAAATTAGAGTATACTTCTTATAGAGCAGTATATATTATAGCTATTATCCTACGTTAGTGCGTATAGCTTCTGAAGTAAGTAAGTAGTACATGTTGCGTAGCTATTTAAAGTTTAGTTTTTTATTTATATATTTTAAATAAAAGCAGTACATTTTAAAATTTTTGATAATAATATTATTAACTTAAGAATTCTTAAATAGCTATTTTAAAGCGTTCGTAATAATGTTTTAATATTCTAGAATTCCTTAGCCTACAGTTATATTTCTATAACATGAATAATCTTACTTTAAGTCATAATAAAGTAGAAATTAAGTTTAGATAGTTAATATTAGTAGCTTAGTAGATTTTTATTCTGCTTTGCTAAGTAATACTTGCTAGTAAAAAGTTTTTAAGTTCTATGGTTTAATCAAAATTCTTGCTAATAGCTTTATTTTATGTATAGTAAGAGTCGATACTTATTAAGTATATTAAAAGGTATAGCTTTTTTAAATAAACTTATAACACTTATAGTAGTAAGCTTATAAATAAAATATACTTAATTTATGCTAAGTTACTAGAGTTAAGTAGTTATCTATTGTTAATTCTATAATACTATTTGTTTATAACCTTAATATAATAAAGATTAGTAATTAGCTTTTTTATGTAGGTATGCTTAAGTAGCTTAAAGAACGCTAAAGTAGAATTTATATAGTAGCATTCTATTTTAAAGATTTTAGTCTTTTAGTCTATTATATTAAGCTTTTTATCTACGTAAGTAGTATTATTAAGCTAAGTGTCTAGTTATGTAGCTGCCTATTAGTATACTAGTGTTGCCTTTAAAGCACAAGAGCTTAATAAAGGTAGTAAAGTAAGAACTAGTTAGTTACTAGTCTTAGCTTTTATTTATTTTACTTAGATGTTAGCAGTATTACGCTTATATTATATTATAGTTTTTCTACTTTTAAGTTTAAATGCCTTAACTATTATATACTTATTAGTTCTGCTTCTTGCTAATATTCTAGAAAATTACCTTAGTTGCTTAGTTATAGTTAACAAGCTACAACTTCTTAAAGTGTGAGTTTAAAATGCCATAAACTTACTATAGTAATTAATAAATTAAGCTTTAAATAAAGTTCTTTTAAGTCCTATATTTATTAATATAAGTACTTTAAATATTAGATGTACTTAAACTTCTTTTACTTTATAGTAATTTATATTCTTAAAAGATTGCATAAAGTAAACTTAATTAGTTTCTAAGTTCTTGAATCTAGCTATGTGCTAAAAGATTTTTTGCTAAAAAGCATAGTAAAGGTTATTTTTTCCTTTATTATTTTTAGCTTTAGTGTTAGAGCATAGCTTTTATGCGCTATAAGTTATATTATTTTTCTTAACTTTTACTACTGCAGTAGTTTTACGTAAATTCCCTTTTTACTATTTATTAATGTCTAGGAGTAGTTTTATGTATTAAAAGCTGGTTTATATAGCAAAAGTATAAATATTCTTATATAGCAGCTTAATAGGCGCCTAGTTTACTAGCAAAATTTAGCGTTCTTTACTTTAATTTTTTAAGTTAAGACAGTGTAGCACTGCTATATTAAGAAAGTAAATAGTATTCTTAAAATTTATATAGTGTAGTACAAAAGCCATGTCTATTAATTTTTAGTAGTTAAGTAATATATAGAGTATGTAGATACTAATATACTTTTTAATAAATTTTACTACTAGTTTCTTTACTATTAGAACTATATTACTTAGTTCTTAAGCCTTTCTATCTGGCAATAAAAATGCTGCACTAATAATAAAATAATGTTTTTAAAAACCTTTAACACTACTATAATTATTTATAAGTCTAGAGAGTAAAGCATAGAGGTTGCCTACTCTAAAATTAACCTTAAAAATTAAGTTAAATTAGTAAAAAGCACTATCAACTAGTAGTTTCCAATAATATACTGTTACTGCAAAGCGTTTAAAAAGATCTTATTTACTAAAATTTGAGTATTAGTAACTTTAATGCTGTTAATAAGTTTTATATGCTCTAGCACTTTATCTTAATACTAGATAACTTTAAAAGTATAGTTTATAATATAGTTTTTTTTTATACTTACCTCTAGGTCCTTAAAGACCCTTGATAGGCCTAGTATTTAAAGTAGCTACTACTATAGCTACTTACCTTAAGCCTTGTCTAACATAGGCTAAAACATTACTTAAGTAAGTTAGTTAGTAGTATATATACTGTTTTTAGCTTTTGTTAAACTAAAAGAGAAAGTGTTACGATAATTCTTGTCTTTAAAGGTTGATACTTAAGTAGAAAGGTAGTAAGATTAGTGTAAAAAGAAAGTTAATTAGTTAGCAGGGTTATAGTTTAACTTTAGATGTAGTAGCAGTATACTACTAGCAGGTAAGTAAAACTAAAAGTAAATAAAATCTATATTACGCTAAAATAAGCAGGTTTTGTAATAGAAATAGTTACTATAATTAGCTGTTGCTTTATAAATTTAAGAAATTAGGTGTAGTGTTAGTGTAGTAGTAAGGTATTATAGGTCTATAGAATCTAGGTACTTACTGCATACTTAATATTTAGAAAATAGGCAGCTTTTACCTAATTTTTTTGATAGGAAATTAGAAATAAGCAGCTAAAAGTAAAGGCAGATACTAATAGTATAGCATCTCCTTCTCTTCCTAAAATTATAGGCTATTCTATAGCTTATAAGTTGCTAGCTGTAGTGTTATTTAAAAAATGCTTAAGATTAGCAAGAGCCTGCTCTATTCTAGCGTTGATCTTCTAATTAATTATAGGAAGCTTTTTAGTAATCTTATGAGTAATCTTACCAGAAAATAACAATAGGCATTAAGTGTTCTAAAGTAGTATATATAGTTCTTAAACATAGTGAACTAGAAAATACTTTAGTTAATTTTATCTTGCCCTAGATTTCTAATAACAGAGAATCCTTATCCTAGCGCAAATTATTTAAATTAAAAACTTCTATAAGTTTATTGTAACGTAATTTTTTTAGTTAATAATTAGGTTTAGTAAGTACACTAATATATTAGTTAGTAGCTTTCTTAATACAAGCAATACTCTAAGTGCTAAAGTTATTAATGTCTATTGCTAGTAAATAAGTGTTAATAAGTAAGCTATCAGTAGCTAGTTATGCATAAGTAATAATTTGCTTAAAGTTTTATAAGTTGTTTATTTAGTAAAAAAACTTGTTAGGCTCAGAAAGTTATACTTTTTTTAGAAAACGCTGTTTGTGTTATTATAGTAATATTCTAGTAACAGCAGCTGCTTTGATTAAAACCTGTTAAAAGCTAGAAGGTTAGCGCTAATACTATTACTATTTCTAAGGTGCTAAAAATCTAATATTAGAAAACGTAAAATAATAGCACCTTTCTAGTATTAAGCCTTAAGTAATATGTTTTGTATGCCCTTTGTATCCCCTGCTGCTAATAGTAGAAGCTAGAGCTTATAAAGCCTTTTGTTTTTAGCAAATTTGCTAGCGTTAAGTTAATATAGCTTTTAGGCTTAAAAGCTACTCTTATATACTTATAGCAACTTAGTTAGGCTAACTAGCGCTACTTCTTTCTAGTAAAAGAACTTGTAATTGGCTTCGGCCTTATAAGACAACCTTTTAATGTAACTACACATTTTGTAGACACCTTTTTAGTAAAAAAAGATTTATCGCTAAAAACAGGTATCTAGGCTCATGCCCCCTTATTTAGTATTACCGGCACGCAATTAGTGTGTCGCATGTTTAGACAGAAATGAAGATGCGCAATATCTCTTTAACTAACTGTCTTAACTAATAACTATTTACTAATAACTGCAACTTCTATTGTCTCTGTCGCTATTCTAGCAGTATTGCAGTTACAGCGTTTCTAGCATGCACCTATACTTAGATATAAATATATAACAACAGCGTTACTATCTAAGCACAGCTCTCTTATTTTTAGAGGCAACTTATAAGATCCTCCTACTTGTTAGTTTATCTTAGCTACTTAATAGCTATTTTAATACGCTCTTGCTCCTTGTAAAGCTACTGCAAGGTCTTTCTACTAAAGTTATATTTATGTAGAAGGAAATTAGTAAAATAACATACTGTTACTATACCTAGATTATTAACATGCGTAACGTATTTAATAAACTTGCCGTTAAATAAGCTTTTTACAACTTTTATTATAACTTTAATATTTATAATACTAAACGTATTAATAAAGTGTTAATAAATACTAGAATTTAACTTCTACGTCTACTTAATTACTATAAAAGTTACTGCTAACAGCTCTTCTTTAACTAACTAGAAAGGCCGCTTAATAAAGGTAAACGCAGGCTTTATAATCTACTACTATAGCTTTTTATATAGTAACCTAGTAAGGTCTAACTTTACTTAATGTAAGCTATTAGTCTTTGTGTTAAATAGAGAAAAGAATAGTCTAAGTATTATATAGTTTGTATGCAAGTTGTTTGTATATAGTACTATATAGTGTAAGAAATCCTAAAGGTAAAAAGCAGTAGGCAGAGAGCTTTTATAAAGTATTGCAGGCTCCTGCTGCAGTAACGTACGTGTC